>JAWDGP010002185.1:600000-932500 GCA_033675545.1 Elysia crispata | reverse complement strand
CTCATATTTTAATCTTTCTAACAATGCCTTTCACTTTTATTTTAACGGTAATGAAGGTAGCCATCGCAAATAACAGACATTGGTCCCTGTATTTACTTTCTTTTTTCCAGTTCGACCAGAAGATGACAGCGGCCGATCCACATTATAACAGCTAACGAGCATGCTCGCACCTTGTGAAAGCCGCATCTAATACGTAAATTCAATTATGTGGCAGCGGCAGCGCTGTATGGGGCTGCTAAAGTTACAATGATCCATAGAACCTGCTTCACTGGTGAAACAAAAGGTGATGGAATGTTACATTTAAGCCATTCTCCCCAGTGGCCTTTGCTCCGAACCATCACTCTCACTCTACAATTATACTTGCACTAGTTTTCCGTTCGAGAGATCCCAAACCACGGTTATTCATCTTTTTTTAGGCTGCGTAGCTAGCTCTCCCTGCGTAGTGCGTATGGTACCAGGACCGGTATGATAACATAGATAGAACATTCATTCTCAAATAAACATCAGCGAACTTAGGACAGTCAGCCAGAATTATGATCGAAAACCACCACCTTTTCATTGGTTCAATAGCTTTATCTTGTAATTAATCTTATTTGAACAAGTTATGATGTTGTTCCCAAAATCATCAGCCTATATTTTTTTTTTTTAATTTATATTTTAAAAGTAAACGTAACATATTGATTATTATTTCCTTAGCATAAATTTGAGATTTCCTAAAAGCCCATCCACACAAAGAAGTCATCTACATAGACTCAAAACTAGAAATAGTTTTGTTAAAATCTCAGTTGAATTATAAGTTTTTCTTTAGTTCATTGTTTCCATTTGAAGAAATTAAGGGTGGTATGCTTTAAAAAATATATATATTACAAATAAATATTACGGAGAGCTAGCTTTATGATGGATACGATAAAATTTAATAAACGACTTAAGTTATCTACCATGCATTTTTTTTTCCTTTCAATCTTCAATCGCAAGGAAAGATGAAATATATAACCAGAATATTTCGGATTAAAAAAAGCCGCTTTTTGCATTTGACACAGCTTATAAATCATTGCAAACAAAATACCATAAACTATGGACAAAATGTTACTGAAATTCGGAAGTTCTTGGCGGTACGCTCTTACAACAAGTGCCACGGTCACTCTCATAGATCAAGCAGGGTCCTGTGAGTAAACTCGAAACGCGGAATTCTTTGTTCGGGCAATGACATGTTATAATACTAAAACTCTTGACTAAGATCAAGGGTATGAAGCCAAATGGAGACTAGTGGTAATACAAGGCCAAATTACTTAAAACCAGCACGTTTGACCGCCACTGAATCTTGCTGTAAGACTAGAGCTAAAATGTTATCTTGGCATAAGAGGATACTTGAAATGCTGGTAGTCCATCATGCTTGTTCTTTTGAGCTTTTGTAAATCTCTCTGAGACTAAAATTGGTAACCAATCCTATTTCATATAAAAATATTATACGAACAAAAAAAAATTTCTCATTTAAGACAGCAGCGCCATAAAAGCCGCTGACAGTCAAATGAAAATGCAAAGGAAATAAAAGACAAAGATATTCGGACTGCATTCTTGCAATACTCACTCCACCATAGACATTGATGATGAATAAAGCAACTTGATGCCAAGCGTTGTGGAAAGGGCATTTTAACAAAGAGAATGGCGGGTCATAATCGCGATTACGAAATGTGGTTTTGATCTGAAACAACCTTATGTTGTAATTTGCCCTCAGGGAGCTATTAAGTTAGACTTAACACTTTTCATCTGCCTGTAAAGTAGGTGGGCTTATTTAAAGTAGTGGATGTAGGCTATAAGAAATTTCTAGAATGCTGGTAATCAGCGCTCACTAGGCAGCCATGGGTAAAATTGCGTCTATTATGAAAAGACTTGTCCAGTTAAAAGGTTTAGAAAACGTAATCTATTATATACCATAGTACCAGCAAATGTATAAAGGGTTGAATATAGTTTTAAAAAGGTACACTACCAACTCTGGGAAAACACATTAAACTCTTATAAAATTACACAGGGTAATGATCATGACATGACGTAAAAGGTCGTTGCAAATCTAATGTATATAATGAGCCAGTGGGTGTTTTATGTGTGTGCTGACCTTTCACCACCACCGTGTAGTTGCAACTGGCATGGCCAAAGCCGTTGGTTGCGATGCACGTGTAAACACCTGCGTCATTCATCTGGACAGGGCGGATCCGAAGGATTCTGTCACCGTCCTACATATCAGAGGAAAACAAAATTTGGACAGGAAATGGTTACTCTACCGGACGGTCATGAGGAACATATTTATAGAAATATTTGCATCGCCCAGGATGCGAACCCAACAAGTTAAAATTTACACTTTACTCTGTGATCACCGACATGAAGCCTTTATTCTTCCCCAACAATACTCATTTAAAGAGACATGGAAGAAATTCAAACTATCCTGTAAAGTCCGACCGGATAGAAATTTTTAAAAAAAACTTGCCTAATATTTTGACACGAAACTCAATATTGAAATGTATCTATACCAAGCAAAGTGTGTCATTAACCGTGATCCAGTGTTTTACTAAACTGACCAAACTAATTTTGCGGGGGGTGGGACTGGAGTACTGAGTGAGCTCCAGATGAAGTAAAATAATGATTGTATACAGAGGGTGAGAAAAGGACCACATTAGTAAGCGATAAAGATTAGGACGCCACAGTTTGAAACCAAAAATAGCTACACTCTGAGCAGAGGAAGAAGAAGAAGAAGAGGAAGACTTTTGCAGGCACTAAAAAGAAATTTAAATTGTAAACTGACCTTGCGCAGATAGCGGCTTGTTCCGGGGTTTAGCGCTTGGCTGTCTTTCTTCCATTCCAGGTAGAGCTCGGAGGTGATGCTGGACCGCGCGCCACACTCGAGCCGCACTGTCTTCCCTAGCTTGGCGATCAGCCGCGGCTCCCTCTCGCAGGAAACCGACGGAGGATCAGCTGTTGAGAACAGACAGCACGCAACTGAACAACGATCTTCTCTACATGACTCAATGCTTCCTTTTAATACTGCAGCTCCTATCTAGAATAACTTTATTTTTTACTTAAGTTAAAACTTAAAAACTCACAAATCACACAAATGAAATAGTGCAAAGTTTGAAAGTGCTGTTATTCTCTAGCATCATATAATAATGTTACAATACTCTTTCAACAAGAACCGCTTTAACACGATCTTTCTCCTTCCGCCATTGTGACCTTTGCTTCTAGCTTCCTGTAAGCTACAAAACCCACTTTAAATGGAAGTTGTAACAATGTCCATTTAGAGCGTGTTCTCATTATAATCTGCGATCTTTTCAAGCGGATTCATATACTATCTCTTCAAAGGCAAGGAGACTATCAAAGTTATTTCCCACCGAACAGCTGGCACTGTTCATGTTAAAGAGGAAAAAAATTAACATGAGTAATCGCTTTACAAGGAAAAGATTATTTAAAAAAATAAAACTTAAAACCAAGCCGTCAACAAAGTCTTGAGGTTTTTTTTTTTCCTTTCTTGACATTTAGTAAAATTTAATGATTTTGAGTGTTACATAGATGTCAAGAAAGGAAAAAAAAAACTCAAATTGTATTCGAAGAAAAGGCAAAAAGTTATAAGAGAAAACGAAAAAAAACAATGCAAACCACAAGTTATGGTTGGAGCATTTACAACTCATGAAAACGAGCTTTCCCCCAGAAACCAACCCCATTTTGCTGTGTAAATGCTTAAGTTACGCCTTTGGAATCTCTCATTCCAGCACTGAACACCATTCTGCAAAACAAAAACTGCCAGTCATACACTCAGAAGACGGAAATATGAACAAAGGAATGTTTCCAGACTGCTGTGCCAGACAACCAGACAAGGCGATAACAATTAGACAGAGACTGATAGGGTCACCTGACTGCAGAAATCTACATTCTCTGTATTGAACGGAGCTTTTGTAAAACGTAAAGGTTTACAGTTTTCAAACCGTGGCCGTAGTTAGCATTCTCTTCTCATTTCTGATCAAACACAAAATCAAACCGAAAATTGACATAAATTAGAAGTCAAAGGAAGAATTAAACGCAAAATCGGTAAGGACTAGGGGGATCGTGGAGAGAATGAGCATTACTCTCTACTAAAATGGCCCCAAAACGCTAGAATTAGTGCTCGCTCGGCACCGGGGTATAACTCAGGCCAGCTGCAGAGAGCTGCTAACCAGGAGTAAACGAAACTGGATCATGTGTCGGCACGGCCGTCTTGACAGCTCCCACTGTTTTGCTCGCGTTCATGACTTTTGTGTTTATCTTTCTGATGGATTTAGTGGAAGAGTGCAGCAGCAGCATTTAACACTTTGCCATTGTATGAGAGCAGTGTCTTTGTAGAACTGAGTGAGTATTCCGAAATATACACAGCAAGCGTAAATGGGTTTAAAATAAATACAAAAGAAGGAATTGCAAACGAAAATGCAAGGAGGATGGGGGAGGCTGTCTCACAGTTACAGACTTTAAAGTGGAGGATAGGACAATCTTTCAAACTCAATGTGCTGAGTTTCTTGGGGAAACCAGAGAGAAGCCAGACTACCACTGGTCTTTTTCACCCCTGCTTCTCCAGCTACCGTTCAGGCGTTCATTGGTGCATGGGAGGACTGTTTAAAAAGGGACACAAACGAAAAAAAGTGTAAAGGGGTCTTGTTACGGCCTGCTCTGAGACTGTTGCTGGGAGGGGAGAGACACGGCCAGGCTTTCCGCCTCAGTGGCAGCCCATCACTAGAATAATGACGAGCGTTTCAGGGTACTCTATTCAGACCTTTGAGCGGTGCGCCCGTAGCAGATAATATTTCAGAGCTGCCATACAATTCGAGAGGTAGCCTGGGGGTGAAAGCGCTTTTATCTGGGGTCCGCGGAGTTTCATTGTGTCAATAGCGTGAGGTCTAAAAAAAAAAAAGCTCTTTGAGAACTAACAAGCATTTTATGAAGTTGGGAGTTCTAAATCTGATAAGAGTTAGACAGCTTGTAAATCAAAGTATTGCAACATAAATTCTCCTCCGTCAGAATTAGAAGTCTCGGACTGGCGTGTTTCTTACCATGAGAAACGTCACAATTATCCTCCGTCAGGATTAGAAGTCTCGGACTGGCGTGTTTCTTACCATGAGAAACGTCACAACTTCATACAATCATGTCCTCGCTCTGGTTATTTAAAAATCTGTTTGATGATGAATGGGTCCCTTTCCAACACTAACCAGGAATAATTAAGACCGCAAAGCTAGCTAGGCAATGTATTTAGCCGATAGCATAACTCAGACACTGTAAGGATTTTTTTTAAAATCACTGTGAAATGATGACTACATCTTAAATTTTTTATGGCACCTGCTTACTTTATTATTATTATTATTATTATTATTATTATTATTATTATTATTATTATTATTATTATTATTATTATTATTATTGTTGTTGTTGTTGTTGTTGTTGTTGTTGTTGTTGTTATTATTTTCTCTTAGTGTGCGATGTCACAGATTCTATATAAGACTAACATAACTCGTCAGTCCTGTCTTCTGAGCCGAAGAATATGGAAAACCAGATCCATAAGAACAAAAATTGTGAAGGGAACCAAATTTGAATTTGAAAAAAAATTTACACAATCCTCGAGAAATATTTGTACAGAAAAAAAAAAACCTAACTGCATAACATTTTTTAAAAAGTTAAGGAAGTCTTGTTCTCCATAAGAAAAAGTATCCATAGCCCGGCAGGTTAGTTTACAACAGTCGGTTCTAATATGCCGTATTAATTAAGGCAAAGAAAGGAAAGCTTGTGTCGTCTATAAATGACTCATCCTCAACACAAACACTGCTTGATTTTTCTGATAGAAAACATAAGACCCCATTTGGAGTCTTACCGTCCTAGCTTGAATAAAAAAAAAAAAAGGAAAGAAAAGACTGAGGTGACGGTCACACCATTTCGGGAAACGGGACTTGGACTTTTAACAAACCAATGAAATTGAATAATACCAGAGAAGAAGAAAAGACACGTCAGAAAATGCAAGTCTTGTCCGACAATATAGCCAATTTAGCAAGTCAATGATTTTAAAATGTGCAGAAAGCAATCGATGAACTGTTCGATGTTATCTTACAAACTAAGCTACTAGTTAACAAACTATGACAGTGGACACCTCAGATAGGTCATATCTTATCGACTACAACGAGGGCTCCATGAACCTCAAGTGACATATTCTTTTGGTCAGGTAGTCACTCTGTAGAAGATGGTATGTTGAGATGTTATGAGTATCCGCCATGGATCATTAAAAAACGATTTTATAAAAAAAATATTATCCGTTTCAGGTTTTTTGACCGAGATGGAACTCATCCAGTTTTGACAGGTGACCCAATCTTTTTTTTTTTTTAATTATTATTATTTGTAGTAGTGGTAGTAGTAGTAGTAGTAGCAGTAGTAGTAGTAGTAGTAGTAGTAGTAGTAGTAGTAGTAGTAGTAGTAGTAGTAGTAGTAGTAGTAGTAGTAGTAGTAGTAGTAGTAGTAGTAGTGGTAGTAGTAGTAGTAGTGGTGGTAGTAGTAGTAGTAGTAGTGGTGGTAGTAGTGGTAGTAGTAGTAGTAGTAGTAGTAGTGGTGGTAGTAGTAGTAGTGGTGGTGGTAGTGGTAGTGGTAGTGGTAGTGGTAGTGGTAGTAGTAGTAGTAGTAGTAGTAGTAGTAGTAGTAGTAGTAGTAGTAGTAGTAGTAGTAGTAGTAGTAGTAGTAGTAGTAGTAGTAGTAGTGTTGTTATTGCTACTGCTATTATTTATTATTAAAAATATCAGCAAACGTTTTGACTACTATTTGTGAATGTGTGTACGTTATAATGTGGTGCCGTAGAGCATGGTCGCAGTGGAGTGGCCAGCATGTAGTCATGTAGATTCTGTGGTATGACTGATGTGCTACTCACCGAGACTTGCCACACAGACCAGAGCCGCTTGTAGACACAGCAGGACTCCCCGAACCGTCACACTGCCCATACTGTGCCACGCTGAAAGAGATTGGGGGGAGGGGGCGAGAAACACGACCAAGGTAAAAAATGAAATCACTTTGATGGGCACAGGCCAACAGTACAGAAATTAGATTGACAATGCCCCCCTGCTGTACCCAATTTCAACGCAGGGGCATCGCCACAAAGCTGTGTCTTTAGTACAAGACGATAAATTCTGGGACCTCTCCCCTCCCCACACATACACACATCAACTGGTTCCTAGTGACACGATGTTTGTGTTTATTTCAAGAAGCTAGAAATCCTTATGAAGCCCTATTACTTACTTCACGGTTCCCTGAAATCATAATAACATAATGCTTCTCTGTGATTTATAATTGAAAGATCCGCTTCAAAGTAAATGGGTGCTGCTGTAAGTAAAACAAGGAGACATTTAGGTTAAAAAAAGAACAAAGATAATTTTTAAAAAAATGCCATAATTTTAAAGCCAGCATTTCACCCTAGGTTCGTTTCTGAGACAGTTTGAAGAAAACCCAACAATCGCAGCTGATGTAACAAATCACGCTTCACTATGAGTGTGACCCACACAAAAGCAGCCCGCCAAGCCAGTTTACAGAAAACATTAATTGGTACAATTACCTGACGAGCAAAAAATTCTATCGATGTAAAAACATACATTTATTTTAAAAAAATAACTGAATCAAATTCCTCTGAAACAATAGGCTTGTCACCACAGATCTATATATTCATAAGTACCATCAGGTCGTTGCCAAAAGGAATAGGAGGGAGGGAGGGGATGTTCTGCCGTCACCCCCCTTACTGTCGGGAATATTTATTTTCATACAAGAACTGTGTCAATGTTAAATAAATTAATGACGTGCATTGAAGGGAACAAATTATGGTGATGACAATCTGCTCACAAAGTATCAGCTATGTTTTATAAATTCAGTCATACATGCTGTAAACGCTACGGCTGGTCGGAACAGAATTCACATCACTTCGATTGCAATGGTGACCTTAAGAATAAGTGATAGTTCTACAAAATTGAAAACCATTTGAAAGGGCGGCAATTTACATTGTTATGAAACGCATTCGCTTCTTTGAAGAAAAAAAGTTTGCATTCTAGGGAGTTCAAGTTCATGACTAAACATACTTTGTACACGCATAGGATCTAGGTTTGTTGACATGGAAAGGATCGGGTTGGATCTGTAATTACTGGAACTAACAGCGATAAAATAATCTATGCCATCGTATTTCTTTCAGTTTCAGATTGTGTGAATGTCAGGGTTGACACAGGCATGTCGGACCGCTGGTATGTGTGATGTGGGATACGACACAAGTCAATGATAAGTGGCTAATATCGGATCCCAATGGGTCGTCATTTTGTGAGGTTGTTGCTCACGAACCGACACAATGATGTTTCAGAATAATTTATCACGTAATCAGCATGCTGAGAAAGTGCTTCGGAGTGTGTATGTTTAAGGGGGAAAAGGGGAGGTGTTATTGTATTAATATCTCATATATGATTAAGTGTGTTCATGTACCTAGTTGAAAATAGATGCGAGCGTTGGGACACTCAGTTCACAAAGCCCTGCTTGTCATCGACGTCTGTAACTGATGGGAAACCTCGACTCACATGATGGCAGATATGAAAATTGTGTTCAGGAAATCTCTCTCTCTCTCTCTCTCTCTCTCTCTCTCTCTCTCTCTCTCTCTCTCTCTCTCTCTCTCTCTCTCTCTCTCTCTCTCTCTCTCTCTCTCTCTCTCTCTCTCTCTCTCTTATATTTGGAGTACGTAACACTGAGAAGAGGGAAGTCCTGACAATTCAGAGCTACAGACAAGTAGACTATGTGTTGTGATGCGGGTTCTAATCGATTGTCGGATGAATTAAAGGTCACGTCTCTACTATCCATACCCTGTTTGTAGTACTGACACTTCTTAGTTGGCCTCCTTTTTTTTTCTTTTTTAAACAGTGGAATTATGAAAGCTTTGGAGCCAAGGAATAAAGGAGCATATATGTGAATGATCATGTTATGGTGAAGACTCCGTTTTAAAGAATGAATCATGGTAAGTTATGAATATTGCTAGATTCTTGTTCTCAACAATCACAACATAAATGAACACACAGCAACTATATTCTACGGAGCGGCTTTAATGAATTAATCGGCCAGTTCTCAGTGTAACATTTACCGAACAAAGGGCAATGTCGGCCGAGCGATAAGCTATGAAAGCTTGTGTATTTAGACTGTTGAGCACCTGGAGAGGTACAGCGTCAGGACCAGGCGAATGGCCGCCATATCTTGGAGATCGAAAACAACTAGCTGATTTACTGACAAGCTGCCTGTACTTAGTACCAACACCATGGCACACTATTGTAACTGGTAGAAGATTGAGGGGACAGTTTGGGACCAAGTTTGCGTAACTTACAGAGGAGTAAGGAGTTATAAAGCTGGACTGGGTTGTTATTCTATGTTGTACGGGAAAATCAAATCTATACATGATAGAATGAGATGAACAGTGCTTTATTAGAATAATTTGGTCATACATGGAGTTTGCTATTGGGAGGTCGTAGTTTGAAATCTGTCCAGAAGAGATTTGCCATGTAGATATATGTGGACGGAGTGTAGGGATGTCTGATGATATCGTTAGAGAGTCTTTAGCGATACAATATCTATATCCATTAACAATAAAAAAAATCTGCATGTCCAGCATCAACAAGATTCGGGTTTTGCGATGTGCGTTGATTACAATTAGTACACGATTTTAAAAATATTTTAGTCAGCTTTGCCATTTTGAAAAGCTTATAACTATAAAAATAGCCAATGGGTTTTCACATTTTTAACACTGCTTTGTAATCTTTTGAATTAAAGATCTTCAACGCCTTAAGTTTCTTAGCTCAATGCTACATTTGAATGGTGATAAAAGTTTAAAACTAATGTATACGATCTCGATTCAAAATTGCTCCAACTAAAACCACCTGTTGATTTAGGTTACAGATTAAAACACACTATTATTAGTATTGCAAACCTTAGAGATTAATTTATAATTTAGAGAGGGAGAGAGAGAGAGAGAGAGAGAGAGAGAGAGAGAGAGAGAGAGAGAGAGAGAGAGAGAGAGAGAGAGAGAGAGAGAGAGAGAGAGAGAGAGAACTTCGACAGTTCGACACAACATCGAATACGAGGGGTGTCTTAACAAAAGCCTGCCATGTAAGGCGTGTGGAATGTAAATCTTCTCCATGAAGGAATGACGAATCCTTGAAATCAGTAATTTCTTACTCACGAGTGCCAAGCCGGCTGGCTCGCCCGACACTGCTGTCAGGGAATCTAACACAGATCAATAATGCATTGAAAACACGATCTAGAGGATCTCCAAGGCAATGCAAAGCAGGGAAAGAGCGGCGAGTAGATCATGATAGTGTGTAGTTGCAGTTAAATATGCAAATATTGTGAAAGTAACCTACAATAGAGATAATTCTCAATCATGGTAGAAATAATCTATTGATTTTGAGGATGAAGCAAAGAAGAGGCAGTGCCTAGCCGATGCAAACAAGGAGCTTCATAATCATAGATTTAAAGCTTTTAGGAAAGAAAAAAAAGCCCATCTTACCACATAATAATAAATGCCCAGCTGTAAACATCAAGCATAAACTGTCAACTATCTTTCATATAAATAATCAGTTAAGAATTGAACATGGAAGTTTACAACTATTGATCCAGGATTATGGCTATTTAAAATAAAAAAATTTGGGCGTAGGCCTATACATTTAAACAATGTACAATGTATATTTTCAAGTCTCGCAATTGTATTTTGATTTCATGTCCTTCTGTTTTGCATGAAAGAGAATTCATACTTGAAGCAGACTATAGACAGAGCATTTACCTGCGGAATTCCGAGCCCAGCCAGTTTCCATGAGCGGAGCATGGCTTCCAGCAGAGTATCGAACTGTTTAATAATCCTCCGGGATAAATACTCCTGAAGCGTCCAATAAAGAAACTATCATAACACCATAAAAAAGCTCCGTAAAACGAGCGGAACTGTCCTGGCACACTGACTGACTATCGGGCTACACCACGCTCAGGGCACGTCTTTTCGCTTGCTCGAACTGCCACAACATAGTAGACTAGACTGAACTCTAGGTAGAGCAATGTACTGGGCCTAATTTCTCTCAGCGAGGGTTGGGCGCTATGCGAGTGGCCAAGTGCCGCAGGGACTGGCAGGATGGGTGTTGGGACTGCCAGCCAGTTCTCCGACAACAGTGTAGGGCCTACTCTGGTGTACAGCCAAAATACGGCGCCTGCTGTTCCTACCCTTCCGAGTCTGCGTACCCCACTCAGTGGCGGGGTGATTTACGATGGCGCGGCCCTGTCATCTCCACAACCAATAACGACGCTTTGTTTATCACGTGACCTTCGCGCGCTCCTCCAGTTTACCGTGAGAATGATTTAATGGAAGGCAGGCGCACTTTAGTCCTTCTCAAAGAATAACATAGCGTTTACCAGGGCATTACATGAACATAATAGATCTAGTAAACATTCATCTGTAATCACTAATAGGAGCAGCATCCAGCAATTAACCTCACGCATTAACCAGCAATTGTTTCATGATTATGGAGATGTTGCCTGTTATCTTGAATGATAAAATTCCGATTGGTTGTTCTGGGCCTTTCATTGACGACTGAATTTAGAGACAAACCCCCGTGTGGTGCGACAGGTGAGAAGGTGAGATGCAAATCTCATCCAAGAACGACACCTTGGTTTGATGCTTTTAGTTAGCAAATCACTGCTTTACATCTCTCAGTTTACTTTATACGAATAGTTCGTTCGGCTCATGAAGCATTTCTGCACGCACAAATAAAATATATGAACCACAGGTCTGCATGTATGAAAATCTTAGCTTCACAACGTATTCTTATTTTCCTCTACAGCATCCACATGCACCGAGTTTGGCTGATGGCTTGTGAAGATTGACTAATATTACTTTTCGCAAATCCATTTCACCATAACGATGAGCTTAGAGCTTGTTGGGGAGCCTAGCGTTAAGTCCAGTACTCAATCACTGTTTCACGTTTTTAAAACAAAAAATAATTTACAACTTTACTATCACAGGACTTCCTTTAGACGACAGATTCATTTTGAAGACCGGTCTATCTGTAAATTCAGCTAACTCACGGTAAAAAAAAATACGTTTATATGCGGGTGCGTTAAGGGAAACATGGCCGATGTTGGCGGTGCTAGAACTGGTTCGGGGAAACATGACCGATGTTGGCGGTGCTAGAACTGGTTCGGGGAAACATGACCGATGTTGGCGGTGCTAGAACTGGTTCGGGGAAACATGACCGATGTTGGCGGTGCTAGAACTGGTTCGGGGAAACATGACCGATGTTGGCGGTGCTAGAACTGGTTCGGGGAAACATGACCGATGTTGGCGGTGCTAGAACTGGTTCGGGGAAACATGACCGATGTTGGCGGTGCTAGAACTGGTTCGGGGAAACATGACCGATGTTGGCGGTGCTAGAACTGGTTCGGGGAAACATGATCGATGTTGGCGGTGCTAGAACTGGTTCGGGGAAACATGACCGATGTTGGCGGTGCTAGTATTGGTATGTGGTTTTGCACGTCTTTCTGTTGACTTTTAACAAGTTTAAAGACAAAAGCTGTGTCGGAACGATTCTGGCAAATCTCATACCGTAAAAGGTTCAGGAACGGCGACCTTGGATTAAGAATTGCCCGTACAAACTAAATACAGAGCCGGATTAGCAGGGTTGGGTATTGGTAGAGACTGCCAGTGGATTATGGGTCGTGACATTAAGTCATGGCATTGAGGCGATTTACAACTGAGGTGAATAGGGAGGGGAGAGGGCGAGAGAGGGGTGAGAAAAGAAAATAAGAGAGAGGGGGGGGGGGAGGGAGACAGACAGAGAGACAGAGAAACAGAAAGATGATGATAAAAGAGATATAGAAAGAATTTATTGAGTCCGCAACATGACTGAAATTGTGTAGGCAAAACGAGAGCTGTGAACACTCATGTTGTATAGGTAAGGGAGGGGTTGGTGAGGAAAGAAATTGACAAATCGGTACTTTGCACCTTGAGGTGACACGCTCTATCTGATGCGGTCACAGGCTGTTACCTCATCTCACAATTTAGCTCGGTGTCAAATCCGAAATGGGAGTCAGAGACATGGTGGGAGAGCGGGCTAGTTACCGCGGTCTGATCGCACTTGTCCACTGTCCAGCCCATTCTCTGTGCCTGGGGCAAGGCAAACCCGAAACTCTCTCCTCGTCCACTCCAGGCGACCAAAAAAGCAGCTTTAAATGATCCCTGGCCAGTTGGGCCCAAGGGGCCTGATTGAGGGAGGCCACAATGCTATACAAGACCTGTGTGAGGTAACCTTGGAATGGGTGAATACAGCTACGACACAATGTACCTATTGCTCTGTTGAATCAAGACCTGTTAGTCCATTTGGGAGGTGTCATTACAGTTTTATTATATGTGCCGGTTTCAATAATATTGAATAATAAAGTGTTAACTCCTCTGGGCTTGCTATAGCATTCTTAATTTGAACAGCTTCAGCAAATATAGAAAAAGAGGCTCTCTTATTTAAAAATCAAGCATGGAAACTTAATCATTCGCTTAATCTGGTAAAGAAATATTTTGTCCTGTTTTGCACTTCGTTTGTATAAAACCTGACTGAAAGCGGATGCAAAAATGGGGGAATTTTTTTTTTTCATGAGACTGCTGTTTGCGGGCTACAAGGTGATAATCTAGAAGGCTTGCAAGAGGCGAAATCTTTCAACAAATATTACAAAGGGAGATTCCACAATTTTGAGCTCAGGTAATACATGTGCTACATGTATTACCTGTTAAAACTCTAATCAACATTATTGTACGTTTTACTTTTCTCGTAGCTTACATTGAAGAATGAATACTACCTGAGTATCCACAGAAGCTCACTGAGAATGAATCTTTCGATAGTCTTTTGATTTATTTAGAAAAGTTGCCTTCATACAAAGTTGAACATTAACTTATTGACAGGAGCGGTAATCCTAAAGTCAATGACAAAACTGTCATGATGATCTTCACTGAATGGGCTGGACCATTCGGCTCCAGCTAGAGCAAAATGTCAATCTATTCCATCACCAGATTTTTTCCAAGCCAGAGTTTTTTCACTCATGATAAGCTTTAGCTGGATTTGTCTTTTGTAACATAGAAATCCTTAAGAAACTTAGGGGACATAAAATTAATCTCCGCTCTGATGTGAATCAGCAACAAGTTCATAATATTAATATTTATTTTTGCCTTTCTTTTGTTTACTGCGCTAGGTAAACCAGACAGCGACACACATGCAGCGAAACATGCTAACGAGAGATGGTGAAAGTGATATGAAGGTTGTTATTCAACCTGGAGCCTAATGTCATCCGTTTCAGCTTTGCGTCAAGTGGTGAGAGATAATAAAATATAGTAATTAGGATTAATGGCAATTCTCCCGGCTTCATAATATCTTGTTTAATTACCACTAACGTTAGAGTACAACTGACATGACTACTCTATTGGTGATTTTGGGGAGGGAGGGAGGGAGGAAGGAAGGGAGGGAGAGAGAGAGAGAGAGAGAGAGAGAGAGAGAGAGAGAGAGAGAGAGAGAGAGAGAGAGAGAGAGAGAGAGAGAGAGAGAGAGAGGAGACAACATTTCTCTTCCTCCACGAGTGCCTCCACCTGTGACTGTGTTTAAAACTATTCAGATAATATTGTGTAAACATTCCATTGCCTGGAATGAACCTTCCATTATTTCATTTTGTGTTCGATGGAGAGATAAGCCTCAAATATTTCCTGCATAGCAAACTGATAAACGAAAAGAAACTAGAATTGTTAAACCGTTATACAGTGCATGTTTTCAAGCAACTATGTTATGTTTTACGTACATTTCTCTCGGAAACTTTGTGTAATCATTCTTAATAAATAGCGTAACTAGCGGTTTTAGCGACATGTTTCAGATTTGAACACGAGAAACGATCCATTCTAAAAGCTATTACAAATGATTATACTTTTCGCGAAAAAAATTAGGAGCAGTTGCGTAATTCTCGTCAAGATCAAGATTTCACGGGAAGAACTTGACTGTTAATGTATGTTGGTGGGCATTACATTCACTGCGGCACTCTAATGAGCGTTACGAGTCACATCCGGTAAGCTGGCCAGTTCCTCATGTAACATTACCAAGCGGAGATAATGGGTCCGACAGTGTGGGATATTTGCGGTTCTCATTAGTACTTTCCATTTCTCACCAACTGCAGTACCCTTGGACAATCCTACAACACAACTCAACTGTTGAAACTCACAATGAAAGCGACTGATGCAAAGGCAAAAGACTGGAGTTCCTGTTGCTATAATTGTTGACAGGTACGCCCTTGCTCTTTAACATGTTTACCATATTTCACTCGAGAGGAAAAAAGGGAAAGAGCTTCTTTAGCAGGTAAATTGTATGACGTTAACATAAACAACTGTCAGGTGAGCTAAGACACCGAGCCACCCAACACAGGGCGCTTGGAGAATCGACGAGTGAGTGCTAAAAACAAGGCAAGATCCTCATTACAACAAACCATTTGCTGGAACAGTTGAACGTATCAGTACACGAATCCGGGTTGAGCATTTACTGGTTAATATGACTAAATACCTACAAATGACTTCTAACTGTGAACATTATGTCTGCCTGTTTGTCTATAGTTGCTCTCTCTCTCTCTCTCTCTCTCTCTCTCTCTCTCTCTCTCTCTCTCTCTCTCTCTCTCTCTCTCTCTCTCTCTCTCTCTCTCTCTCTCTCTCTCCCTCCCCCCCCCCCCCTTCAGTCATATAAAACATAAAAATTCACCTACTCAATTTGGCTTATCATATTGTGAAGAGAAATATAATTTATACACTGCAAAAAAAGTAAAATTACTCATAACATGTATACAAATCTTGTCGCACCTGGTCTAACATTACAACATTAATCATTACTCTTCTACTGTTTATTCTTGTCACGTTTAGGTCAACTATAAAAGTTAAAAATAATATGGCAGCCCAGTATAATTAATCCCTCCCCTCTTTCCCCCACCACACACATACACCCTTCCCCTCATTATTGACTTTCTTATTTCCTGTCAGAGGTGTCAGTCTGAGATGGCCCACCAGGCAGTGCAAGCAGGGCGCCTCTCTAGTGGAGCCACAGATTCGAACAGAGATGTCAGAACATGATGGGTGCCCGGCTAGCCAGGCATGGCGAGAGATTCTCGGCGGGGATCAGGTCCTGTCTGGGCACCAGGAACGGCAGGAAGGCATATGTGGGTGGAAAACCTGGGCTTGCGTTGTCAGTGGTAATTATACTGATAATCATTATACATGATTTATTTTTTTATTTTTTTTTTTTTTTTTTTTTTTGGGGGGGGGGGGGGAGAGAGAGAGAGAGAGAGAGAGAGAGAGAGAGAGAGAGAGAGAGAGAGAGAGAGAGAGAGAGAGAGACTGACTGATAGAGATAAGTATTTAGAGGCAGAGTGAGAAAGATACACAAGGAGGAAAAAAATTAATACAATACTAAGATTAGAACTGATGTTTTACTAAAGTACACCTGGACTCGGGTTCTGTATCGCTTTCTGTGATTCTTTCTCTCTCTAATCTCATCTCCCCCTCCCCAATCCCTGTATTATACACATAATGGTTGCAATTCCCCATACAAAATCCAAATTCATATCGTTTAGCCTGCATTAAAATTCGTTTAACGAAACATGGATTGTCAAGACCACAAAGTCAAAGTCCACAGCTAATGCAATCTATCCAGTGTGACAGTAATGTGTAGTTGCAGTGCATCAAGCAACACTGTGTTCACCAAATGCCCGGGTCTGTGCTATAGCAGTTCTCTATCTGAGGCCTCTGAGTCAAGTGTCAAAAATTAAAACCATTCGGTTCCAATGTGCCGTGGCCAGCCTGATAAGAGATCAAGACCTGGATCGGGTCTGTACAAGGGGGTCGGTGAAAAAGTTTTGAATCTGCCATCGATCATCTGCCGCGTGTTTCTACCTTTTCAAGACTTGGTCTTGATCATCTGCCGCAGGTCTCCACCTTCCTGAGATCTGTTCTGTTACATGGTGTAATGCACCATCCGTCAGCCGAGGCAAGGGTTCATCTGCTGGACAACATTGTCCAAACAGAGGACCAGCTGGGTTTCGGTATATATTTCTAAGCCAATATCTCTGTCTGTTTTTTCATGCAAACATAACTTACTCTCGCTCGCCGTTTATACACTGTTTATGTAGGGGAACAGAGTGGAAAACGCAGCATGCAAGAGCGAACCAGACTTAAAGTATGTTGATAAAATTTGTGCCTTACAGGTAATACACAAAACTAAAAAAAAAGTGAGATAAAGGAAGGTCGGGAAGAAAATTATGGATATTCAAGAGAGATGGCGATAAAAAAAAAAAAAAAAAAAAAATATATATATATATATATATATATATATATAAAGAGAGAGAGAGAGAGAGAGAGAGAGAGAGAGAGAGAGAGAGAGAGAGAGGGAGGGGGGGGGGGGGGTCTTTGGAAAAAGGATTGGCGAAAAGGGGACAGTGGGGTGGAGAGATAGAGAGGCAGAAATGAAATTAAAAAAAAGAGTTTTTAGGAAAGAAGTGAAGTCTTAAAATTGACTAGACCTAGCTTTTATTTGCTGAAATCCTCCCATTGCTAACAATGTATCAGTGAAATCCTATTTCGGACTATATCATGGCGGTTGGTAGGTATAATTTATGGTGAATAGTTAAAACTATTTCAGCACAGGTACAGCTCCAGCTCTCACCGAGTCTCAGTGTTGATGTTCGCTCTAATCCCCAAGGCGTGAACACTGAGACTTTTCCACATCACAGAGGATCAGAAATCGTTCATGCCTGTCAGGTTGTCACACGACCAGAGACCTGGGATTGACACATGGTTTTCTTATTGGTACAGACTTCGCTCCAGATAATTTACAACACTGTTGATACAACCACATATGTTTCATAAAAATCTTTCTCGTACCATAAGCAACATTTTGTAAGATATTGAGATACAAGGACGCAACAAATTTTGCAACGAGCAGCTAATTATAGATCACAGAAACTATGAATTCTGGAAAGATACCTGAGACACGATCAGAGAGAGAGAGAGAGAGAGAGAGAGAGAGAGAGAGAGAGAGAGAGAGAGAGAAAGAGAGAGAGAGAGAGAGAAAAGGGGAGGGGGGAGACGCAAACGCAGTCGCGCAAAAAAGATGAACCTACAATCACATAAGAACATTTTATTAAGCGAGTTAAAAAGGTGTCCCTGGTTCGGGGGAAAAAAAAAAAAAAAAGAAAGCTCTAAGTTAAAATGATAAATAAAGGAAAAAAAATTGGGGCCGTAATGAAAAAATAGAGAAGTTGGGCAAGAGAAAGAACAGAGCGGAGAGAATTTCATATCATGTCAACAAAGAGAAAAGAAATTGAAAAGCATGGTGATGTCTGGTTGAAAGAGTGAATTAAAAAAAAAAAAAAAGCAAGCTGAGTGATACTTTGTAAAAATTCAAGAGAAAAGAGATAGAATGCGAAAAGGCATAATCTAAAGAAAAAAAAGAGGAAGAAAATAATAAAAAAAATTGTGGAAATCCAGTGGGGGAAGGGGGGTGATCTTGCAGAATAAATGATACTTTTATGAAAGACAGCTCGAAAACTAGCAATACCGAACCTTCGAAGGCCAAAAGGTTAAGTAAAGATTACTTATTAAAAAACAAATGAGACTACATCAAAATTTCATTAACAATTCATTCGCACTTCCTGTATAAGCAACAGAGCTCAATACGGGGCTCAAAGACTCATATCTCTACTTCAAATTTAATAATCATGAAATGAATCTGGAGCACATTTTACAACTAATACTTTCGTTCTGCAAAAAATCTTTTTAGTACTTTCTCCCCCTTTGTTTGTCCTTGATCAGAAATTTCTTGGAATAAGCACGATCATAAACTGTTCAAAATTATAAAACTACTACGTAAGTATTCACGGAAGAGATGCAAAAATAAGCCTAATGAGCCATGAAAAAGTTAACGACAGAGGAATAGAAAACGGAAGTCCCAATTACCATTCTATGGGCAAAATAAAGGCTCCTTATGCGTACTGGTACAGATGTCAGATGCTCCAATATTAACAACACCACTGTAGTGTCAAGCATTCACCTGGGCTATAATTGAAAAGAAATGGCAATGGGAACGAAGACAGACAGACCATATTACAAGAAATAAAAGCAAGGTCAAAGTTGCAGTTAAAGAGTATTGGGGCCAACGACCTTCACTGATGACGATATGGAGCATGGCGCAGAAAAATGAATGACTGGTACATGAAAAAGATATGATCAGTTATCAGTTCTAACTCCAATAAATAAAGTCAAGTGACTTCAAATACATATTGATAATCTGAAAGTTTCTAGTGCCTGTGCCCTTGTCGTGATGTTCCCAAAGCCTTTATGGAAATCCTAAAAACAAAACGGTGACAAAATACATAGCTCGCCACTTTGGCCTTGTCTGGTGGTTGCCTGAAAATGGACTGACATTTGATATTAACATTCTTCTGGCTCTAGTACACACGGAAAGGCAGGTGGAATGGAGAAAAGGCTACACGGGATGCCAAGCTGGTAGAAAAGCTCATCACTCTCCCACGTTCACTGATGCACTAAACACGACAAACAGATCTCCGCATTAAGATCTATTCCAGGAAACCGGTCTATTAGGTGGGCTCGGTTGTTTGTCTTGTACAGTCCATGGATTGAGCACAAGAGGTGTGCACAGAGGACAGGCAAGCTCAGAAGTCCAGAATGTAATCTTTTACTTCACACTCTCAGTAGCAATGTTATTCTAGTCATGATTGCGTGATTCAGATCATCACTATCATAGCTTTGTTAGTTGAAAAGTCTGCTTTGCTTTCGATTCGATATCAATGCAGTCTTAAGTTTTCTCTGCCCTCCTTCCTTTTTTCGTTTCATTCACATATTAAGTGACCAAAGGATTCTAATACAGCCTTTCCACAGCAGGGCTGTACCTCAGGCTCTGTTGTTGAGAAGAAAACTTTCTCCACTGGAGCAGGTTTCAAACCCGCTATGCCAGTGTCCTCTGGTTCTCAGGACAGGTGCAAAATCCAATGTTTCACAACATAATTTTAACTTATTGGTGAATATTTATTCATAATATCGTTCCGTTACAGACAAGTAGATCTAATAAAAGTAATTTTATCATATCTCATGCCGGCTCTGCTAAAGATCTTATACCAGGTTTAAGCCTGGTCTTAGTGTGAACCTGGGTCACGCCCTATCAGGTAAGCTCAAACAACTACGCAAAGCACTAAGGCAAGAACAAACATTGGCACAGAGGACGGACATGGCAACGGCGCGTTTATACTGTGTCCAGTGATCTGAGTGCTCCAGCAAAACATCCCAAATCCATCTTGTCTACACTCTTGCTGTACAACACAGGAATGATATAGAAGCCTGACTAGTTTTAGTCCTGCACCCACCTTATGAGGGGAAAACTTACACGCGAATGTGTATGCCTGACTTTTTTTAGACAGTATCAACTAACTCAATCCAAAGAGAGATTACATAACTCCTACAAGAAGCGCAGCGTCAAAGATGTATTGTAAACAATCTTGTGATGAGTGGAGGAAACTTTCTACCTTTGATTCTTTGACAAACTGACACCTTGAATCGGAAGGGGAAAATTATCACTCGCAAACACATTTCTCGGGGAAAAAAAGGACGATGACGACAACTTAAAGTTTATGGAAAAGCTAAAATTAAAAAAAAAAAAAAATAACTAACAACAAAACGCAAAGAAAACTGGCATAGAAACAAAGAGACCCAAAAGGCTGAAGAAGCCTTGAGTGGTTCGCGAGTGGCCAGCGATGAGAAGTGGACCAGGGGTGATAACGATCATTATCATGGCTAAACGACAAGGTGGACGCGTGCAAACTGACCAGGCGATGATTGATCGAGCAGGCCTAAACAGGGATGTCCATGTGCTACAATGGCTCTAAACACTCCCCACTCAGCTCGATCGCCATTAGTCATCGCATGCAGCTTGCACCGGTCAATGAGTGCGGGTTCACTCTAGATTTGACGATGAACGTTTACAAAAATTATAAGACAGTTTTGCCAGAGTAAAAAATAAACCTTATAGAAAACAAACACACACACACACACAAAAAAAAATAAATAAATAAATAAATAAAAACTAAAATAAAAGATCAAGACGAAGAAAAAAGAGCTCTAATCGGCAATATCAACAACATTAACCACATTGTAAATATGTAGAAAATACCTAAGAAAGTTCATAAGCTGTAAGTTTAGAAAGATGAATAATGAGCTCAAAATCAAATCAACTTTACTTTTTTAGAAAACGACGCGACGAAAAGACAAAAAATAAAAATTGTTAAGTTCGTCAGCGTGAACTGCGACTGTGTTCTATGAAGGGGCGGCGGCAGTCGTTACCTATGATAAAAGTGAAACATGTTTTGTTTTGTTTATTCCCTCTTAATATGGTACAACAAAACGGACACGCACAGTTAAACATAAAAGCTGGGGCCTTAATCATTTTTTTTTTTATAGCCAAAAAAAAAAGAACACCACACAAATTCCTATCTCTCAGCGCTGGTGGCCATTTAAAGAAGAAGAAAAAACAACATTCGCACAGACACAAAGGAAAAGATAGATACAACGATAGATTTGGGGGAAAGGGAAGAGAGTCAGAAAGTGAATAACTCAGAGTGTGCATCTGTTTGCGTATGGTTCTAAATAAACTGATTGACACAAAAGGGAAAATTTAAATGTCGTGGCCCTGTGTTTTTCAGTTTTTGGGCTGGGAGAGAGAGAACGTGAAGACACAGCTGAACCGTTCTTGTTGAGACAGATCTGCTGCTCGTGATATGACTTATGAACTCTCTCTCTCTCTCTCTCTCTCTCTCTCTCTCTCTCTCTCTCTCTCTCTCTCTCTCTCTCTCTCTCTCTCTCTCTCTCTCTCTCTCTCTCTCTCTCTCCCTCCCTCTCTCTCTCCCTCTCTCTCTCCCTCTCTCTCTCCCTCCCTCCCTCTCTCTCTCTCTCTCTGTCTCTCTCTTTCTCATCAGACTTGGGTACACGGGTAAACTCTTCTTTTGAGTGATTGATGACCGCCCCGGTGCTGTAGGCAGGGTCGGTGTGTGCACTGTACGAGTGAGTGCTGTGGTGTTTGCTCTTTCATCCGTTTTGACAGACTGAATCACCTTGAAGTCTTAAATAGGATGCAAGCGCCAAAGTTCGTGACGTTATGACATTACAAATTACAGACCTCATTTACTAAATATCCAGAAATCGCGATAGAAAAAGGCAATGTATTCACGATGTGGGTATTATCTACTTAAAATACTGGTGATGAAACTGTCCCTAGGCCCTTCGCCGTCGGTATGGGATTGAACTCTGTTTTTAATTGACTTATCCAGTAATAAATAAATATATTGCATTGATGAAAGAATATAAAAATAATGAAATAATGAAACCTGCCCAATACCCATATATTGCTGCCATGTGTATAACCCCACCGAGAGAAGTCACTTCATCCGACACAATCTTAAAATACAACCAACATAATCCGCAGTCAGTCTTATCTAGGTATAGAAACACTCAACATAGCTGGCTGCTCAGGCAAGTAATGAAACGCAAACCCGCATGCCAGAAAGCAATCCAATATCATGATTAAATAAACAATCCTGCAACGGCCAACAACATATTTTACGACTGTGCGGCTGTACGAGAATAATTAATCACAAACAACCAGGGACGTCTTTAGGTGTGTGTTATAGTGATATTGAAAACAGCGAATCCAAACTTTTTATTCTTTCCAAACTCGTCTTGGTGTTTTTGATGTTTTCAATAGTTAGCGTAGCAGAAAGAAAGTGGACTCTTGATCGCAAACTCAGCTTGCTTTATGGCAAAATCTGCTCAACCACTAGCCCCAGGCATTTTAATCTCTAAAAAAACAGATTTGAAGCCATGCTGAGCAAACAAAAGATATTGCATTAGCTATGTTTGAAATTATTACAGCTTTATCTTGGCAACCAGTATGTTGCGTCCAACAGCGCAGAGATTTGTCGGTTCTGGAAATGCCAGGACAACCCAAGCCAACATGGAGGATTTCATCAAGACTCTCTCGGAAGACGAGCTGGGCCTAACTCGTGGTTTTCAACCCCCGACCCCAGACCCGATTCTTGAGCATGAATTTTTTCTCTCTTGTCGACGCACCTGAGAAAACAAGCAGCCTAGAAGCTAAAGATTCCGAAGCCGGCTTCCCTCTGTTGAAATCTTTCTCTTACTAAATGGTAACACGAACTATGTTCCTTCCCGAAGGCTAAAGCGATGTTACTTAGTCGGACAGACTGAGGAACCGCGTCTACACTCTGATATTTTTGTGCTTGATCTTTATCTAGTTCCAGTTTTTGCCTAGCTCTTCCCATTTCGGAACAAACTGGAAGATTACACCTTCAGGGTCTGGGCGTCTCTCCACGTCAAACCCCTCGCATAATGTTGGCAGTGAAGTGAGATTTGAGTTAGAGGTGTTTCTCAGTTGCATTTGGTTCCAAAACTGACGGGTGTGAAATTGTAATTCCTTTTCATATTGAGAAAATTCGCCTTCAAAATCGTCAAAAAAAAAAAAACAACAAAAAAAAAACAATTTCTTTCGAGAACATTATGAGACACCAAATATAACTAGACACATGCGACTCTGCAAAACTTATAGTTAGGCGATGCTTATTTTGAAATTAATAGTGAATACATTTGGAATCCTTTTTTTTTTCTTGACAGCTAAAGGCGGCCGCCGACAATCTGAAAAACTTGGAACTCTCCCAGCGTCCCTAACCCCTTCTTTAAAAAAAAAAAATATAAAATTTTTGTTCTCTCTCTCTCTCTCTCTCTCTCTCTCTCTCTCTCTCTCTCTCTCTCTCTCTCTCTCTCTCTCTCTCTCTCTCTCTCTCTCTCTCTCTCTCTCTCTCTGCCTAGTGCCTTCCATCTACTAACAGTGAAGCAGCCACGGCCAGGAAGTAGTGCATGCAGACTGAGAGACTATTGGGTTACCCTCCTCCTCCCTCCCGACCGCCTGTCAGTCGCCTCCAGCTAGATTCGATGAATGGAAACCCACAGGCTAATCTAAACATGCGGATCGGGTGTACGCTTTGAAAATACCGCCGTTAAATTGGAAACGCCACGATTAATTGGTTGTCTGTGTGCGCGCTGGTGCGATGTGGTGCGTTCCACACACAGTCGTGCTACGGGGCAAAATCAGGCTCCAAGAATTTTGTTGCACCCCAAGGACAGTGTTGAGACACTCAAAGCAGGGGGGAGAAATGCTTACATACATGTACAGCCATACGCCCAGACCATACCATACCTACACGTTCCAGAGCTCGAAAAGGGCACAATTAATTTCCTATAAATTGAGATGTAGATTAGCCAAAACTCGAACACAGACAAGGAATCTGTTTCTGTTTGTTTATATTGCAAAAAGATGGGCCCAAAGACAAGATACCCCGAGTTAGGATTAAATCATTAATCTCCGTAATGTCAGCTCAGAACTTAAATGACAGAGCTGCTTATAATATAGTCCTCGTTGAATATTAAACTACCCCCATACTTTTCAATCTACCTGCACCCGCCGTTTTTTTATGCCTCACTTATGTTTTCTATTCCAAATGGTACCGATTTAAACTCACCCAAAATGATCTGACCCTTCTCCCTAACGACGAACTCACATAAGCACAGACTGGAAATAAAATGTGTGTGTGTGTGTGTAATGGGTGTAGCTGGTACAGTGTGCACCTACGGTTGAGTGTTAACTGTTGATTTAAGAGACAAATCTGAAGATGTTTGAGGGAAGAGAGAGAGAGAGAGAGATAGAAAAGAAAAATTGGAAAGAGATATTATTCAGTTTCAAGATTCAGTGTGTGTGTGTGTGGGGGGGGGTGTAATTGGTGCAGTGTGCACCTATGGTTGATTTAAGAGACAAATTTTAGGATGTTTGAACGATGGATAGGGGGGGGGGGGAGAGAGAGAGATAGAGATGAGAGGTAGAAATGAAAAAATTGGGGGGAAAAAGGTATTATCCAGTTTCAAAATTCAACAGCATCATGAAAATAAGAATGTATCAGGCAACCCTGTATTCTCATATTCGGCCCATATCTACGCAAGTGATCATTTCAGTATTGGTACAATGAATACCGAGAGAAAGGGCGATGGATGCCTTGCAAAACATGAGGATTAATCAAAACCCATCTGCACGTCCTCATTTCGTCAACGAATAGTCGTTGTGTTAATTGACAGACCACAGCTCGGCCCACTTTTCTCACGTTCCTATTCTTTGTTATGGCCTAATATCCGCTTTGACAAGAGAGGTTTTGCTTCATGAATCATTGTGATAAACACAGATAGCACTGAGCAGACAGTAACATCAGATCTACCAAATAGTTTAAACTATCTGAAAATTAAACACAATTCTATCTATCATGGCTGTGAAAGCAGGCTATCTCAGCCATCTCGTGACGTCGTTATCTAGAGCATCTGAAGAAGCTCTTGTCCGCCACTCCATTCAGGCTGACGCGCCATCTGTTTGACAGCTTTATCTGTCGCTTGTTGCCAAGCATTGGCCCCTATGTGTTATGGTAAGATCTACACGCTTATCGGCCCAGCATGTCTCCACAAACACATTTGAACCAATTACTGTCCCGAGTTATCAAGCCGTTCCTTTATCTCAAGGCTCTTTCCTTTCCGTCGTTTTTACTTAGCTTTAAGTCTCATGTTTCTAATCTCAAGTTTCAGATTCAATCGAAGTCTTCAAACGGAGAAAAATAAGAATATTACAGATTTTTAGATCGGAGACAAAGGTGCTCCTTAAGCATGGCACCCCCTATAATACATTGATAGAAACACATGGCACCCCCTATAATACATAGATAGAAACAGGGTTAACGACTATGATCAAGGAATCGCACCACAACTGCATCTGCGACGGTCATCGAATACTAAGTCGATCTGTGTGTCAGTCTGATCGGCTGACCCTAAGGATAAATCAAAAGTTAGTCTTTTCAAGCACTACACCAATGAAATTGAAGTCTCCTTCATAAAACAAACCCACTAAAAACAAAAAAAAAACAAAAAAAGCAAGAAAGGAGAAAATATTGTGTTTCTATTAATTAGAGAAGTCGCGAAACTCCGACAATATCGTGTAAATGTGCCGAGTGCACCGTAACTCTACATGAGACAAAGACAATATTGGCCATTTCAGTTGCATGATTCCTGGCTTTCCTGCATTATTGAGTTGATGCAATTTGGAATTAAAAAAAAAAATCAAGGAAAACATATACATTTTTCAGCAACTCTAAACTATCGGTGCTCTGTAATAATCAACATGAAATAAAGCTCCTCAAATAACGACCACCCATCTTAGTATGTGAATTAAATTTTAAAGCTGGCATTAATGTATATTTCACGCATGTTAAAGGAAATTAATCCCTCCGTAAAAAAACCTCGATTATGATAAATGAATTTGATTTGTTTTTCTATTTAATCCCTGCAATTTCCAAGATCTCCATATCAGTCTGAATAATTTATATTTTTTAAGTTTCGCTGAACAATAGCGACGCGGAGATTAATACAATATTGCCTCCTCCCGCTCATTGTCTCCCCTTATCAAATGTTAGATCCCCCATAATGCGGATGAGGATTGGCTGCTTAAAAATGTTATTCTCTGAACCCAGAGAACAGGAGGAAAGAAAAAGAACACAAATCATAATAATTATTTTACAAGCGCGTGCTGGTCCTCTTAGCGCTATCTTTCCGCGCCATCTAGCGCCAACAAAGCGCTCCCCAACCCGTGTGGCAGCATCATCATTAAATGTAAATTATCGACTGCTCCGCCGACCGTTTATGAAGTCTGCCGAGTCGTTAGCGCCGCGGTAAATCGCTTAGCGTTCAGCTCCGCGGCAAATGCTTGGAATGCAGGTGAATTACGACGCCCAGATAAAAATAACTTTCTGATTACGATCGCACAGCTCAGCGTGATTCGAGTTGGAAATCTTCAGAGCCGCTCAAAAGGGAAAAAAAAAAAACAAGAAACAAGCTGATTATAATAATTATATGCTTAAGCCAGACCACATTTAAAACGCAAGGGATTTCTATTGTCAAAACAACGAAGATAGAAAAACAAAAAAAAAAAAAAAAAAAAAAAAAGAAAGAAGACAATCACACTGAGGTTAAACAAGTGGTCGAGGGTAGGGCTCGTAAAGTAGGTTCTTTTTTGTTTTCAATTGTTTGTTAAGAATAATCACAGCCTTCTTCATGAATTTCCATAGCGTAACACAAAAATACTGCAACACAAAGCATTTAGTATTTCAGTATTTTTCATTTCAATATAAAGATCTTTTGAGATGCTCATTTTAAGGCCATTAAGACTTATGTACAAACAAAAATAACCTTATGGTGCAATGCCTTGCGAGAATTCAGGTTATTTGTACGAACATGATAATGAGAATTACAAAGTTAAATTTTCTTATGAAGGACTTTTTCTGATGAAGGATTTTTACGACTTGAAAAATGATTTCCAATTAAGAAAAAAATTCCGGCGTATTAGATCTCTTTAATTGATATTTGGAGGTACGCTTAAATTTTGTTTAACAGATTTTGAAGAATAACAAAAGGCGGATTTTTTTTAACGATTTGCTCGAGAGGCGAGAAATTTTGTGAGTCAAAATTATTTTGAAATAAAATAATTGAAAAAATAATATTACCGAATAAAAATGTTCAAACGACAAGTCAATTTTCACTCAAAAATCAATCTTAATTAACACCAAGAGAGGCGGAGTGTTCAACAACTATCGTTGTGCCAAGTTCGGTCAAATGGCTTACAGGCTCACGTGTGTCCAACGCAATGCAGAGCCAAGCAGTATTTGTTGGGTACAGACCTGACAGTACGTTTCATCTCACATAACATTGGGTCTTTTCGCTTGATCAGGACTGCAGCTGCCTAGGGGACAAGGCTCGTTATCAGTTCAGATTTAAGTTTGTGCTGAGACTGACCCCTGCCCAGGGAGCGGGGAGGAAATCCTTAGGATAAACACAGGCTCGACCACGGCTTGAGTCGCGGCCCCCTTCCCCTGGTCCACCAGAGATAACAAGACCCGGCCATTATCACTGATATTTCTCCCCCTCACCTACAATATCGCCCCTTTTTGACAGGCATGGAGTTCAGAAATCACCGACAGTCACCAGGTGAGGAACACAGGACGTAATACGCGATCACTAGAGCGACCTGTCACCATTTCGGTCTTCCGCTTCATTTCTCGGCTGCATTGATAATGAGAAAAACCCCGATTCGAAAATGTGGCGGATCTGTAGCTGGATTGGTTGACAGTGACAAATGATCAATCGCAGGCTTCACCGAAGTTAACAAAGCCGTGTCTCAAATCTACTCACTTTCAAACGCCTCAGTGGGAGACTAATTAAGATCAGCTTTACCGGTATCAACTTACACAGAATGTCCGGATATCCGACACGTTTATTCACAGAGGAAGGAACATTTGAAAAAGTTTGCTTTGTAAAATAATTCAGGTTTCATTGATTCAATGGCCGAGGATCAAAATGAATACTGTAAAGTAAACCTTCCAATGGAATCGATATCACTATAAACTATCAATTTGTTAAGTTTAAATTTTCTACTAAAGATACATCAAGTGAGCGGTTGAAAACAAAGAATGGACTGTGTATTTTACTCAAGGTCTGTACGTTATCTGAAATAACGAGAATACGATTAAAACGTAAGAGCGGCCCTTTAATTCTACCAGTAATCTTACTAGAGCTAAAGTTATTAACAATCTAGCCAATCTTATGTTTGTGAAGAGCGAAAACCGTTTTGTAAGAATAATAAAAAAAAAATAAAAAATACCTAACATTAAGAGTTTCAACTCAACAATGCCTTTAAAAAATGTTGAATTCTGAAGTTCAGTAGTACAGTTTATTCGGTTTATTCTTGTCAGCCTCGGCCAGCACAACCATCTTTTATTAGGAGGAGCCCATTCTTTGTGGTGATCTTTTGTCATAACAGAATACCACACGTTCGGGACACAGAGGATGTCGTGACAAATTAAATGACATTACGCAGCGTATTTATCAGGTTTTCAAGAATTATGTCACCTGGACTTTGGACAAAAAAGGTCGGCTGTTTGACCAAAGGATGATCTTCATTCTAGCTCCTCGAAGCAGGAGTTGTAAAGAACGCCCAGTTCTGAACTGCGACCGTCTCCAGCGAGCCGTGGGTTAAGCACAATCATACACTCTCAGGTAACATTTCGACGCTTCTCTCAGCCTGGGTATCGCAGCTTGGCGAGCGCGAGTTGTTAGAGCGCTTGAGACAACAACACTCTCCGTGTGTTCCGATCGCAGAGCGAATATTGTGTTGACAGGGAGGATTACGTGGAAAGCAATGTAAGTGCCTTTCATTAGTAGAGTGAGTCTTGGAGAGCAGTCACAGCATTCAAGTCACAGAACTGTTCCATCAAAGGTTTACCCGGAAGTTGAGTCAGGGTCTGCCTCGGGCAAGAGGGAAGAACTAATTGACTCCCTCCAAAAGAATGGGAGTGTTGAGTGAACTCATTCAAGTGAAAACGAATAGAATTAGAAATCAGAGAACAAAATCAAGAAATCGAACCGCGCTACGTAGAAGAAAATCAAGACTGTGGTCATGGTCTATTTCGAACTTGAAATTGTGTTGTTGATTTGAATATATGTACACATAAACTGCAGAAGCAGTTACCGGTTCTAAAGATGATAAAAGTAACGATAAAATAAGGAGAAGAGAAATTAAAAAAAAAAACACCTCCTTAGTTAAATGTGATTGTCGGAAACGCTGAAATAAATAGGCCTACATGAAATTGCGATAGTAAAATGCCGAGACAAAAATAACGACCGAGAGAGAGAGAGAGAGAGAGAGAGAGAGAGAGAGAGAGAGAGAGAGAGAGAGAGAGAGAGAGAGAGAGAGAGAGAGAGAGAGCATAATCTTCTACAATTGGGAAAAAATGTAGTAAAAAAATACAATAGAAAATAGAAGACGTAATAATAATTATAACAAATGTATCAAGTATTGGTGCACTGCCTAGTTGTCCTCTATCTTAGATTAGTAAACGTTTTAAGAGTCCGCTGAGTCATTCAATGAGTAAGAAGAAATAGAGAAGTCACCAAGCCTTAGGTTGCAATGCATGATACCAGCTTGAGTGAGACTGCTATGAATCTAAGTCAAAATTATTAACAGTTTCTTATGATTGAAATCATTGACCAAAATAATAGAAATGCCCAAGGACAAGCTAGACAAACCGAAGCTCTTCTATGATTGGAAATTGTTCATAAAATTAATAGTTACAATTACAGTTTGAGCACACGATTAAACTGAAATTTTTGAGATGTATAAAATAGTTATACAAAAAAAGTTGGAACTCTCATAGGCGACGAAGAAGACGTTGAGAGGAGGAAACGACTATCCAATGCAGCACTGACAAAGCTTCTAAATGTCTGGATCAAAGGAGATAAGATTAAAAGAAAGACCAAGCTGAAATTATACAGGTCGCTCGTAAAATCAATACTTGTCTACAACTGCGGCACCTGGGCACTGACAAAATCTGAAGAAGAAAATTAAATGCATTTCATCGTAAACAGCTAAGGAAAGTTCTCAACATCAAATACCCCGTTAAAATCACAAATTCATCTCTTTACAACAAGTGCGAGGAACACCCCCTTTCTATTTATATACTTGAGAACAGGTGGCGCCTTTTCGGGCACATACTTAGAAGAAATATTGAAATACCTGCTAATAAATCAATGAACAGCTATTTCGCCACACACGGAAAAAAGTTTCGGGGCCGCCCTTTAACAACACTACCAGTCGTCCTCAACAAAGACCTATCAAGACTACAAGAAAACACACTACAACTCACAACTAGGGAAGACCTCGAACACCTAAGATGCATCGCCCAGAACAGACAGCAATGGAGAGAACTGTCGACGAGAATCCGAAAAGCTGCCGAAGCGCCCCCGTCGGACGACTGAGACGCGGAAGGCCCTAAGTCAAGTAAGTCATAAAATAGTTATGGATCAAAGAATATCATTACAAGGCCAATATGTTATAAGGAACCAAAACTCATTTGAGTTTAGCCATGGACATTCGTTAAAAGCTTTCCGCTTTAACGATATTTTAGAGTAACAAAATTAGTTACCCTAACATTTTTCATAGAGCGACTTCTGATATAATGTTATTTTGAATAAAAATCAATTCACAAATCGTCGAGCCCGTGTGTAATTACCCTTACCATGGAAAACTAAGTCGAAATTTTATAGTTTTTACATGGTTACATTTCCATACATAAAATTATGCAAAAACTCGAACAGTGAAGGGAGAACCCAGAATAGCTTCTTGTCTTCAAGGCAAGACTGGCAGTGACACTCATAATGCAAGCCCGATGAACATCGAATTTTCTCGCTCTACATTTTACTTTGTTCTCAATGCTAACTAACGCGAGTTTTTTTCTCCCTGAAGCGCCAAACATACTGCTATCTTGACAGGTAAGACAGGAGCGCAGCATTTTGCATCATCCTTATCTTGTCATCAATGCCTGCAGTCTATCTTCAGGCAACCACATTCGCCTTGTACCTGATCGTCTAATAAATTACTTTGTGTTTCAGTTCATATTAAAGACAGTCTTCAGGCATCGTTGTATGTAGTGTTGAGATAAGCTTGAATATATAAAATATAATACGAAAGGCGAAAATTGAAGTATTAAAACCGAACACAGCTTTCTGTCTTCTGTGGCCAGCGAGTGCTCACCCAAGCCAGTCGAATGTTCCGATAGCCCGGCACATGTCGATCTGGCGCCGCCTCTAACCATTGCCAGGTGTTTCAAGAGCTCAGGCCCTGGGACCCTCAGCCACCAAGCCTCACACCCCTCTCCAACAGCTCCACAATTACAAACGCACCGAACGCGAAACTCCTGACCAACTCTTTCCTTCTCGATGTTAAAAAAAAAAAAAAAGATAAATAAAAAAAGACAACGCTATCTACTTCACATTTGAATTTTCATAAGGCTCTGCTAATACCGAGGACTGTAACTGATAGAAAATACATTAAGTTAAATGTAGCAGCTTACAGTGGCAGGGAGGGGGGGACTCTCCAGGTGTTGCCGACAAGAATTATAATTACAATCGCCGACATATTGTGGATCATAACCGAACCCTAAACGATTAACACAATGGGGGAAAAAGTTACATTTTGTCATCTTTATTAACACATTATGGGAGAAAATGACCCATTTAATATGCCTGTGTAGCTAGTTGGTCCTAGTTGTAAGAAAGAAAGAAAGAAAGAGCACAGGTATGCAGATTGATTTTACTGTGTTGTGTTAGCATTTTGTTCTAATGAACTAGAAGGACCAGTCCGATTCCTTTAATCACTATAAAACTGAGATAGAGTTAGAATGAGGAAAGAGAGGGAAAAAGGAGACAGCAGCAACGGAGAGGACGCTTGAAAGGGAGGGGAGAGGAGGTTGGGGGGAAAAATCTCGAAAGATCTTACAAAGTTTTTGCTCCGTATTTTAAGACCATAAGGAAGTTAGGAATAAGGTGCGAGAGCTTGGACAAAGAGGGACATTGTACTAGACAGGCAGAGAAAAAATACACTTTGAGGAAGCCCCGATTAATATATGGAAAGGTAACACAGAGGAGAGGGGAGCACGCTACAAAAGAGGTAAGGAATGAGGATAATGAACGACATGGAGCACAGTACTTGTCATTCACACGTGCATTCAGGGTGAGTAGTTGGGAGAGGGAGCGAGTGAAAGGGAGAGAGACGAAAAGAGAAAGAGAGAAAAAGAGAGAAAGGGGGAGAGAGAGAGAGAGAGAGAGAGAGAGAGAGAGAGAGAGAGAGAGAGAGAGAGAGAGAGAGAGAGAGAGAGAGAGAGAAAGGGAGGGAGGGAATGGCCTCTAACAACAAACAATCGTCGAATGAAAACATCTTTTAACACTCCATTTGGTGCGACAGCTGAGAAAGCAAAACGGCTCCGGTGGAGATACTGAGGGCTTTGTTAACATTTCGCATATTTAAAGTCTTGTAAGTCTGGAAATAAATTCTAGGTCTCAATTAAAAGCCTGTGGACATAGTTACACCTTCCTTAACTTTTAATCAAATGAGTACTTTTTTTTAACAGTATGATTGACTCCTTTCCTTATTAAGAGCTTAAAACTAAAAGATTACTTAATTTTCGAATAAACAATACATTAAACTATGATTTCACGAAAGGATAACTAATAACTATTTGTATTTGGGAAAGAGGAATCACGGGTATATATATATAGTTTTTTTTTCGTACAAAACATTCGAAAATGATCTCTTTCAGGCTTAAGTTATTTTGGCCTTCCAGTTTACAAGAGACGAAGCCTCTTCCTCTCCGCACAGAACTGCCTTTTAATTATTGTTGAACAAATTATAGCTGGGAGGTTATATTGAGTGATGGAGAGAACATTAAATTTTGTAGAATATCAATTTTATTATACATATCTATATTTATGGTGGGAACATATATGACTCAACTTAATAATATTGTTTACAACACTTGGCCATTATTCTCGAATTTTCTGATAAGACTGATATATCCAGCATAATACCTAGAACATCCGCAGACTGACTGCATATCGAGTTTTGAACTTGATTACATGTATTTCATATGGTGGATTTATCCAAGCAGTTTTTTTACGTTAATGCTTGGTGCTAACCCCATCATCCTCCTGCTTCAAGGACCTTACTCAGACAATATTTACCTTCACTTGAAAGAAAGGAGGGGGGGGGAGGAAATGAAAACGGACTTGTGTCAAATTAAAGTAGGCTTAGTAGGCCTGCACATCATGCCAATTCCTGCAATCCAGTAGAAATGTAGATATCTAGATCTAGATGTTGCGAGTCTCGGGGTCCGATATGACGCTCTCTACGTATGGTGCTAGGATAAAGCAAACAAGCGCGGCGGGTCGCGAGCAGGTGTGAAGTAGCGAGACACGGACCTGGGATGTTGATCTTGACCCACCCAGAGACACGGCCAGTATTTGTCCTCACGCTGTTGGCACCTGGTCGAACTATTTCCCTGACAGTGACCCCTCAGCCAGCATCAGCCCTATTCACCCCCTTATTATCTCGATCATGATTGGCGAATGGCGATAAATCACAGCGAGATTCCAGTTTATTATTTTTTATTTTACTTCGTGAACGCCACCGTCATTATAATCCATAAAGATTTTCCACGTTTCTCTCCCTTCACTCAATGAGTTCCTAGTCTCTATTTGAGCAAATTTAACACTGGAAGCTGCCGAGGAGCAGAAGATCAGATGATTTGTTCGCGACGAACAATGCTGTGTTGGCTTCCATTGAAATGTAATGTAATCCGCCTCCCAGAGGGCAGCGCTAGCTGAGCTGAAACAAATGAGACAACCAAGAACCACCACAGAGGTGACACAGTAATTTAAAATTGTACCCACCACATCATGAATAATGAAAGATCAAGCTGGAGCTAACGGCGACTGTGGTGGCGAGAGACAAGCACAATGAATTAAATTAAGCGGCGGTACTCTGCCACCTCAGAACAACGATAAAAGGAAATCCTTGAACGTTTTGAAAACAAAGAAAGGTGCAAATGTTTATTCAATACATTTCCTGGTTTACCTTATCTCTTTCCAATCTTTCGTTTTTAATTTTTTTAAAATCAACCTTCAAAGAAATTCAGAGAAAGTTAAAGTTCAATAGCATAATATGTGAAGCATTCGAAAGCTGAAGTGAAGTTACCTAACTTATGAAGTAAGGATTTAATCAGCAGTTTCAGAAGCAGCACCAGCAGTAAAAAAAAATCAAGGAGAAAAAAGGAGGAGGAAAAGGGGGAGGAGGGGGGAGAAGAAGAAAAAAGATGAAGAAGGAGGAGAAGTAAGAGAAGAAGAAGAAGAAGAAGAAGAAGAAGAAGAAGAAGAAGAAGAAGAAGAAGAAGAAGAAGAAGAAGAAGAAGAAGAAGAAGAAGAAGAAGAAGAAGAAGAAGAAGAAGAAGAAGAAGAAGAAAAAGGAAAAGGAGGAGGAGGGGGAGAAGAAGAAAAAGAAGAAGAAGAAGAAGAAGAAGAAGAAGAAGAAGAAGAAGAAGAAGAAGAAGAAGAAGAAGAAGAAGAAGAAGAAGAAGAAGAAGAAGAAGAAGAAGGAGGAGGAGGAGGAGGAGGAGGAGGAGAAGAAGAAGAAAAAGATGAAGGAGAAGAAGTAAAAGAAGAGTAAGGAGTAACCGCAAGAATGAACAAAACGTTTATTAAAAATCTTTTGACAATAATATAATCTGATCAAGACAAAAAAAAGGAGTTGGTCACAGGAGTGAATGACTTCAAGAATGCTTATAACATAATTATATTATTACCTTGCCACCATTTTGTATTTAATTAGCGAAGAAAAAAAAATAAGTAAAAAATGCAAATGAAACATAAAGACTTAAGACTACTTAATTACCACAAGTTAAAGAAAATGAGCTTAATATAAGTTAAAACATCACACGGGGCTCGCTCGATCCGGGCAGGTGTACTAAAAGGTGAAGGCAACCCAGCAGCAGCTGAATTAAAGGGAGCAACGGAGGGGGAAAAAATAGTAATAACAACATTCAAAAAAATAAAATCGTAACTTTGCCATATCCCGAAGTGATGTAATTCTTGTGTTGAGTAAAATAATATGATGAAATGTCTTTCCTTTTTTGTTTGTTTCTTTTTTTTTTTTTTTTAAGTTTTTCCAAACCCCTCTTTATCACGATCATCCAACATTCTTGTGCATCCTGCAAAGTTTATAAAACTAGTTTCACGAGTGAATACATCTAATATTAAAATCCCTTTGCCCGCCTTCACAACTAAGCAAGCAATGGCAGCGGCTTGCGGAGGGGAAGAATAACACAAAGATGTTTGAGGAAGGGAGTTCCACTAACAAGGGCAAAGAAGAAACAGAATTTGGTGAGATGGATGAGAAGAGCGCGTTGGGGAGGTGTTCTCTTCTTCAGGTGAGTGGTAAGTGTTAAAGGGGTGAAGCGAATTCAATACCCGACACGGGGGGTGAACAAACAAGCCGCAGGCGACACTGGGGCTAACTAGGGCTGTTACTAGGCAGACCCCAGCGGCACAGGGGGGGAGCAACGAATGGAAGATGTGTACGCTGAAAGCTTCAAACGTTCCGTTATAGAGACGGGAAAAAATAGACTTATCCCAGTCAAAGGCCAACTACGAATCTGTGTATTTGTAATACAAAAACAGTGGAATTTTCTTCCCCCAGGCTCTGGAGCTAGATCTAATTGGGAACAATCCGAGACGACTGCATTGTTGTTTAGGTGTAGGTGAGGCAATCACTCGTTACCTCAGTCTGAAGTTTAGATCCTTTTCCTCCGCCTTTACGCCCCCTAGGTGAAAATTCTGGAAATATTTCAGGTAAAAGTGGAGGTGATGAATTCAATCAGAGGTTATGGCGATATCAGTTTGATCTATAATTGGGCCCCCTAGACACATCGTAACAGCAGGAAGATTACACCGGAAGTCGTGATTTGCGATTACACTATTCACCGGACTGACAAGCTTATCTTGCATGCAATCTAACATCATCATAACAATATTACCATCATGTTTAGGGTGTGGAAAAGGAAAAAAAAGGATGAAACTCGCGAGGTGAGGGCAAACGGCGGGTAGGACGCACGTAAGGTTCTTATAACAAAATATTGATGACTGCAGACTGCTGATGGGTTTAGATTTAGCTGTCCGTGAGTGTTAGGGGTCGATTTAGAAACACCTGAGGAGGGCGCGGTGAGCTGAATCACGATTTACTACTAATTATTTTTTTTTTCTATGAAATCGTACGTATGATAAAATTATAATCGTCGATTGACTTTGTATTATAGTGCCTAATACATAAATTAAAGTAAGAATCTTAAAAGTGTATTTTTGCTACTCTGTTCATTAGCGATATTCGCCCGCATCATATATCGATTAGATTTTTTTATGAAATCTGTGAGTATCGACTAGTTTGTTCAAGCTTTAGCTTGTTCGGTGCTGGCGCTCTGCCATCTGTAAGCTGTAACCTGTGAATGTAAATGATTGTAAAGGGACCAATCTTTGAGGGGGGGAGGAGAAGAAAAAAACAAAACTTTTCATTTCCCTTCATCATATTACTTGTTAATCAATGATTTGCACCGAGTGATGGTTAATCATCGACCTGGTTATAACATGTGATGTCATATTAAACAAGCTGTGGCCATTAAATTAACTTAATGTAACTAAGAACGGCTTACTTCAAGCTAGTTTTACATAATTTGTTTTTCAGCTTCAGTCTCTTAATGACACACATTTTTTTTTTTTTAGGGGGAGGGGGGGGGGTGGGGAAATAAATGAAAGTAAAATCTTATTTATTTTGCCATAGCCACCCTGACGTCACGCAATTGAAATATGCACATTTTATATCATAAAAAGATCATATTAAGCTGAGTTCAAGGATGGACCATATCTCTAAAAATCTGCAGTTATTACATGGGCACTGCATCCTGGTTATCGATGGCGCTACCCCAGACTGAGACAACATGACAATATAAGGTAGGTCAAACGATTGTGAAGCTACCTATTAGTTACTAAAAATACAGAGAGACCTTGAATCTGCCAGTGCATTTAGTAAACGCCAAGAGACAGAATTCATTTAGCCGATTTACTAAAGAGAAACAGGCGTTCCCTCGCTCGTGTAGTGAGTGTCAAATCTTCAGAGTACGGGCGGTAACTCGGTAAGTGCCTGAATGACACCAGCGGAAGTTTGGAGGAGATGGAAACCAGCTGTACAAGCGGTATCTTGTTGTTTTTCCATGAGACACCGTCCAATGAAATGGGTGGAAGCGAGAGACACGGAGTACACGTTCTCACCATATGATACGTTAAGGATGACTCCAATAAGTCTCTCTCTCTCTCTCTCTCTCTCTCTCTCTCTCTCTCTCTCTCTCTCTCTCTCTCTCTCTCTCTCTCTCTCTCTCTCTCTCTCTCTCTCTCTCTCTCTCATATGAAATCTATTGAGTATTTCAGACAACCAATTGTGTGACAGATGGACATCACCAAGGGTATCATTATTATCCTCGGACTGTTTCAATTAAAAAAAAAAATTAAACTTAAAATTTTCATTATTTTACTCTTGATTTATTAAAACATGCTGGTGTCCAAATCAATACATGGACAACATTCAAACAGGATCCCTTCAGACCCGTTATAGAGAAAAATCTAAAGAAGAATAAGAATAAAGAAACCCTAAACAGCATAAAATTAAGCTGTAAAACCTAACTCTAAAATAAATTAACCTAGTCAATCAACCATCTACATTATTGCTAACGAAGCTTCAAGGCTGTTCTGAGACTCTGCCTTTGTTTACTGTGTTCCTTTTAAAATTATTTGCATGAGTCCAACAGTTTGTATTTTTCGATAAATCGACAATTTCTGTGAGAGAAACTGGTCGTTCCCTCCGCGCGAGACTATTGATTTCGTTGTTTCATTCACTCGCTCGCTTTTGAAATAAGTTTGAGATCCCGGCACTATTGCTTCATTTAGCCCCAGCTCTCCCAGCGGAATCTAACCCTGGACTGTTAAACTGTGCTGTCCGCGCATCACTCAATCAATATACTGGCGAACGATTTTGATCGCGGTTAAAGATAAATAACAGCGATGTTGAAACAGCAGACAATATCCGCTCACAAAATTGATAACATTGATCGAACAGATATAAATCGTTATCACAGTTTTATCGAGATATTAAAAAAAAAAATTAAAAAGAATGCTTAAAAACAAGTTGACAATCAACACTAACCAATTTAACAAAAGGCAGTAAAAGTCGATTCATTTTTTTTATTATTTCATCGTAAACAATTGAGTAAAAGTATGAGAGGGAAAAAAAGCCTTTGATAAGATTCCATTTTCAAAGAAAAAAAAAATACTAAAGAAGTATGGCCCTATAAAACTAACTAGCTAATTAACCACCCGCATTGTAAGACCAGCTCAAGAATAATTCTGTAACAATGTCATTGTATGGTTTATAACTGGAGCCCATTGAGTGACTCCTTCTAGCCCTCAGCAAACTTCATCATGGACACTACCGAAGGCAAATCTTTAAACGCCTGGAGTTTGGATGCCACCGTCCTATACCTTATAATGCAAAAACCTTTAGCTTCGCGGTAGACAGCTATAGACAGAACATTTTTACTCCTGATTTTATTTGCCATCTTTTGTTCTACTGTCGGTGTGACCACTACTGGGCCTGAATATTTATTGGAATCCCATTATCGTACTTAAAAAATTATATAATCCCCACGGTTGTTTCCACAATTTCAAGAGCCTAGTGAATTTTGACCATTTGGAATTTAGAAATACTCGTAACTCTCAAATCTGTATTATTTCTTCAACTGTTAATACAAAAGTATATTGATTGACAACCGTTTCGATGATTATTTTGAAGAAACGACAGCCACGAACCGCAGCGCGCGATGCAAATCTAGGGTGGGGGATAAAAGTTAGTTGTACTCAAGCATCTTACTAAGGAAAGACATTTTAACTTGACTATCACAATTATAGGCATCTACATTATCATTCTGACAAATTTGATGGCCAGCTTATCCATGTGGAAAACAAGTGGAATGTTAAATTAAAACCATCGTAACTGAACCTGTGTTAACAAACAAATCATCACAAGTTGGGGATATTTTTTAAGATCCAAGGTTGGGATTTAAAACCTTAGAATAGATCTGTTATGTAATCTAGGCTTGTGATGAATCTCCACCTGTCTGGGTTTGAAGCAGGCACATACATACACACATGCGCTTGGCATTAAAGAACTAAACATGGCCGCATTCTCAAGCCGGCGGGGTTCTTCTCTGGCAATCCTGCGACATAAGGTTCTTGTTTACCTTTGTCTCTACCGATAAAACCCATTAACTGTCCTCGACCAAAGCTCAGCAGTTGCCAGACGCCGGGCACTCGACATCAATCCAAGCTCTTTAAAGTTAATGCAAGGAAAAAAAAAACAATATTCTAGCAATTTCTACATTTATTCCCAATTCAAAACTAGATCGCTATGATACTTCTTCAAAACTTGGAAACTTTTGTCTTTTGTGAGTATTTCCATTTTGAAACGAAAAAATATCAATGTAAAGATGGTGTTCAATTATGATTTCACAGCAGCTAAACATTTGACTGACTGCATTGTACATTAGAACTTAACAGGAATTTCGAATCTCGGAAAAAAATTATAATATAGTTTCGGCACAGTGACATTATGATAGGGTAAGACGCGGAACTGAAACTTGAGGTTTAATAATCTTCTAAATGTTGTGAAATTTAACACATTCCGTCAAGCATACTTTCATATGGAGACTAAGATAGTCTTGGTCATGCATTTGAACATAGAAAAGCAATCTCTCTCTCTCTCTCTCTCTCTCTCTCTCTCTCTCTCTCTCTCTCTCTCTCTCTCTCTCTCTCTCTCTCTCTCTCTCTCTCTCTTTCTCCCCTTCCCCCCATCCCTTTTTATTTTACCACAATCATTCCTGTGCTACTGTATTGTAATGACTCTATTCCTAGTATATTTTAATCAAAAAGCATTAGAATAATTATAAAATGAATAATCACTGTCATTTTGATGGTCGAATGAAATCTTGAATTAGGAGGGTTTATTCCAACACACTTCTAGGAATATTGTCTTTAATACTAGCCGTGTCTATCGTATCTTTCCGCTTTGAGTTTCAAACTTGATCTAGATCTAGATCTAAATCTTATTCAATATTGTAACAGAGAAACAGAGAGACAGACAGAGAGAGAGAGACAGACAGACAAAGTTAGACAGAGAGACAATAAAAAAATAAAGCAAAAACACCACACTTGGAGGATAACTTGGTAACTATAAAGCATCTAAAAGGACGCGTGTGTCTATAAATAGTATAATGCAAGGTCTAAAAGAAAACAGGCCCACAACTTTATAATTACGGGACAAAAAAAGAAATAACAAAACAATAATCAAAACATATAAACGTTTCACTTTGTAAGTTTCGCCATTGTTGAACGAAAAGCACGATTTAGTAATAAAACTGACGAAGCTTACAGAGTGAAACGTTTATATGTTGAATTGATAATAGCTTTGTTATTTCTTTTTTGTCCTGTAGGCTAATGATTAAGTTGTGTGCCTATTACCTTTTAGACTGAGAGATCTTTGAGGATTTTAAGTAGCAGCTATGAAAATTTCTGCATCAATTTCATTCAAAGAATTCGTTGAAGAATTACATAAATCATATTAAGCACTACCTGTACGTGCAATCAAATAAAACATCAGCATTCCCCGCAACTAGCTCCAGATCAGTTATGATTTTGTATGTGCTAGTTGGCCAAAAACGGTAGTAAAACAGGAAATAGTGGAAAATGTATCTTGATCATGAAGTTCTGCAGTTAATTAATAATAATCACGATACTTTCTCCAAAAATCTAGATTATATTTAGCAAGACCTAAATCTAAAAGGTGGTTTAAAAAAGGACCAGTACAAATTTGCCTCATTTGGTTATCAAAATTTAAATAAATTGAAAAAAAGAAACCAATATGATTTATAACGGTTACTCACCAGGTAGGCTATTAAAGTAATCCAATTCTTTTAAGCGTTGCCAGTACCGAGATGTCAATCACACCTCCAATATAGATCTACTTCCAGGTAGCTCTTGTGACAATGATACAGACTATAATCCTTGATTTGAAGCTTTTAAAACGGGTTTCCAGATTTAATACGTTCAGTGTTTTTAATATTAACGTCTCTTTCTGATGCGACGACACCAGTCTAGATCTTGATGTAGATTAATTCTTGAGCTCTACACCTGGATTTACTGTTGAAATGTACACGTAGATTTTTTTTATTTAAGATTTACGTCTAGATAACTAAAAATTCTTTTATTCTTCCTGTAGGTGTCTGGATTTTGAATTCTTGGTCAAAGCAAGATTTTTGGTGGTTGAGATCAAATGCACATGATGGAAACAATACACACGAATACAATAGATCTTTTATCAGATAAACTTTCAGAGTGGTTATAGATTTATCTTAAAAACAATAACATTTCAACTTAGATCTAGATCCAGGCATCTTAAATTTTTTCTTGATATGTTTCCATGTTCTGCTAAAGATTACTTTTTTTTCTAAATGAAGATCACGATTTGAACAGGATTTGGCTATGATTGTCATGAAGAATACTGATGTTAGGCCTACATTTCACAATAGATTGTGCACTTGCGCGTATTTTGTGTTTTATTTGAAAAATATATTTATTTTTAAGTTAAAATAAGTCTTAGGATTTAATAAATTATTATATTACAAATTTTTAGATTAAAAATCTAAACAGAATTAAATCATGACAGAAAGGGTGGGAGATAATAAATATAATTTTTTTTTTTGTTATAAATTCGCGAGAAAAACATCACTATAGATCTAAATCTAAGTTATTATGTGTGCATTGTTGTAAAAATTAACCGACTCTTGAGAATCTTTCTAGAACGATCTATAAATCTAAAACTAGATTCTAGATCTAGATTCTAGATTCGTTAACATTTTATGATGACTGATTGTATTCAATAACAGTATATTCTTATGATTAACGTATAATAATTAAACTGATTCTCGACCTCATCCATTTCTCTTCAACTAAAATTATATATATATATATATATATATATATATATATAGATATAGATATAGATCTAGATCTAGATATATATATATATAAAAGATTAATGAAAATAAAAATTTAGCCTACTTTTTGTTCTGAATTCAGATCAAATACTTTTTTCCTTCGAAATTGCAGATTCTTTAACTATTACATCAATATTCACAGCAGAAATTAACAACTTACAAAGAAATTCCGTTAAGCTAGAAAGAAGAATAGATCGGAAATGTGCTCACTACGCGGTAAGTCAAACAATCACTGTGCCTTCGTCACAAGTTATGACCATGTTGAATCAACTCGCGAAATAAATCACAACTGGTAAATCAGTAGTAACACCTCTTCCTTGTGGATAGACTCGTCGTAAAGTAACTGTTGTCCGCTGTGCGCGAGACGGCGACCCACTAGCCTATACTGTCTTCCACCGCCGCCCCATCTCCTTCCCATTTAATTAGCAGAACGGCAGAGGAAATTTTTCCTACAAAATGATTGGCTGCGGAATAAGACATTTGCTCCTCCCCCTCAATTAGCTGCGAAGGGAGCGTAGGTTATGCGGAAAAAATTTGACAAAAAGAGGGCGATGATTGAAGAACATTGACTGGATCTAGATTCTGTCTTTCGTCACCGACTCTTTTCTTCTATAGAAAGACTGGTTTTAGCTCTCACCGCTCTTGTTCTACCTTATGTTCATAAGTTTTGTTCCAATCCCACATTGTTCCAATTCTGTAGTGTTAAAGCCTACTATACTTCGCATTTTCGATATAATTATTCGAGAAATTCAAATAAAGTTTAGTTTGTTGGGTTTACTTCATTGAATGAGACCATTTATAAAAGAATATTATTGTAATCTCTCTCTCTCTCTCTCTCTCTCTCTCTCTCTCTCTCTCTCTCTCTCTCTCTCTCTCTCTCTCTCTCTCTCTCTCGCGACACGCATCGGGCTCGTAGGCTGTACGAAGAACTTGCTCTCCTCTCGCCCTCTTTTCACTAGCTCGAGGCCTATAATTGTGGTCCTCGCTCTTTCAAACCCATGTTTGGCGTTGCCGATTTGCTTCACAGCTGACCAAATATAAATCTAGCTCTGTACCGGTATATTCTACATCAGCAGTATGTTTGGGATGGTGCTAAATCGTCATTTCGATTTTCACCTTAACAATTCAGCACTAATTCAGGCTAGTGCATCAACATAGATTTAGCAATCGACAAGGAAGGGCCCATCGTTCTCTCAAGTTCTACGTTTATTTTCTTTCTGATGGTGCAAAATGGCACAGCAACCAGAAGGGTGCAGTCTATCTTATTTTCTCACCCCGAAGCCTACTTCAACAAAAGTAGAATAGCTTCATTGGGTCAGTTCAGTGCCGATAATGAGGATTTGAAAACTTACCCGACTTACAGTTTAAAAAAAAACCACCATAGTTAATGAATAGATTTTTCAATTGACTATGTAGAACTGAATTTAAAAAAAAAGGAAACAACTGTTTTATATAAAATTAAGTCCGCATCAACAATCAACTATTCCACGAAATGTTTACTACTACTACTACTACTACTACTACTACTACTACTACTACTACTACTACTACTACTACTACTACTACTACTACTACTACTACTACTACTACTACTACTACTACTACTAAATGGCACGGCAACCAGAAGGGTGCAGTCTATCTCATTATCTCACCACGAAGCCTGTTTTCACAAAAGTATAATACATGTAGGTTCTTTGGATCAGTTCAGTGCCTATAATAAGGATTTAAAAACTGGCCCGACTTCCAGTTAAAAAAAGACACAATAAAGTTAATGAATAGATTATTCAATTAATTTTGTAAAAACAAAAACAAAAATATGTAAAACGGCTGATTTTTATAAAATTAAGTCTGCATCAACAACCAGCTATTCCACGAAATTTTATTACTACTACTACTACTACTACTACTACTACTACTACTACTACTACTACTACTACTACTACTACTACTACTACTACTACTACTACTACTACTACTACTACTACTACTACTACTACTACTACTACTACTACTACCACTACTACATTTTCGTTTTTTAATCATACTAATTGGCTGAAGATTTCCTAAACGTATTGCATATAATTATTTAAATCTAAGGAGTAATTACCATGTCAAACTGTGCGCTTGCTGTAACAGGAAATGAATTTTAAAAAAATGAAACGCAACAGGTTTTTATCAAACTTAAAAGCCAGTCCTTGTTTTTACCCACATCAATTTGGCAGGCGGTTAAGATGTTTTTTTACGAGGCAGGGCTGGCCGCAGATTACCCCAAAAGCACTTCAGCAGGTCTCGCCCTCAGCCACATAAACGCCATCCATAGGAGCAGGCGATTCCCGGGAAACACGACTCGTGGCAGCATGCCGCCTTCACAGACAGTTCTTTATGGCTGGTTTCATGGCGGCTCACTCACTTGTTTTCCCTCTAAAACGCGAGAGTTCATAATGATGCGCTGCTTCGGTTAATCGGTTTGGTTCGAACTCAAGAAGTTTCGTTCAGTTTACTGATCGAGTTCTACAGAAGACTAATAGTAAGAAAAGGATTTTGAAAAAATATTTCCCCCCAAGATGTATAAATCGCACATATCGTTAGATTAAGGGGGGGGACTTCAATTTGGAGTTTTTCATTTTTAGAAATTTGTTTCCTATCACTCCAGACATTCATAATGAGCTTAGATCTAGGTCCTAACATGAGACTCCAAAATCTGTGCAGCCAAGGTTGTTCAAATGATGATAAGTTTTAATTATTTCCATGTATTAGTATAAAAATGACGGCAAATATTAAAGGCTATTTTCTCTAACCCGAATCTCCCTCCTATCTTTTGCCCTGCAGATGCATTTGTAGTTTGTTTTGAAGCTTTTATCAACTCAAACTCTTATACGCTAAATAATGCAAAAAACTGTTCAGGAGATTATCTATAATATTGGCGATTTTGAACTTGAGTGGGTTTTTGATCGGAGAGAATAATAGATCTAACTTGTATTTAACTCAAGCAAAGTTTCACGTTATGTACTTTTTCTCTCTTTTCTCCCCCCCCCCCCCCCCCCCCACTTTTTTTTTTTTTTAAGATTTGGGTTCACATAATTATGTTTTGCTTTGTTTTTTCAAGATTACTTAAATACTTCCTAAACTGTTTTGTCATGTTTTGCTGGTCAAAATCAATCATCTAATCTCCTATATGGTCTGATAATTTTACAGGCTTCTGGTCGTCACACAGAGATGCTAATTATAATGCTCAGTTTAATTTGGTCTCAGAGGATATGATTGTGAAGATTGTTTTTAAAAAAACAGTGGTGCTTCGTCTCTTCATTATCATTTCACATCTCATATTAGGAGAATCGAGCAGAAGGATCTACAGTTTTGCTGATAAGATGATGGCATTCTAGGACTACATTTATACAAACTTTATTATTATTATTATTATTATTATTATTATTATTATTATTATTATTATTATTATTATTATTATTATTATTATTATTATTTTCATTAATATCATTTCTTATTATGCTGTTGTTGTGTTGTTATTAATATTGTTAGCGTCATCAATATTTCGATAAAAATCACAATGATCCCGCGAACTTCATTAAAATAATGTCTCTCAAATTCAATTTAATCATGCCTGCAAAACGTAACTGAATCCCGCGGGACCAAGGTCGACTGTCAAATCTGTCTGCTCTAATTTCCATGCACCTCTGCTGCTGTCAAAACAAGAGGGGCGATGCTGAGGCCGGTGGCGTCACCAGGGCTGGCTCCTCTGAGGCCCACAACACTGTAATGTTACACAGGGCCTGTCGCAGCCGGGGGACGACAACCGTGAAGGGCTTCACTGAGAGGGATGCATCACCAAACAGAAACACGGCCCAATCTCCGTCCTTATTAAAGGAACGATTTTGCATAATATATTTTTTACTTAAAATCTCTCTCTCTCTCTCTCTCTCTCTCTCTCTCTCTCTCTCTCTCTCTCTCTCTCTCTCTCTCTCTCTCTCTCTCTCTCTCTCTCTCTCTCTCTCTCTCTCTCTCTCTCTCTCTCTCTCTTTCTTTTTTTAATTGAAATCAATGTTAGTTCTGAATATCACTATCTAATGAAACTTGTGTCAACATAGAACTAGACTTTAGAAGAACTTTGGCGACGATTGCAAAGCTGAAAATCGTTTTTAGATGAAACTGAATGGGCAAGAAGATTAAAGTATAAAATAATGATATTAATAAGTATGATGATAACAACACCAATAATAATAATAATAATAATAATAATAATAATAATAATAATAATAATAATAATAATAATAATAATAATGATGATGATGATGATGATGTTGATAGTAACATTCGCTTTACAAGATGGCAGATTGATTAATGATTGTCCTAAGACTTTTCGTGCGTTTTGCCGCGCGAATTAACATCCGGTCTTAAGATCTGCGGCGACTTTCTCCGTGCGTAAGATCGCGTGGTTGAATGTCTATCATAAGATTTGCAACGCCATTGAATTTTTCTTCGTGTGGAATGTCGCGTGGTCCAAGCCCGTCCAAAGATTTGTGGCGGCTTATTTCGTGCGGAATGTCGCGTAGTTGACTGTCCATCATATTAAGATTTGTTGCGACTTTCTTTGTGCGGAATGCCGCGTGGTTTAAAATCCATCATGAGATCTGCGGCGACTTTCTTTGAGCGGAATGTCGCGTTATTGAACGCACGTCATGTTTTAAGATCTGCGACGACTTTCTCCGTTCGGAATGTCGCGTTGTAGAACGTCCATCATGAGATCTGCGGCGACTTTCTTCGTGCGGAACGGGGCGTTGTTGAACCGTGAGATGTGCGGCGACTTTCTCTGTGCAGAATATCGCGTTGTTGAATATACGTCTTGTTTTGAGATCTGCGGCGACTTTACTCAGCTGTTTAGAAATGCATCTTCTAGGAAGTTTATTGTTGATTGGGTTTGATATGTGCGAGTTACATTATATGTATTTGATAGTTTGTACCAGTACATTCATTAACTTATTACTTGTTAAGAATCGATACAGAGAAAAAGCTTGTTAGCAATGTTTCGACTTTGCGCATAATATTTTGAAAATCAAAGTGCAAGAACAAGGCGAACATTTTCACCATTATGAAATCAGGCTTCTTTTCCTTTTCCTCTTTTTTTTTTTAAAGAACAAGAAGGTATTAGAACTCCTCGCCATGAAAAGACTTGAAAAAAAAAAAAAGGAAAATAGAGGTTTGAAGCTGGGGTAGCGAGCTTTTAAGTTAGTTAACAATGAAGAACAAAGATGATTATGCCTTTAGTTTAAGCTTTTAGCTTGGGAGTATGGAACTCGATTACTTGTCATGTGCTTTTGGTCAGTTGTCCTTGTGCTAAATTGAAACAAAACCCATTGTAGTATATCTAGATCTAAACAGGGTGCAATATAGACTGAAAAGGATAATTTCGCAAAAAGTGTGAATCTTTGTAGATTAGAGTTTTAAATGAGCGTCGTTTGAAAAAATAAGAAAAAGAAGGGAAGAAATAGATTTCGTTCACAAGTAGACAATCATAAGTTATACTGTTTATCGTTCATACATAGGTGCATAATGTGACAGAAATTATAATAGTTTTTAAAAAGATAGTATTATTGTAATGTTCTGACAGACGCTGACATAGACGCTAGGTTCTCTCCTGCACCCATTTTTTTCTCAGTTAAATACATGCATGTCATACAGTCATGTATATATTCTCTGTAGTAAAATTTATCATTAACCAATTAAGCGTATGTTTTTCGACAACAAGAAAGATCACCTGGCCAGACGCGGTGTCTTACTAACCCGAAAGATCTTAACCATGACAGAAACTTAAAATTTAGTAATCTTTAAATGATCGGAGATAAACTTTGAACGCCCAGATTTTTTTTTTATTTATTTTGTCCCAATAATGAAGAATGTAATCCTGTATGGCGACACATCAGAGAGGGCCGGACTCGATCTGTGTAGTTCCCGGGCGGCGAGCGGATCAAACCGCCCTTCAGGCGACAGGGAGGCGAGCGCGTCATTGGAGATCATGATCAGAGACAGCCGCGCCCTCTATCGGTACTGTTGTACTTCGTTCTCTGATATCACTCGCTATCCATCTCCCACCCTCTCATTATTTGGATTTGAAGGTGCCGAACTTTGCTTCCGATTAACTCATGTTTTGTAGCAAAATAGCAACGTGGAGAAAACAATGGTCAAAATGTAGCTACAAAATAATTATTTTATATATATTTTTTAATGGACACACAATAATTTTCTTTTCTCCTTTTCTTGTTATTCTCCTTTTCATGTTCTTTTTCTGTATCAGATTAGAGATAAGAAAAGGAAAGGGAAGAAGAAATTGGAAAAAAAAAATGAAAAGTCTGAAAGCGGGTAAACAGAAAATTCTTTCAGCAGAGCTAATTTATGGCCCATTTGGTTCTAACGGCAGATTTAAAGAGGAATGTGACATCGAATCGAAAAAAAAAAAAAAAACACGATAAGACCCACAAATGGAAAATGAATTTAAAAAAAAAAACTACAACAAACAAACAAACGATTAGGGCATTTGCTCACAAGTAAGGTGTAAACGACTCTACAAGCAGTGTGACGTGTACCGCTAGCAGGTTCGAGTGACACCTCCAAAAGAGAAAGAGCCCAAAAAGCACCTCCCCGCGCGCGCTTTCCTTAAAAAAAAAAGGGGGGGGGGGGGAATGGAAGAGGAATAAGAGAGAAAAGGCATAAAAGAAAGATTGAAAGGGGGGGGGGGAAATAAGGTACGGTAGTATTGAAAAAATTCGAAGGAATAATTACAACTTTACTAAAAGCTAAAGTTAAAAAGTATCGCCTTCATTATTTTATATCACTATCATAAATGTGTTACTTAACTTATTCTAAAGAGGTTTTTTTTTTTAGTTTTTTTTTTTAAAGACCAGTGTTTATGAATCACATGAGCATGACCACATTCACAGTGTTAAAACAGCTTCTCTGGTCAGTGGTTAGCCAGAGGATAAGTTTAACTTCAATCTGCCATTATTAAGAAATCGTGCCCTTTTTTCTATGAAGTGATCTCTGTGAAGGAGATGGGAAACAAACAATTTTCATTTGAAAATAAGCTTCCATACGAGAGAGGCAGATGGGCAAATAAAGATTTTCTGAAAGAATAATGTCCTTTTTTATTTTTTATTTTTTTTTTTTGAAAATTTTGAGCTGGGTGATGAATTCCACTATCTATTTGTCTGTCAAAATTTATCGATCGAAAAAAGATAAAAAATTATATTCGTATAATTATACTTATGACGAATATTCTATTTCATTCCAAAAACTATGCTCAATTAAGGAACCTTAATAAATGTGTTGTTATAATCAGTAGCTTGTTCCCGGCCTAATGTTTCAGATATAATAAATGTGCATTGCCCTTTATCTTAAATAAATTAGTTTCAGCTGCCTTTTCTTTATTTTTATGCCTGTAGACTATAACATGTCAGCAGGTTGTTTCTTTCTAATGATATTTACTTGTTGCCGCTTATCTTTCAGATATTCGAGTGTATCATGACCTGGGTCGTAGTAAACTTGAAACTCGACAGATCACGGATACACCTTCCAGTCTCGCTTTCGTTATCTTTGACTACTCGGTTTTGTCACACGACAAAGATCAGCGTGTAACACTTCAAAAAAAAAAAAAAATTATAGCAATAAAACTGTTTAGGTGACTTGCCTGAAGTGTACTACTACTATGATCGTGTGGTTTATTATTTCCATTATCATTTACATGTATCATGTATATAATTATATATGTATTAGATTTTTAAACATAAACATATCAAATTCTCTCCCAATATTAATGCGCATCTCGTCCGAAGCAGTTTTGAGATTTAAATAGTTCACAGTTGTCATGGCGTAAGATTACTGTGCTATTCCAGCGCCTAGACTTAATATTTTTGGTAAATCCATTTCCTACAGTCATGGTCTTAAAAAGTTATGTTTATGAGATTTTCAGCAACATTATCAGCCTCTGTGACATCCTTGACACCATGTGAAGGGTGGGAGCAATGTTTTGTCCGCACTAAGAAATCTATCTCATTCCTCCAAGAATGGAATGGAAATTAAACGTGTTTTTATTATTTTTTGTTGTTGTTGTTGTTTAAGTTTCACTCACGGCATTTATATGACAGCCCGATAGCCTTCCTATTCCGTCCCCCCTCTCATGTTCGCCAGGTGTTATTTTATTTTACGTCTATCACTCTTTCTGATTTATAGTTGTTTTCCTGGACCATATCGTTTCATATCGATTCTGCAACCACAAGTATATATTAGTGATTGTGCTGCTTTGCCCAGTATGAAATAAAGAGCGCACACTTAATATAACGTAACATGCTATTTAAAGAAACAAAAATAAGAAGAAACAAAATAAACCAAAAACAAGAAAAAGACCCACCGAAAGGAAAGCAAAGTAAATAACTGCCTTTCAGTTCTAGATCTTTTCTCCGTGTTTCCGTATTCTTCTCACCTTCATCAAAAACACATCAATATCTGCTGCTGAAGCGGGCTGCATGATTCTATCATTTTTCCTTGAGCAGCAGAGAATTGTGTGTAAACTATCAACAAAACAAACAGGCGGGCTGCTTCACGGGGACGCTTCAGCTCGGAGCAAGAGGTAACAACATTGATTCATTAAGCCTGGACCAGCCGTTAACCACGATATCAGACGCTGCGACAGACTTAGCGGACTTGGGAACTGCTGCGATCAACAAAGGTTCCACAGTGCATCGATCGGATTATTTCCTCCCGAGCGCGTTGTTCTCGACGAATACCGTTTATTACATTAATGATTTGCCTTGGTCGAGGAAAGAAAGCGGGCGATCAAGTAAATAATTGTACAGTGTCAGCGGGTCTGGCATCTGCTGGGGATACAGACTAGACCAGGCAGAAAATCATTGAGCTGCAGCACCGGGGACACTGGAAAATCGCTGGCACAGGAAGTCAGCGTGGACAGTCCGATTTATTGATGAAGACTTTAATAAAGTCTACAGCCATAACTTCCCATATCTCTACAGGGGAGAGATTTCTGGTTCACGATAATTATCGATTGTTACACTTAACTACGTTTAAAACTTTTGGTTGAAAAGTAGATAATATACAGCAAAAAAAAAAAAAAAAAAAAAAAAGAGAAAATAGTACAAGTATCAAAAACATTAACAACAGCAACGACAAAGAACAAACATGTAGAAGGATGTAGAGCTGGTCGATAAATTAACGGGACATTGAGGAAGAGAGAGAGAGAGAGAGAGAGAGAGAGAGAGAGAGAGAGAGAGAGAGAGAGAGAGAGAGAGAGAGAGAGAGAGAGAGAGATGTTTCTTGCAGGTTGGACAAAATAAAATGTTAAAGAGATTGACAGGTGGAGAGAAATGGGAAGTGGCAGAGTCAGATTCATGATAAACACAGAAATGAAGATAGAAAGATAAAGGGGGGGGATGCGATGAACACATTGCATAAAAATTTGTGAAATAAAAGTAATTAAAAAAAATGTGCTAACTGTTCTACAATGATCATCTCGAAAAAATTGTTAACATATAAATAAAAGCCAACGTAAAAACTAGCAAGTTGATCGAAGTTAAACAAGCCAGCATCGTTAAAAACTCATAAAATATTACAATTCGTTAGCAAAAAAAAAAGTAAGGCAAACCAAACAAAGTTTGTGTTTAAGCAACACATTATCCACAGGTTAGTTTCCGATTGAAACCCGCTGATCGATGTCTTTGTGTCGGGTGAATCGGTGCAATTGGGCGGAATCGATCTCTTCACTGGGGCAAGATCAGGGGAGCTTAACTATGTGGATGGGACAGTGGCATTGACTTGAAAATTATAATTTGCTAGAGAGAGTGAGAGAGAGAGGCAGGGAGAGGGAGATAGATAGATAGATAGATAGATAGATAGATAGAGAGAGAGAGAGAGAGTGAGAGAGAGAGGCAGGGAGAGGGAGATAGATAAATAGATAGATAGATAGATAGATAGATAGATAGATAGATAGATAGAAAGACAGGGACAAGGACAGGGACAGAGAGATAGCAAGAGAGACAAAGAGACACACAAACATACAGACGCAGAGGTAGACTTCACAGACAGGAGAGAAGAAAGAAGTAACTAATTTTGAAAAATTCAGAGCGAGAACTGAAACAATAATTTAAGTTTTTAAGTGAGCTCTCAATAATTCAGGAATATTAATAAACTAATTTTCAACGAAAAAAAAAACAAACGACAAAATGTTTATGCGTTATAATACTGAAAAATGAAATATTAATAATAAAAATGATATTGATAATAATAATAATAATAATAATAATAATAATAATAATAATAATAATAATAATAATAATAATAATAATAATAATAATAATAATAATAATAATAATAATAATAATAATAATAATAATAATAATAATAATAATTAATAATAATAATTATAATAATAATAATAATGTGACAATGGCAATAATATGTTATTTTTCAGAAGTCGGCAAAACAAATTTGTATGACGTCTGCTAGTTCATGGCATGACAAGAAAAAAGAAAAGCTTTTCCAGAGCAGAAATGAAACAAAATGTGGAGTTGAGGATTTTCCCTGATATCGCTCCTCATGGTGGTGACTTGACACCTCGCAGTGCTGAGTGTAGTCATGCGGCCCTGCGTAATGACACATTCCTGTTATTTGCTCGTCAACTTGAAAGGTCAGATTTGACACTTGGAGAGGCTGATTATAAGATGGGAGGCGAGATCTGTTCACGCGAGTTGGTGAGAATGAACTGGACTCTTGTGAGGACTGAAGAGCTGCTCTTAGACTTGTATAGTAATTGCACACACACACGGTTAGAATGAATTTTTTTTTCGTATTTTCAATTGAATTTCCTTTTCTTTGCCAGTTTCATCTGGTCTGGCTGGTGCAAAACCAACCCTGTCACCTTTTTATGAAAGATAAGCCAATATTACATTTATCAAGTATCCTTAAGTTGTCGTTTCTTTCCCAGTCCACCTGAAATGTTCGACAGAAGTCATGACCAATGTTCACTGCGTCATAGCGTGTCGAGTTGCGTAGCCTGAACCAGTTAGTACTCATTTTTTTTTTCTTTTGAATTTGGAGGTAAATAAAATGGATTAATCTTGCTAATGGGACTCAAAAGGAGTTGCGTAGCCTGAACCAGTTAGTACTCATTTTTTTTTTCTTTTGAATTTGGAGGTAAATAAAATGGATTAATCTTGCTAATGGGACTCAAAACGCTATTCTTCGAAAATGACTACATATTTGGGATCCACTAAATCACCTCAGATGATAGTACATCTTTATCTTGTTCTTAAAACTAATGCAAAATTAAAAACATTACAAAAAGATAAAAATATTTAATGGTTTTAAATAATCTTCAGCTAAATGTGAGGTCGGATTCGACTTTCGATTATAACACCGTACTGGGTAGGAAGCCCATAAAAGATTTAGGGAGCAGTTTTTGCAAAAGAGAATGGTCGACACCTCCAGCCAAGCGGACAGTGGGGCGGGAGTTATCGTCACTAGAATGCAGGGGCTCCAAGATATTTTCTCCTATTATACTGGGTACAAAATATTTTAGTAACATTTCTATGGTCCTGCCATATCTTTGCGTGCGAACATCTTTGTAAGACTCAATATAAAGACAGTGAAACCTGCTTAATTCACTCTATCAAACGTCTTAAATTACTTTGAAAGTTTGACAAGTACGAGAAGACTGAACATTGTAATCGATTTGTCCTGAAAGATAATACAAAATCAATCAACGCAGCTCTCAGTTTGAGTTTTACTTTTTAAATTACTTAAAAGCCTCATTTATTTAAACATCTGGAAAAAATGTAAAAACGATGATTATAGCGGTTTGCTCAACATTAGCAAGACTAATCAAAAGTGAAAACAGTAATGCGTAAGTGCAGACTGGTTCACGCTATACAAGTAAAAAAAAAACTCTAAATAAAGTGAAAATTGATTTGTGTCTCACCTGATGTAATTTTAGGTACCTCCCCCCCCCCCTCTCTCTCTCTCTCTCTCTCTCTCTCTCTCTCTCTCTCTCTCTCTCTCTCTCTCTCTCTCTCTCTCTCTCTCCCTCTTTCTCTCTCTTTCAGTTTTTTTTATCTTTTCTTTTCTTTCTTTCTACCTCTCTGTCTACCCCCTCTCTCTTCACCGACCTACCTACCTACCTTCCTTCCTACCTACCTACCTACCTACCTGTCTATTTATTTATCTATTTATTTATCCCTATAATCTTTCTAATTAAATATCTATCTACTAATCTACCTATCTATTTATAATAACTGCTTGATTTAGAGGCCTCCTGTCCACATTGCAGAAGGTTGCATAACACTAGTTAAGTGTTTTCATGGCACAGATTATCACCAACAATGGGAAAATAAATACTGTAAAAACTGTTATGTGTTTGAATACTTACCAAAAGAATATTTTAAACTAAAGCTATTGTGTGTGCGTGTGTGCGTGTTTGTGCTAATCTTAAAGACTGTCAAACTCTCATTCAAAACACATGCATTTTTCAGATGCTCCGCACTTGCCTAACAAATCGATCAATGTCACCTGTCAATATGCCAAAAAAAAAATCAATACAGCTGTTTTTTATCTGAAACCATTGAAGCTGATCATTTTTCCTCTTGTTTATTTTAACATGGCACGGGAACTCTTGCCTCCCTTTGTTCCACCTAGGAAGGATGAAGGGGGAAGGAAAGCACAGTTTTCTCGGATCATAAAGCAGTCGAGAATCATTCGGAGAGTGAAACAAATCAAAGGGGCAGATAAATGAAGCTATGCAATGTACTCCCCTTTTACGACGGAAAAGGGGGAAAACTGAATAGTAAAGATCTGGAGCAGTGTTATCAAAAGAAATTACTAGAAAACCAGAATCTAGATCCGAAGAGGGTTTTAAAAGCATATAAGTAGGTGCAACTTTGTTGTAAAATTCTGCAAGAAGCGCATTAAAAAATATTATTATTAAACTTGTTGAAGCAATGTCAAAATGTGGCATTTTAAAATGGCATTCAATACCACCCTATTAACTTAAGCCCTCAATTCACATCTGTGACCGCGAGATCACTGTGCTAGACTGGTCGAGCTAAAACCTCGAGTGCCATAGGCCGTCATACTGCGTACTTGGTATCCATAGCAACATACTCTCGAGTTGAATGAAAATCAATATTTTGAAACACGCTAAGAAACCTTTAGTACAGGTTTAAATATAAATTTTAAAGCATTTCACGAATTCATGACTTTATTGTGACAGCTAGGTTTCTTTTCTGCTTTGACATTACCTGCCAAACCTTTGCTTAGTTTCGGCTTTGTGTCTTATTCCATTTTATAAGAAGCACTAAATCATAACTCATCCACGAAGACACTGTTAATAAAAGATTGCGTTAGCTATCGATAATGTCAAATGGATTCTAAATTATCTCTAGAATGATTATCTCCCTTTCCCTCCCAAACTCAGAGATCTCCCGGCTTGTGCAAACATTCCTATTTACTCTTTTGGCAGCAAGTCTGGTGCTGGGAAATGCATAAAGCAATAATTGTATTGATCCAGGAGATCTGTTCTCTGGACTTTTGATAGTCCCAGGACAGTGATATGACCGCAGATCACTGCGTAAAGTACTGCATTTCAATAGCACACTAATAATAAAAGACAAAATAAAACTAAAAACAAGAAATATTTTGATATTCTCTTGTAGTATCAGTGAAGTAGAATTATTGAGTAATAAAAAGATGGAAAATTGGATTCTTTTAAAAATCACAATGAAAAAAAAAACCAATAGAACTCTATTGCATTTAATGAAACTGTTTAATATTTTATTGGGAAGCATAATCCGTTTACCACATAAATTCCATATACGCAGACAAACTCACACACACACGCACACACACACACACTTTCTATCTTTTCATCACCTCCTTCTCTCTCTTCCCCCCCCCCCTCTCTCTCTCTCTCTCTCTCTCTCTCTCTCTCTCTCTCTCTCTCTCTCTCCCCTCTCCTCCCCCATCCCCCCATCCGTTTTAAGGCTTTATCTGTATATCTTCTTCCCTCCTCCTTACTTTTTCTCTCGAGGAATATTTTTCCCCATCCTCCTTTCCCCTCACTGGTCCCTGCTTTCATTGGCGGCGATCACACATAGTCACACCGATTTCCTATTACACTAAGCAAACAGTGCTATCAGTGCACCTGTTGACTTCCTGGAAGTCAATGCCTACATTGTTTGGGCCAACAAGGACCCGGTCACTGACTGATTGACACAGAAGTCAACCTTCCCTCTCACAGGCCCGGAGCTTTTGTCATCCGACCGATTGAGGTAGAGAGTCATAAATAAGTAAACATTTTGCACCTGACGGGGTGTACCCGAGGGAATTCTGACTATTGCACTGCAGGAATGTTGGTTTCTATCAATTAAACAAATTGATGGCACAAGGGCTCTATAATCAAATGTGTCAAAGAAATAAAAATAATGAAGGGCACAAAAATCTGAAAGCATTAGGATATTAGCCAAGTAGAGTCTTGAAAGAGAAAAAAAGCGATGGTTTTAGTCAAAAGAAGATTAAAAGAAAAAAAAAAAACAAGACAAAACAAACAATGACTGATTGATGAAGATAAGAAATTGCGTTTATTTTCCCTACAACTAAGGGGCACTACACCAGGACAGGATTTAAATTGTTAAAGACTTGTATCCCAAAGCCAGGAGTGAAAACTAAGCGGAACACTGTGTTAAAAATAAGTTCTTCGATTTATCGAAAGATTAAATTTAGAGAACAAAAAGATAACAAAAAAAAAAAAAAAAAAAAAAACGAAGAAAAAAGGAAAATGAAAAAGGAAAAAAAAAACCCAAACCTATATACGGAATACGTTTTAATAATGAGTTTTAATACTACAACTTTTCAATAGACTAGGAAAAAACTTATTGCAAAGTTGTGAAATTCGTTAATTTAAAAACAATAAATTCTCTTGATCTCACATGGAATAAGGCATTTTAGAAAGTACCGTAACACGTGAACAGGGGTGAAAACGAGCAAAGATTAAATGATTGATAGGATCCATTGTTATCAATTAATTAGTAATAAAGCAAATATTTGTGACTATTTTTGCTTTTTTTGTGTATCATCTCAGACTTTTTTTTTAGTGTATGAAAGAGACCTGCGTAGGTTAGAGCGGGACTACACAGTCGAGATCCTTGATTCACCCACCCGTGCATATAAAGGCAGACTTTCTAACCCTACAACCACCGGCGCTTGTCACACGCAACTTTGAGAATATACTATTAAGGAAATGTCTATACAAAATACCTGCAAAAGCAGTTTTGAGAATATAGTTAAGTAATCTATACAAAATACATGCAAAAGCAGTTTTGAGAATATAGTTAAGTAAATGTTTACGCAATATAGCATTCATACTCGTAATTATGTTATTTGATAATTTTCTGGAAACTTATCACTGAATACTTAAAAAAATTGAGCATAACGCAAGTCTAAGCAAATTATAGTATACCATAGTATGTTAAGTGTATGAAATGCTTCAAATCTGAAATAGAACAACTTTTTCAACCTACTAGTTATAGAATACAAAAATGGATCCTGAATAAACAATTTTATAATCACATCTATAAGCTCAGTGATCTCTAAGTGTCATAATGACAAAAGTATTTAAGAAAACAAGAAGATGGAATCAATAAAATTTGTATTAGAAATGATTTGCTAGGAAATTCCTGGTTTAAAACAATCGTTTCGCCACAGTATTTCAATTTAAAAAAGTTTAACACGGTAACTTTCAACAAAAGATTTTCGAATACAGAGCAGCGAAGGAATATTTTTGATGGTTTCTAAATTCTATTTCATCAGAATGATTTAGATCTCTGGTAAAGCAACGTATTGGGTGTGGAAAGTGGGTCAGATCACTAGCACCTTGGCTCCAAGATATTATCATGTCTTGAGAAATATGTCATCTTCATTTGTTAAACCGAGACAAATCAGATGCTGCCGTGATAAGCTGACACAAATCAGGTTTCTGAGAGACAAAGACGGGTAAGCTGTCATAATACACGACCGTAGGACACAGTTAGTTGCTCTCGAGAAAAAATTACATGACTAAGAGCGAGTCAGTTTTGCAATGTATATTTTAATATCCTACCTCGACTCGTCCACCGCCTCTTGCATTTCTTTGAATGCTTCACATAAACCACTCAAAAACGGCAAAAGTTAAAATACTGATAAGATGGTTTCATGTTCAAAAGAGTATTTAGGAAGCAGATTTGAATTAAATATATTTGATAGATCCTCATGACGAAATTACATACCTTGTTTATAAGAATATAAAAATTATACGACCACTTACTATAGGGGCGACAAAGACTACGACTACTATTACTACTATCACTTTCATTACCACTATGGCTACCATTATCAATTTGACTTCCACTTCTATTTCCAATACAATAACAACAACAACAACAACAACTACTACTACTACTACTACTACTACTACTACTACTACTACTACTACTACTACTACTACTACTACTACTACTACTACTACTACTACTACTACTACTACTACTACTACTACTACTACTACTACTACTACTATCACCACCACCACCACCACCACCACCACAACCACTACTCCACTAAACCACTACTACCAGCATTACCACCATCACTACCACCACCATTGCGCTGAACCGCAGCTGTTTTCTCAGGCCTAATCTTGACTGGCTGCATTCCTTCAAGAGATAATTATACTTGATTAGACTCATCCTATTCCAATAATCATCAATTGTGGTAGCGCGAACGAAATTTCTAAATAATGGTGCTCAAATTTTTACGCCCGGCCAGTACTTCATCTAATATTAATAATATCGATCATTTATCAATTCAGAAAAATCAACGAACTCTTTGAGTACTAGATTATCGCAATTTTGGGATTTGCCTCGGCAGGATCATAATGTTCGATATTTCTGCATCCCAGAGGACAACAAGAGAATGTGCGGTTGGCAGGGGACATAATTCCTGATTATCCGCAATCATGTCATTATGTTATTATGACAGCACCGATTTGTTAAAATTAGGCTGCTGCTCCTGTTTTGTTTTGGTGCAGCTTTGGAGACAAAGAAAATATCGGAGCGCAAATTCTAACGCAACATGAAGTTAATTGGTTCCTCGATTATTTTGTTTGACAAGAGCTGTAGGAAGACTTAGTGCTAAAGCTGAGGAAAAATGTGAAAATAGAGAAAAGAAAAAGAGAAAAAGAAAGAAAAGTCGCACCGCAGCTGGACGGAGAGAGAGAGAGAGAGAGAGAGAGAGAGAGAGAGAGAGAGAGAGAGAGAGAGAGAGAGAGAGAGAGAGAGAGAGAGAGAGAGAGAGAGAGAGAAACTAATATGCTTGTCTATGCTTCAATACGTCAGAGCCAAGTGGAAAAGAGAAAAAGAAAAAGAACCAAAGGAAGGAAGACTTAAAGACGATCCTATACGGAGACAGTCTGTAAAAGTCAATAAATGATGCTGGGGGAATGTTGTATTCTCAGCTGTTGGTTTCAATTCCATCGCGAGTTTATGAAGCTTATTTTTTTCATGCTGTTGCTTTCAAAAACCTAATTCTACAAAATCGGTAAATTCATCATTCCTAAATTAGGAGGAAAAAAATGGGAGGAAAAAAAAAAGAGAAAAAAGTTGAAGAGAAACATGCCTGTAATAGGAGGGTGGGAAGAGAAAATAAGACATATAATAAGAGAAAGTAAAAGAGAAGAGCAAAATAAATACATTTACAGTCTTCATTATTTTTGCAAAAGGGTTTTTGAATTTGGAAAATCATCAGGGAACAGAAAGATATTATGTGTATGTGAAAAAGGGAGAAAGGGAGAGAGAGAGAGAGAGAGAGAGAGAGAGAGAGAGAGAGAGAGAGAGAGAGAGAGAGAGAGAGAGAGAGAGAGAGAGAGAGAGAGAGAGAGAAATTATATAGTATGTAAAGAACAGGAAAACGTTCCGAGTACAGAGCATCAGAGTAAAAACAAAAGACATTTCTAAAAAATCACCCGGGCAAGGTTTGACCGAGCTCGGTATTTAAATTAATTTCCATGGAACAGTCCACAACAAGGTAGTCCTAGGTCTCTATTACACGTCAAACAGGCCTCCGTCAGGCGGTGCAGAAGAATGATCTCTGTAGATGAGCATTCTACCCACCCAGCTAGCTCAGTAGCTGGGTTAGCAAAGTAATGTAAAACACACAAACTAAATATAAGCGGACGATGTTAAACGTATCTAAATCTTATGATTGCTATGTTTTGCTATTTGTTTTACCTCATGTTGCTTATTGTACCTGAAAGGAAACAATAAAAGGAAAAAAAATAAGCACTCCTATTTTCGATGGATTTATTTCACCGGAGAGAAAATATAAAATATAACTTTCAACTGCTCCTGTTGCCTCCATTTATAAAATTAAAAAAAAAAAAAAAAAAAAAAAAAGAAGATCTACAATTTCGGCATATCTTTCCTCTCCAAGATAAAAGCGTGGGAATGAACACCGGCAGGCAGCTAATCTGAAAGTTCAATTTCACTGGCTAAGTCTTTCAAATCCTCTTCTGTCAAGGAGGATCTCGCCCTCAGACTCCTGATCTCCATATTGGGCGAGACCACGGTATTACACTTGGAAATAACACTTTTGAAACAACAGAGCAGAAACTCGACCTCTGTATACGAGGCCAATCTTTACATCTCAGATTTACTTAGATTTAACTGAGGCGCGGTTGGAGGATCAAATTACGGATTAATTTTCGCGTTGTTGATAACGTGGTTTATACAATATTTCCTTTCTGTATTTTCGGATTTTCCCTAGAATATCAATTGTAACTGAACTTACAAACTGAGTGTTTTCATAGAAACGTGTTAGCTCAATCACATTGAGGGTAGAGCTAAAATGTTAGACACTGCTAGTTTCCAAGAACCTGTAAACAATAATATAACTAGGTGCATTGATTGACACGCAAAATAAATGGATGGACAAATAGATAAATTAATAGATAAGTAGATAGATAGATAAATAGATAGTTTAGATAGATTGATAGATGAACAGATAGATAAATGGACGAGTAGCTAATTAGATGACGCGATATATAGAAAGATAAATAGATGATTAGGTTATAGACAGAAAAATCGTTATCAGATTCATAGAACGATAGAGAGCAAAAGCCATGGCTTAATAGACAGATCGACTAGACAGATAGTTATAGATATAGATTGATAGCTAGTTTTATTATACCTAGCTAATTAGATAGATTGACAGACAGACAGATAGATAGATAGATAGATAGATAGATAGATAGATAGATAGATAGATAGATAGATAGATAGATAGATAGATAGATAGATAGATAGATAGATAGATATAGATAGGTCAAGGTAAATAAAGAGACAGATACATGTACATAGATCGATAGATAGATAGATAGATGGATAGGTAGAATGATAAATAACATAAAGTAAAAAAAAAAAGAAGAGGAAGAATAGAAGGCGAAGCAGATGGATAAGGGGTAAAGTAATAAGAAATCATTCCTAGTGGGGACCTGAGACTCCGAGCTAATAATAGTCCGGCAACAGATGGAGTGCTGGCCGCACTGATGGGGTAAATCTGAGGATGTCCCGGAAGTTAATTTGAGACCAAAGGACGGAGCGAAACCCTCACGTGCGGGAGAATGATAAAAGTGGATCTGATCCTGACTTAAATCCCTCAGTGGCCTCTCGCCTCTCCCTCGATAAACAGAAACAGCAGGCATTCTGGGACCGTGGTTACCAAGGCGACTTGAGTCTTAAACAATCGGCATCCTTTCTGTGTTTAATGACAGGAGAGGTTGCGGATTGGTTCCTTCCCATCCTGGCTGGCTGGGAGATTGCCGTCTCCCAAGGTGCTAGAACTCGATACTTCGATCGTGCCAGATAAAAGCCAAAGGGTTCAGCAAGAATTTTCCTGAGTTTAATAAAACGCAAAGAAGAAAAAAATTCTCGTAGATTTTGCCACATTCATATTTTTATTAGGTATTTTTATACCTTATCTCGATCCTTACCTTTAATTCTTGCAATCGAATGTTATTTTGTTCACCATTTGTGGAACTAGCTTTGACTCTATGTTTGAATGAATGTTTCTTTTCATTCTTCTCCACTTAGTAAAATCATCGACAAGGACTGGTGGCTACTGTAATCATGGAAAATGGGAAAATCAAATGGTCGCTGTCGGTTTTCTTGTATGTACTCCTGGAGTTTTCATATAATAATAAATAACAAAATAACAGTTAAACAGTGAGAAAACATTTAATTCCACATACTAAAAGAGATTGCTTGACTGCATAAACACTTTATGAAAGATTAAGTAGTACACAATCTGGTGATCCAATTTGGCTGCAGCAATTCAGAAATTACACTTTTGAAAATATATTTCTCATACAAGAAGACGATATCACTGATTTTGCTTCTTTATTAAAATTAAAAGCTCTACTCAATAATCAGAAGTTTTGGAAGATTCTCATCATCCTCATTTGTGGCTTTTTGTAATAGTGGAAAAACAGCAAATTCCATACTTTCCAAATCTTATTTAAGTCGATCTAAGTGCCCATTATTGGGCGATGAGTCCTTGCAAAAAAAAAAATTCTGATATTTTTACATACATGGGGATGAACGTTTTAGAGATTTATAATGAGATTGGGATTTTACAAAATTTTCCAATTGCTCCTTTAACTATTTCTTTTTTTTTTTTTTGACTCGAAGATGCGGGTCCCTTGACATTGGTAGAAACGCCAGTTTTTCTAAAATATTTTAGATCTTGAACGCAAACTGTAATGCAATCACGTGCCAGTAAAAACAATCTTAAAGAAAAGCTAAGCATGGCTTTGTGATTTTTGATTGCAAGAATAGGACGATTCAGGATCCATTTACTTCCCCAAAAAGTTTGAAAATAAAGTGCCCATTTTGTAAAATAATTGTGTTGATAATTATAGGCTACACCACCAAGCGTTCACATAACACTCACATACGTATATTATACATACTTACAACATTCTTCAGAATTTGAAGTTTCCTTTTTTTTTTTTTAGTTTCAGAGGATATCACCGAAAACTGATGTTACTAAAATATCTTTTTTATTGTAATAAGTTATTTTCGTCAACGTGGGATGATAACACTGTAACTAGATCTAGCTCTACATAGCAGTAACAGGATATTATTATTATTACAAGCTGAAAAACCCTTTCTACGAACGGAATCATGGTGTCAATGTGCCAGGGTTGGCGTGCGTGTCTGTATCAAACAGACTTATAAATAATCTTGACACCTAGCCTTTTTACTTACAGATCCAAATACATGCTTCCAACTATCTATCTTTACTTAGAATCTAGATATCTCCATAATTCTAAACACAAAATCTACATCTACATCTTAAATGTTTTTGAAATTCTAAGTCTTAAAGTAAAATCTAGATCTATGATTTTAAACTTTTGATATAAGAGTAGCGACTGTAAATATTTAGGCCCTAGATCTAGAATTGCTATCAAAGCAACTTTTTTAGATTGTTTACTAAAATTTTACACTATATCATGTAAATCAATTCCAAATCTATGCCGCCGCCCACATTGTAGGCCTACTTTCAGTTTCATTCCTGCCATTCTCTGCCCAGTTGTACTCATAGGAAATAGTTCGAACATTCGCCTATTTCTTTTATGAAGTAATATTCACATTTTTGCTTTTAATTTTTCAAAACCACTATTTGGTGAAAAATGATATTACCACTCATATCTTTAAGGGAATTTACAACTTCTAGATGGTCTAGAAATGTTCGTTTAGAATAGATGGTCCTACTTTTTCGCCTAGCTCCATAATAAAGAGATAAAGAGACGTATAGACTTTCTTCCTTATATTACAAACTGAAGCTTATTGAAAACTTTAAAATCATATTTACAAAAAAAGTATAGTAGAGTGAAAGATTATGACTGTAAAGATAGCGTGCCGGTAGTTTGTTTTTTTTAGACCCGAATAGTGTAATTTATACATCTTGCTCTCTAAAAATTTTTATTTTTTCATTTTTCAGATTTCTAATAAGATGTCCAGGATGCATTGAGTGTTTGAAGATTTTGAAGTATTTTTGTGAAACTATCCCGTCGATTCCTACAGGACTGGTTACTGCAGGATGAAACTCTTGTCTTGTCTTCTGTTACTCTGGAATCTCCTTGTACATAACGAGAACACTTTGCACAGCACAATGAGTTTGACTCAAATGTTGAAAAAGGTCAGGAAAAGTCTTTATTCTACAGAGAAATGTTTATTGGGAAAATATTTTACTTCATTTTTTGGAATCAGTACATCATTATTTTTTTTTAATTTTTGTGAGGAATATAAATGCAGCTCAATTTCAATAAAGAAACTAATCTATGGTATTTTTTAAACTGAAATCAAGAATACATCCATTGGAAAAGCTTAGAATATATCAAGATTTAAACTTGGACTGAACTGTTCAAATTGAGTAGTAGCGGAGATACCGTGGTGTGATTGATTCTAAGAGTGAGAAGTTATATGTACAGAAAATAATAAGCATAAACTACAGGCATAATTTAGGCTTTCACCACTAAGAGGTTGGTGGTATTCATTCGCGCAAACTTCCCCACGGCAGGATTTCCCCTCCACCATACGCCAAATAAGAACCTTGAGCGTACAGTGAAAGAAATGCAGATTCTACTAAGAAACAAAGTGTGATCTCATTGTTGGTTTGAAACAAGTTGACAACAGGCAGATGGACCAAGCTTTGCCACCTCTGATTCCCAGCAAAATGTCATGTGACGAGTTTTTCTCGTTCAGAGCGATATGGTTCTTTAGCCCTGTAATGCACATAAATCCAAACTTTATTATTCGAACATATTGATTTTCATAAACGAAAAGTGCAGCTTGGCGATGAAATCAATGCTTGCAGAAAATTTTCTACTAAGTTTAAATCCTTTAAAGCTTTAGATGCAATTAGCAAGAATGAAACGATACTTTGATTTTATTACTTACTACTTCTTGCCTAAGGAAAAAGAATAAAGAAATTATATAAGCTCTCATGGTTGTATGCCGCATTTAATGTACTTTGTGTTTAATCAAGCGACACAATCTCGCTTTTAAAGCAAAATGAGAAAAGAAATATAATTTTCCAAACCCTGTGACGACGGCAGGCACAAAAAACAATGCACAGTCTTTCGAATCTGCAAAGAAGATTTTTTTCCTTTTTCGATTAGAGGGAAAAAAACTGCAACAGGTTTACTGTGCCATGCATGTTTCATGGAATCAGGGCTTGCCTCCTGGGTATGACATTGTTCTTAAGCGAGCTTGCACTTTTACGAAATTAGCTGGCTGTCAAGGCTGGTCTTCAGGAGAGAAGAAGAGAATAGAGGTCTGGCATGGTGGAGCATGAGAGAGAGAGAGAGAGAGAGAGAGAGAGAGAGAGAGAGAGAGAGAGAGAGAGAGAGAGAGAGAGAGAGAGAGGAATGCGGTTATTCAAATGAAAAATCAAATAAAAAGAAAACGAAAACAAAATGATGATTCGGCAACCATTCCAACTGTAATTTGCAACTCTTCTATCTGCACCTCTGGAAAGAAAAACCTCAATTTGAAACACACACAGCCGACTTTTATCCATTTTTAAACTAAGACAAATTCTTTCTCATTGTAAAATTATCACCCTCTGTTTTCAATCTTTTCCATTTATCTTTCAACTCAAAAATTATATGGCGTGTTGCGCCGGACGAATTGAATTGCGTCAAACATTTAGGATGTGTTTTTTTAACAATTATTCTTAAAGACAAGTTCGCTCTTGTCTCTGTAAAGACATCCGTTGGTCCCTCTGGCCTTATATCCCCAACAGTATCAGATCTTTGTCGATCTCCCAGGACAGGGTCGGGCGGATGCTTGCTCGGCTGTGTTCACGAGCTCTGAGCGACATCGGAATCTGCGTAGCTTACACGACCAAATGGCATTCTATCGATCCCAGTTGGTTGCAGGAAAATTGCCCCGGCAACCGGCTGCCCATCATGTGAACGAGCCTTGTAGATTGCGAGATTGAGGGCTTGAGAAATAGATAGAGAAAGATATGGAGTGAGGGAGGGATAGAGAAAGAACATAAAGTGAGAGAGAGAGAGAGGGAGGTATATATGGAAGTAGAATTGAGTCATTTCAGTTTTATTTTCTCATTCATAAAGCTTAGTGCCTAAAATTATGCAACGATCCATCTTTTTAAAAAGCCGAATTCACAACTCAAAAACAAAATTGAAGACAAAATTTGAACGATTGTTTGTATAAAAGAAGTTTAAAGGGTTAATCTTTTCACATTTTATTGTGTATATTTTAATTAGATATAGCAAAAAACAGTGGCACCAGACTGAAGTCCTGATGAAAACACAATAGACACCAGCTTTTTGAATGCGATTTTTTCGTCCTTCAGCTCAAAATGACGCTAGTTGCCGTTTATAGAAAATCCTGCTGAGGTCGATAGCAATAATAACATTTTTATCGTGTCTTTTAATCAGCCCATATTAGAGATATATCTATATCTAATTTAGATTAAAAAATAGTTTGTTTTATAACTGATCCATAGGTTTGTCAATACTGAATACAGCTAAATCTGTACTTTTTGAAAACAATTATTTCAAGATTCTTCCCAAAGATCACCACCAGGCTATGTAGGTTACAACGAGAAACTGCTTACAACCTGGTGCGCTGCATCGTGGAAATTCACAGGCGCCCGTTCTTTGAGTAATTCTTAATAGATACGAGTTTTTACACAATCAGCTAACTATAATAAGTCTTGACAGAAAGTGTAAAAGAAATAAAAATATATAGTAAGGAAGAAGATCTGGAAAAGTGTACTTAATTATGGCTCAAATCAAATATAATTGAAAACACCTTTGATGCCTAAATTCATCGTAAACAGATCTTTATGAAGCACAAGGGAAAATACAAAGAAATCAAAATTGCAGAGAACAAAATAGAAAGAGAGCAAAGAATTGATGTGTGAGATAATGTGCTGGAAGTTTTTAAATCAGTTTTACGTCGCGTAAATACCTAGGAAAATCTGAACCAGAAGCGTCAGTTCAGCAAATAGCGCCACATTGATCAAACCAGGGATCGAACCTGAAATCTTCTTCGTGTCGGTCCAACGCTCCACAGAATAAGCTCTCTAGTCTCTAGGGCCCGCATGTGAGGGATACACAAGATGTTCATAACTAGGTTTATATAACAACCAACCTCATTATCTCTGCTGGTGATTCTAACATTGTCCCAGTTGACTGTTAAGTAGATGTGTGATCATCTGCATTTTTTTTTTCAGTGTAAGTTGGCACTTGTTTCTTTGGTCCACCGCAACTGTGACCTCAAGTAGTGAGTACACGAAGCAGAACATGGCGCCCATTCAGAGCAACATTCTTGACTTGATACACGCTTGCTTTTAAAGAATAACAGACAAATGAATTGTTTAGAACTTGTACATTGTACGCTATTGATACACTTCTCTTATAGTTATCTCAAAGTTTATCAAGTTACAGACAGCGCCCAGTACACAATTCAATTGCACTCCGATTTCCATAAGGAGTTCAAACTAACAGTTTCACAATCTTATTAACGACCGTGTCTTTCTGGGCGAGGTTTTTATTCTTCAACCGTTGTAGACAACAGCGCGATGTATACACTCACAATTAAATGGAAGGAAAACAAAACAAAACAAAAAAACAAACAAAACGCTAATCTTAATTTTAGATACAATTGGACGTGGTGGCTCAAGTTTGAAAAAAGAAAAAAAAGTTAAAGTACAACGATGTTTGGGGGACTGCCAAAGATTTTTAAAAAAGTTAACTTCAGACCCCTTCCCTCTTCCCTCTACCCCCCACCCCTCACACACACACACACACACAATAATATGCAAATAGAACATTATGTTGTAATTGTTTGCTTAAGCTCTCTATTTTTTTTTGGCAATATCATTTGTTTTGGTGCCGCTAGAGCTTCAATCCTAGCCTTTCACTGTAATGAATTTTGTTTTCTTTTTTCTCTTTAATGGTTGACCACACTGTAGTCAAGTTCTAAGTGGAGAGAGACAAAGAAGAAAGAGAGAAAGAGAGAGAGAGAGAGACAGACAGACAAAGACAGACAGAGACGGAGAGAGAGAGAAAGAGAGAGAGAGAGAGAGAGAGAGAGAGAGAGAGAGAGAGAGAGAGAGAGAGAGAGAGAGAGAGAGAGAGAGAGAGAGAGAGAGAGAGAGAGAGAGAGAGAGAGAGAGAGAGAGAGAGAGAGAGAGAGAGAGAGAGAGAGAGAGAGAGAGAGAGAGAGAGAGAGAGAGAGAGAGAAATGACATTCCCAAGGGAGTCCATAAGGTCCACTGTTTGAAAATCGAATGTTCTGACATTGCTGGCCCGGTGAGACTCTTGCTTTACTAGCTCGGTTTTCATTCTACATTTTTTATACATTTTATTTTCTCTTAGATTTGTAATTCACTTAGAGTTTTCGAAAGCAAGAGAAAGCAAGAATATCTTGCTTCAGATATGTTGCCAACTTGTTGTACATTGTATTACAGCCTCTAATGAGAACTTATTCAGGCTGTCTTGTAAATTTGTCTTATTGTCTGTCTTTACCTCTAGTAAATTCTGTGGTTGTTCTCGCGTTTCCGCTTTTATCTTTCTCTCCTCACTTTCTCTTCCACTTCCTATATTATTTTCTTCTTTTTTCTCCTCATTATGATTATGTATCATCGTCTTAAATCTATATCACATCCTTTCAATCTTTTTCTTCTAATACTATCTTACTTAATGTTTGTATATGTGTCTTTGTCTGTCTGTCTGTCTCTGTCTCTGTCTCTGTCTGTCTCTCTGTCTCTCTGTCTCTCTGTCTCTCTGTCTCTCTCTGTCTCTCTCTCTCTCTCTCTCTCTCTCTCTCTCTCTCTCTCTCTCTCTCTCTCTCTCTCTCTCTCATTTTTTTTTTTCTTTCTTTCTCACTCCACATTCAGTTTTTAATAACGCATACATTTTCTGCTCTTATACAGTAGTAAAGACCTTGAGACGATTTCCCTATCAGGAAATATTGAATTATCCCAAAAGCACCTATATTCTGTGTGCCAGCTTTGTAAGATATCTAGGGGTATCCCATCATTTCAGCTCTGTAAAGTTCTCGTACTCGCAATATACAACTACAATAATTGAAAGCACGACGAAAAGATGAAGAGCATTAATGTAAAGTTTTATTCCCCATTCAAGACGACCAAAATGAAGGAATACAAGAGTGTTATTACAGTCCAAATTCGTGCAGGGACTCAATACTTATTTACGGTATTTATGAGGCTTCCAATGAAATTTTTAAATTTCATTTTTTCTTTAACCTGAAAGACAACTTCATTAATTTAATCAATTTTATATTTGCCGTTTGCACAAAGGAAATATTACAACTTTCTGTTGGACAAAGTTCAGGATTATTTCAGGCCTATGTACATAAAACTATTTTCATAGAAAAAGCTGTAAAAAGAAACTCCTTAATACATCACAGATCTCCACCACATGATGATTTTGACCTTAACCCCCAAAATATTGTTCAATAGTTATATTCACGGACTCATCACTGATGATTTAACACAAAACATTTCTTACCTGCCATTATTACAATACCGGTAGTTACAGTGACAGGATTCAGTGGTGGTTGTAGCTGACAATGCTATACATAATTGGAAACTCTTGTTAATCTTTTCTATCTTTCTTAAGATGGACGCATTATTTGAGGCCAGTCTTACAATTCCGAATTTGTCTTTTTTTCCCCTCCCGTTCCATTCGATTCTGTTATCTCAAAGTCCACGACATAGCGTGTATTATCTCTCCTCTGTGTCATGTGAGCGTCGCAGCCCAAATCTTTGCCCACTTTGAACTCTCCTCTGTACTCTTGTTGAACCAGTCTTCTATAGAGAGAAGTCTCTCATGTAATTAGCACTTTGAGATCTTATTTCTCTGAAATCATTGTTTCCTTTCCATACAGTTGGTACACGCCAAAAATGTATCTATCTCTCATATTGTACTTCTTTTGAAATATGATCATTTTTGCCATTCTTGTACACAAGTCTTGGTTAAACAGAAAAGTCAACGGCTTAAACAAATAGAAGGAGGTGCAAAGAAGGTGAAAGAAGATCAAGAATGTTTTACTCACTATTTTATCTGTTGCGGTATCCCTACTTATTAAGTGTACATTAAGAAGCACATTTTTCTAGCTTACATGAGCAGCCCAGGGTTTGAAAAAAAAATATAGGGCTTGATATTAACACTCACACATCTTACATATATACATATTCTTATACCTCGGCATGATTGTCCTAGAAAAAGTTTCAAATTCTTTGGGCTTTAAAAACTAGTGTCGTATTATCTGGATACTATGAATATAAAAAATCAGTCATGTTTTGATGCTTTGAAATTCTTTTGTAGAAAATATAATAGATCTATGTTTATTTTATTAAATTTGTCTCTCGCTACATTTTTAACATTTTAACATTGTATGTTAACAAGTACCCATCTATGACTTACTGAGAAAGCGAAAAAGAGAGAGAGAAAGAGAGAGAGAGAGAGAGAGAGAGAGAGAGAGAGAGAGAGAGAGAGAGAGAGAGAGAGAGAGAGAGAGAGAGAGAGAGAGAGAGAGAGAGAGAGAGAGAGAGAGAGAGAGAGAGAAGTTGGATTAAGAGTAGAAAAAGAGGTTTGAAAGGTAACAGATATAATCTTTCCTATAGAGAAAGATAGTTAAGCTGAAAGACTTGCATTTGTATCATGTATCACATTTACAATAATCTTCTCTTCACATCATTATCACTAAATGCAGCTGCCATTCTGCTGCTCATCAAACGTCTTACTCTTCGATACTTTAATTTTGACCAACTGCTCAACAGTCTATATAAGCCATCTCTGATCATGACTTGCTCTATTGTGGCCCGAACAGAGCATATTATTAAAGCGATCACATTATGGGCTCCAACTAACAGAGCGAAAACTGTTTATCAACCAGAGCGATCTAGGTTTAGTAGCCTAGCCCCGCTGCTGTCTTGGTTCTGTTAACATCTTTAGTTGTTTTTGTTTTTGTTTTTTGTTTTTGTTTTTTAAAAGCTCCATAACTGAAAAAAAATATTGCACACTTGCACAAAAATGAGGATGGGATATAAAAATGCGTCTTAACGGAGATAAAGGTTAGATAAGAACGTAATTGAAGGATACTTAGATAATTATGCCAATGGTTAGATCGACAAAGAGAATGGAAACAAATTCACATAATCAAAGATGGCTAACAAAAATTACAAAATGGTAATTATCTAAAATAAATGAGGAGAAACAAGGGCTGAGGCGGTATGTTGGAGAGTCGAGGGCACGAGATCGAGAGCTTTCAGGGACAGACAGTAAACAAACAGATAAAAAGAAAAAAGAGAAACAATAAGACAGTGGAATATAAAGTGAGAGTCAGGAAGCAGAATAGAAAGAGAAAGAGAGAGAGAGAGAGAGAGAGAGAGAGAGAGAGAGAGAGAGAGAGAGAGAGAGAGAGAGAGAGAGAGAGAGAGAGAGAGAGAGAGAGAGAGAGGAGTGTGTAAAGAGAGCAAAATAGGTTTGTGTTAACAATTTCAATGGATATTCATTGCAAGCACCAAATTTACAGCAAAGCTACATAATTATAAAAATCGAAACTACAATGAGGGAATAAAATCCTTTTCCCTGAATCCTTAATGCTTGAACACTTCATGTATAGTAAACCAGATTAAATAATAATAAACTAAAGTTACATCCTACACATTTGTTTTAATAAACGTGATGGCCCGGCCACCAGCTGAGTGAGGCTGTGGAGGAGGGGGAGGGGTGTAGGGGGGGGGGGGGAGAGACAAGGTGGAGGTGACTCTCCCCACCACATAAAGCACTGTGAAGCGGCCACCCAATCTTGTAAATGGTTTTCCGCGACGTAAATCCATTACCAGGTTTTTGTTGCGGGAGAGCATCTTTTCTTCCTCTTGACACCAGAGGTCGGGACTGCTTTGACAGCCGGGCGGCTCAGGTCAAGCGCATACAGCAACAGGCGCGGTGGTGGCTGGTGGCCAGCGCCTCCTGGTGGCGAGTCTAGCACTAGGAGCTATTGATTACCTCCCTGCTATGACTGAACAACTCATTTGTTTACGGCATGTAACAAGTAGCAACAGCAAAACTGTTTGAGAAACGAAACGCAAAAAAAGAAAATCAAGTAACTTTTTTTTTAAAAATAAATTGTAAACTCCCAACCGATTTGGTCTCTCAACGCTCTCTTTTTGAAGTATCATTTACTCAGAACAAAATACATGACATTTCTAGTAGCTCCTTCTATCAGGCTCATATTTCTAACACCAATATGCACTCGCATATCTTTGTTAATTCATCGATGTGTTAGACAGTGATAGATGGGAAAAAATCGATAAATATAATCCATAATCTCCAATAAAATACTTTCAATTTCATAGTTGGCTACATTAAATGTTTCAGTGCTAAGCCACCCTTTAAGACATTGTCGAATGTTACTTTCCCTTTTATTATCCCCCAATGAGTTACATTATATAGATGTGTAAGTCAAACAGGAGATTTAAAAAAACAAGAACCCAGTCATCGAGCACTTTCACCGAATGTATGAGCATCAAAAGTAATAGTTAAAAAAAGAAAAGTCAGTCATAGAACCCTTTAGATCTCATGTAAGACGATCTAGTAGAAAGCTTTTTGTTGTTGTTAATGGATAGAAATGCCCCAACCACTCCCGCCAGTCGACACACCACGCCTTCCTCACCCTGTAAAATTACATCGAGATAGGGAAAAAAATCAGCGCCGACCGAGTAATCACAATTTATCGTTTCTCTTCGGTGTCTCGTGTAAATCTGCGGAGCGAGCTGAGAGGCTGTTGGGATGTTCTGGCTGCGATTTCTTTCATCCAACCTCGCCATGGTGGTCTCCTGCTGCCACACGCCGCCTGCATCCCTCACGGCGATGATTCAGCTCTCCGAGGCAAGATACACGTAGGTTTACTCTCACAAGACGCTACTTTAGTTCATACTGAAGTTCATAGCATGGTGGCAACAGAATGATATCCTTGTAAGACGTATTGACAGATGGTTTTGTTTTTTGTGACGATCTGTACTGTTTCTTCTTTTCTCCTCTATTTCAGTTTCATTGAAGCAAAACTGTATTAAAAATTAAAATACGTTAAATTGAAAAGAGCATCTTCTGATACAGAAATTGCAACGGCAGTGATTAAGAAAACAAAACAAACAATGACAACGAACCCAACAAAAACAACAACAACAAAAATAAAATGTCACCAACAATCAAAAAAAAATTCGACCTCCATGAATGCCGAACGCTGAATTCCTTGAATATCACAAAAAGTACTTTTTCAAACCAAAAAAAGAAAAAACAACAAAACAACAAAACCCAAACAAACCACGAAGCATAGAAATATAACAAAAGTAGGTCAATATTATTGTCTTTCTCACCGGAACAAAAGGGTCAGTTCACCGGAAGTCGTCCGCCCCCTGCCCTCTAGCGGTAAAACTTTGAGTCGAGAGAACGGGGCTCAGCTGCGTGAGCAAAGATCTCCCCCTCGCCTAAGCTCGGCAGTAATTAATAATGCAACATCTCCCACACCGATCTTCTTTCGCTGTAGGGTTTTAGCCCGAGGGGCTGGTCTCGCCAATCGATCCAACAAGACAGGCAGACATTTCGTGACAAAGCGGATAATACTCTCTCTCCACACACACTAATTATGTGCTTCTCTTTTTGTTTTTGCCTCCTTTGCCTTGCGGTCTTCGGAAATACTGTACATCTCAACATGGTAACTGTGCCTCCATTACCTTAAAAACACCTTCAGAGCTTAATGCATTGATTCGTTTCAAGCATGAACGTCACCGACTGCCGTTTCCTACATGCCGCTGCAAATTGTTCACATCCAGGTGCCAATATGATTTTAGACTGATTTTTTTAGAGGAAAATTCCTTAGTGAACAATTACAAAGAATCCTCTTATTTAGCTGTTAACTTGTCCTGTTTCGTTAGTTTTCTGACAATTTGTTATACCCCCAAGAGTAAAAGTATTATCTCTTTCTTCTCTGCATAACCCTTTTTTTTCATTTCATGACTAGACAAGTTTGATTTCACAGGATTCGAAGATACTTCACTGGGACCTGTGAGTCTATTAATGAAAGTGTGACTGGCCATTCCAGGATTCTCTGCAACAATGCTAAAAATTTTTGTAATTTCCTTTAATAATAATCCTTCTGCTCTTTTCTCTCAGACTGTTGTGCCGCAGGACATTAAGCTGCCCATCAACCCTTGTCATCCGCCTTTGATCTTCACATTTTCAGGAAAATTTCACTTCCAAGAATGATGTCCTTTGGCTTCAGACCTGATTATTCTGTGGTTCTATCTTGTTATCTCCTTCCTGCTAGTCACCTCTTATTTTCTTCCTTTGTTCTTTATGTCCGACAGAATTGTCTGGACAAGCTCTTCAAAGCCTGAAACAAGAAAAGCTTCTTTCGTTTGTTAGGCGACCAGACTTTAAACAGCAGGAGTTGAAACTTTAATACAATATTGAGTTTATTGTACCACAATACCAAAAAATGGGAATTTTCTGCGATTGTGAAGAAGCAATACTATAGCAGTAGCAGTCGAGAAATGTTTGTTTTGATGAGTTTGAAAAGTGTTAACCAATAATGACCGATAGGTATCTTTACTAGCGCTGGTCCCACAGAATCAGCCTCAGACCGTACTAAAATACAAATAGTTTCAGTTCGATACCTCTTTTTTTAAAAAGAGGCTTAATGGTCGGCATTTTGAACCTATTGATAGGTTCTGAGATCTAACTTCGTTCATCACACCTCGTTGTTTTGTGACTGACTTTGTCTTCATTTATAAAATTCTAAAGATACATCGGAGACGAAGCAAAGTTTAAGTTTCCACTATGGTTTCATAGTTCCTACCGGGCAAAAAGCCCCCGACAAAACATAAAACTTTTCAAGTCTCGAAAGTAAGCGAGACACTTTGCGGACGGAAAAGTTGAAAGAGCAGCTTTTGTTTGTTTCAAACATAATAAATTTGTACTATCGCAGTAGCAAGAAAAGGAATCAGAAACGTTTTCTTGCTTCTACTTTTCTTATTTGTATCATGACCATCAGTTTAATCTTGGGACATCCTAAACTTAGCACTGGGGTGAAGTTAGGGGGCGGCGTGTAGATTGGAAGGATTAAGGGGAAGGTCTAAGCTGTTCTAGCAAATCTCTGATCAACTATTTTGCTCATTGTTGTAAACTGCAAACCCGAATTACAATATTAGTGATGCAGCCGCTGAGGCAATGTCAAATAGTTTACCAGTATATAGACTTTCTCAGACGGAGGCCAAAACATAGGGCCGATTTATTTACTCTTTCTTTTGTTGCGTGGAATCCCAGCCAGTGGCTCATCAGTCTAATATATATACTTAAACAGGACTTTTCATTTCTGTCCTTCTGATTTGATAACACTTTGGTTTGTCAACACAAGCTGAAACTTGCGCTAGTCTTAGCACTAACCCTTTACTTTATCCGGCTCTCCATTGAATTAAGAAGTGGGGACGAGATAATGCTACACGCCAACTTTACTGTCTCGATCTACATTATCTTCTTCATAACATCACAACAAACAGCTTTCAAATCTATAAAGTTCTTAACATGAGGCCAAGAGGACATTTTTACCTTGTGAAAAGAATTTCATGATCTCAACCAAGAAATTAAAACAATTGAGAATGCTTTTACTCTCGCAGTCCTCACTCCGTTAATCTCTCCACTGAGACCAATCAGACTAAATGTTCCTAATGTATTCAACAGGAGATGTAAAAGTGCTTTCACCTAACACGAGGAAGAGGTAATCTCAAACGATGGATTTGCCCATCGCAATTTCTATGCTTTTATTAAATTTTTCATTCCACTGGAGGCAATGTCTGATTAGAAAACTTACTTTTAGATGCATGTATTATCCAATACCGTCATCACTAAAAAACATTTTTTGTTTAAACCATATTCAAATTTGTAACTAAAGAGACACTTACTGCATAACAGGCATAGTTTTTTAAAGATATGATTAACCAAACTTGGCAAACAAAATTAACCCCGGACCTATTAGCGGCACTAGCACAATTCAAATATATCGGAATTTTTAACAGCATCGAAGGAGCCTAAACCCTTAGTTTTCTCATTAGTCTGTATTAACCACATTACATTTGTGACTGACTTTTGTCAGATAAAATTTCCGCAAACTTTATCCCTGTTCAAGAAGGCTCCTTTTCCTACTTTTTTTTTTCAGTAATGTTACCTCGCTACTACCTCTAATATCGCCAGTGATGTCGTTCATGGTTCAACTTATCGGATCGGACGCGCCTGAATAAATACCATGTCAGTGTTCCACAGGTCTTGCCAGCCATATTGGCAAAACGCACTTTACAATCAAACCTGTCTCTATTACTTTCGAAACCTTTGCAGTAAAATATGTTTTATTTAAATGTTGCTCATCTTGGCAGTTTGTTGCTTCTAATACTGCTTTAGTGACTAGCGGCGCACATGGTCCCGTGGTTTTCCAACTCGCAGTGATACTTGCAGGTCCGTTGCAGTCCTGGTTCGGTCTATGTTGTTGACACTGTTGCGCAGTTTGGAGACTCTGCTGTTCAGCTGTTCTGTTATACCTCAAGGAGACCCGGAGAGAGATTACCTCGTTGCTTGTTAGGGAAGCTTTAATGAACCCAATTGAATATTCCAAACATCCGTGAGAATGAAGAAGTCAATAATAGAAAGAGAAAAAGAAAAGACCCCCGAACCTTAAATATTCGCAACCACAGCAGGAAGCGAAAATAAGAATAAAGGTTGATTGCCTTAATCTTGATTAAGTGCACACTTGAAATGAATGATGCATCAAGTACCTACTCCTTTCCAAACCTTGGCTGTGCTTTTCATGCTAAAAATCGATGGAATTGGACACAAAGAATAGGAAAAATAGATATGATGTCTATTGTCGTCATTCAGTTCTGTGCGCCATGGTTTTCTCTCCGTTTCCAGACCTCTGCTAACCTCTATCATCACCTTGCGGCTCTACCAGCTTGGGACGCGCACTGTTTCAAAACGATTAAAATTGATGATATTGCTATTGTCTCAATGACGCTCAGGTTGTGGGTTGTGGGTTCTTGGTTTTATCCTCAACTTCAGAGTATCGCATTTCTAAGCCAAACTCAGATTTATTATTTTTTTTTTTTTTTTGAGGGCTGAAAGAATGAACAGAAGACACGAGAGGGACCAAGAAACATACTGAGAATGACAGAAAGAGAAAGAGATAAATCGTAGATGGGTAAATTAAGGAGGTAGATAGAGAAAAAGAGGGGCAGAAAAAAAAAGAGAGAGAGAGGGGAATAAAAAGAGATGGAAGAGAGAGGAGAGAAAAAGATTAGTCACAGCTAAGCAATAATATTGATTTTCTGTGGACGGAATTGTTGCTCTATAAACTATTAAATTATTCAATCGATTCTAATAATTATATTGTTATAATATATTGACAATTATATAAGAATAACAGTGAAACCAACGAGATATTGTACCGTATGAAATCCTTTGTTTTTTTTCCTCATTTAGGTGGCCTTTACAAGCCCGATTTCTGATGAAGTCATCGGCCTCTACGATCAGCTTAGGTGGATCAGCTTGATGAAGCACATTTTGATCACGAAATGAAAGGATTCGCTGTTCACAGAGATCAGTTAAGACCGTGTGCTGCTGCTGCTGCTGCTGCTGCTGCTGCTGATGATGATGATGATGATGATGATGACGATGATGATGATGTTGCTGCTGCTGCTGCTGCTGCTGCTGATGATGATGATGATGATGATGATGATGATGATGATGATGATGATGATGGCGATGATTAAGAGAAGGAAAAAAAAAGAAGCGGGAGGAATGTCAGGATATTTTGATGATGGTGGTGGTGATAATGATTACGAACGCAAACAAATGAGATTGTCAGTTTTACACCATGTCTAGTGGAGTAGAATTGAGCGCCATTGTGTACTTTATCTAGCATCTAGACCGGCACCTTCTATGTGTACACTATTTTGTGATAGCTCTTATTATGGCGTCTTCATCATAATTTTGTCTGCATTGCGAAACGATCTTTTAGTGGTAACCAGAAGCTCTTGCTTTGATGGGTCTTTTGTTTGTTCCTGTTCCCCGCAGCTTGGCCAGGGAAAGCATAACATTTCCCGGACAATCTCCACCAAACATCGTGCTAGCACCGCTGTGTACTGCCCTATCTGATAGGGTCTCAAGAGCCGTGGCGTCGATCTAACCAAAATTGACTTCAGATCGGTTTGTCAGGACCTGTTCCGGAGATCATTATCTTGCGAGAGTTTGACGTGACGTGGGCTGGCACAAGAGTCTCGGCTCTTTTGAGGTGCCGGTCTCTGTACACACTTGCTTGGTTTCGTGTAGAGGCGCGCCCCGTGTTTCTCAAGGGCTTCCTTGCTGAGATGTGAGGCGCGTAGAGGGCCGGTCATCTCCAGACCATTCAGGCGGTTGGGGCCAGGTGAAAGGGTCACTGTTGTCGGCCTAAGAGGCTCCTCTCTCAGATTTCTGTTTTACTTCTTGGGAGGTGGAGAGCAGAGACAACATGATTAAAATGCTAGCAAAGGGAATAAGAATAAAGAAAGGCTAGTGGAAACAGGTGGAGAGTCGGGGAAGGAGGGGTATGAAAGGTTTGAGCTGACCAGTCTGTCGGTTTTCCTCTCTGTATAAATTATGTCTCTGTTTGGAGCACAGATTGAAGGAACAGACTCTACATTATAATTATAGATTATGACGAATACACGCACCTTCAGGATTAATGTGGAAATTTTGAAGTAGGCAGATGTAAACAATATTGAAAACAGAAGCAAAGAGAACAAGAATGAGAGGCATCTGTTACGGTAATGAGAAAGTTGACAGTTATAATTATTTTATAATAAGACAAGAAAGCAACATAATCAAGTACATAGTCTTCTGAAAGAATTTCATGACCGCTTCATAATAGACATAAAGTCGGCTGTAATAAGGGCCCGAAGCTTCATTTGTTCTGATGTTAGAAAATTAGATTTAGAATAAATCTGCACTTTTCCAATTTTTTTTTTTGTTCACTATAGTATTATTCACTGTAAAATTAATTCTTTGTTTGCTTTTCGATACACAGCAGAAAAAGACTTAACAAAGAAAATATTTCACAGGCATGGTCAGAAAACAAAGACGAGAGGGATCGGAGAAGCACACGCATGCTAGGAGAGAGGCACCCCTAGATCGAACGAGAAGCAGACAATGCCTGCTTGATCAAACAGAAGCCCTTTAAAAAGTTTGTAAGAGGACACTAGCCCGGATTACAAATGCATTATACCCCGGAACCTGATCTACGCCCCATGTTTGCTCCAAGCAGCTATGATGTTGGACAAACCCCGAGATTTCAGGAACGTTGGAGTGATCCCCCTTACAACAGCACAAATTACTGCAGTCGCCCCTTTCCTTACCCATCTATCCTTGTTTGACGTCTTGGCATGTCGTTAACAAAGCAGCCAGCGTTAGAGGGATGGACGGGTGGACGGGAGGATGAGGAAATGAAGAAAACACAACGGGTCTAAATGTGTGAGAAAAATTTACTACAAAACTGGGCCGATGTCAATCAGTAAAGCTTGCGCGGCTTGCAATATCATCGACACAAAGTAGTTTTCGCAAAACAAACTAAAAACAGAATGATCGTGTATAGCACTATTGTGTAGTGTCTGAAATGTTTGTTCCAAATATATAATGGCAGCAATAAGAACCGTTTCATTTTCGCTTCAGATTCAAAAGACAAAAATGTTAAACTGTTATTTATTGTTGTTTGTAATAAAAGATCTTATATCTTAATCAATTTACTGTGGACTTTAGACTATAAGGAAATGCAAACAGGTATGAGACACAGAGATAGATAGAAAGATAGATAAAAAATAAACAGATAGATAAAGAAGGAGAAAGAGAGAGAGAGGGAGAGAGAGAGAAAGAGAGAGAGAGAGAGAGAGAGAGAGAGAGAGAGAGAGAGAGAGAGAGAGAGAGAGAGAGAGAGACTCTACTAGCTTTTAAAATTTGCTATGGGAATTGAAACAAACGTGGAAAAAAATACATTTTAGAATTTAGATTACAAAGATTGGACTGTGTTAGCATAGAGCTCTATTGTGACGCATGGAGATTGCGTGTGATAACCAGGCAAAGCTCCACTCTTTGTGAATTTCCAAAAGAACATGGCAGCTTGAAATCGAAAAAAAAAGAGTAGTGAAGCGAGAAAAAAAAACTGGCGTGCTGTCAAAGTGGTGCCCTGGGGTCTAAAAACATAAACGGAACAGGAAACCGAAAACTTTAAACTCAGAAGAAACTGGAAGCGGAAAAAAAACCCAGCAGATGTAACCAACTAGATCTAGGTCTAACGCGCATGACAGCACGGTGAGTGGGTGCGTTCACCTCGCTCCAAAGATGCCTCGGGGCCAGCTACCGTTCGGTAGTTCTATGGAACACAGCCCGTGATTTTTACAATGAAACTGTCGCCACAACTGTGAAAATGAGTGCTTAGCATCTTTCTCTCACGGACAGAATTCCAAGCAGTCTCTGTCGAGAGTGGCATTCAAGGGATTTAATTAGTAGAACTCGATCCCGACGAAGAAAAAAAGGGCGTGTACATTGCCCACAGGGCAGTAGCCAAAGAGATGTCTGGGAGACCCACCCAGATAATGCCTCTGTTTGTGAAACGACCAAAGAGTGTGTATGTGTGTGAACGTGTCTGTGTGTGTCTCAGATTGGGCAAGCTCGACCTGATATAGCACACAGAGCCTTCATGATCTCTGAAACCAATAGAAGGCAAGAGGAGATGCTTGCAGACTGCCCTAAAGTGGCTTCCCTTTCTCCACAACGTGCTCTCTAACACCAACTAAGATTTAACCCTGGTGAAGAGGCAGGGGAAGAAAAATGAAAAGAAAACAGAGGGCTTGGGTCAATTTTCAGTTTAAACCTTAGTGTTTTGGTTGTCCTTCTAATGTCCAAAACTATCTTGGAGAAGTCCAACGCAAGCTGTGAGCACGAATGTTCTGAGAAAGAAATAGAAAGATACATAGAGAAGAAGAAGAAGAAGAAGAAGAAGAAGAAGAAGAAGAAGAAGAAGAAGAAGAAGAAGAAGAAGAAGAAGAAGAAGAAGAAGAAGAAGAAGAAGAAGAAGTAGATGAAGAGAAAAAGATAACAGAAGACATGAAAGTTTATAAAATTATCGCCACATCCCAGAAGACACCTTCACATCATTGGGTTGTAAATAATTTCTTTTTCCATCTTCATATGCCGTGATTTTATGAAGACTTTATCTTAATCGCAACCTACATTGATGTACCTGCCTTATTTAAGCAGAAGTTCGTCCAGTCGTGGGAAGTATTCCCAATCATGTTTATTGATTTCTCTACATGAATACTGCTAAGCCTTTTTAGTAGCCAACTTAATAAAGCAAATAAGGTTGATTGTAGCAAAGAATGCACTGGCTTAATCGCTGAAAATGAAAAACATATTATTTTCCTTTTAAACCTTCTTTAATCTAGAAATATAGCTTTTCTGGTGCGACCATTGGCGGTAACACATGTGTCAGAGCAGGCTCATCTTTTCATTCCGTCAATACAATGATGAAGATGATGATAATGGTGATGACGATGATATGATAGTCGGGATGGTGATAATGATAGTTTTGATGGTGATACACACGATGGAATGTTGTCTAGTAAGTTTTAGATGTACTATGTTCCCTATGAAGTCTTATGCGGAAAAAAAGATGAAGATGACACCGTATGTGAAGAACATGAAGAGGAAGAGGTAGAGGGCTGCGACAAAAGAAAAGAGAGAATATTAAAAAAGGAGGTAATGAAATGGTTTACGCAGTTTTTTTAAACTTTGTTTACTTTTATGAGAAAAAGTGCCACTGAGTTAAGATTAGATAAACACCATTTTCTTTGTAGTTACTTTTTCTGAAGCAAAATATCAATTCAGTTCCTTTCTCAAAGCTCTAGCCCTACCATGGAAACTAGCTTTTAACTTACAGTAGACAAGTCTCCATTGTACTCTGACCTCGATCTGGCTCTGACGGTATCCTGTCACGGTATCATGTCAATCTTTATTTATCGTTTGGAGCAAACCTAGCCGCATCCTAAACAAGACCAGTTGGAGCGACAAACAGAAATCTAAGACGCCACATACCCGGATAGACAGCATCATATAATTCTCACCCCCCGTAGATCTATACAGCTAGCTGTATGGGGATTGTCCCCCTTGGGACATGGCTGCCTTGCCTGGTCATCCAGGAAAAATGTCGAGTGGAGGGGCAACTTTGCTTACTGGATAAATAGGGGATGTTAGTTGGGCTTTATAGAGGAACGGGAAAGAAGAGTGATAAGAAATTATGTGTATAATATAAGTTAAGTTGTGAAGCATAAAATTATTTTAGTTTACATTCAATCTATATTTTGTCAAAATGATCTTTCAGAAACTGAAATTTTTGACGATTTAATGTTGGGGTAATAATTTCAATAAAAAGAAAACCATACAGGTTTCATGAATATCGACTAATGCAAAGACGTTAGGCTTATAATTAATGTTATAACGATAAATTGACCTTTCAGTAATTTAACAAATCCCTGAAAAGTTCTTTTTTTTTATAAGTAATAAATATACAAAAATTAATATATTTTGCGACAAACCATTTTCTTAACTATTTTTGCGAGTTCTTCTTCCCTTGCTAAGAGAAGCGGAAATGGAAGAAGACTATAATTTAAAAAAAGAAAAAAAAAACTTCGATTTCCCTAAAGGCAATCCTTGATATCAATAAAGTCATGAAATAAATATGGCTTTCCCTCAGAGTATAGTAGAAGTTTCACGGTGGATCATACAAGACTGCCTGGCCAAGCATCGTGTCCGCCAGGGCTGAGTCGAGCCGCGAACAAATCCAGGACAAGTCCCGTGTCCGCACCATGACATGACAGGCCCATTCAGCCATCTCTTCAGGTGGCCTGTGTTGCCCTGGTCGGATGACCGCCTACCTATCAGTGTAAACAAGACCTGGAGTCCCCACAAACATGGCTCCTAATTGGGGTTTTGTGTGTGAAGATGACAGCCAGAACTTGCTGCTTTGCCGGTTGCGTTCTTGGTTTCTTTGCAGAGAATGTTTCAAAACCTGTTCCGTATTCTGCTGATTTTTTCTCTTGTTTTGTAACAATCTGCTCTGTTTTAAGGGACCTAGTATCCCCAAGCCACATAACCCCTCTCCCTCCCTCTGCTCGGCTATCCATTTCTCTTTCTTAAGTTATCTTTCGTTAACATAAACTTCTAAAATTTTCGTTCTATTTTAGTACATGAATTAACTACATTTATTGACTTCCCCTTACTGTTGATTGTTTTCTTCTCCACCGTTGTCTATGTGCATTCTCCTTCACATCTATCGCGGGCCCTCTTACCGTTTCCCTTTTATTATTATTATCTATACCTATCTGTGCTTATATAAATATGTTTCTTTTCCTTCCTCTCCGCCCTTCGTTCCCTCTCTGTCTGCCTGTTCCTGTCTCTGTTATTTCTCTATCCTCCTGTTTTGTCCACCTCTATCGATTTTAATCGGTTACTAACTAAAATGTGTGATTTTGATATAATTTATGTATGAATTTAAAAGAAAAATAAAGCAGGACAGGCCTGACATAAATATTGTGCGGCCGTATGTAATCAAACTTTGAATCAATAATTTGCAAATTTTGTAGAAAAAATATTCATAGAAATCATTGTTAAGATTACTGCTTCCTTATATTTCTTTTACAAATCAAAATTACAACTAATTTGGAGAAGATATAACCAATCTCTCTCTGTGTCTCTGACTCTATCTCTCTCTCCTCTCTCTCTCTCTCTCTCTCTCTCTCTCTCTCTCTCTCTCTCTCTGTGTGTCTCTCTCTCTCTCTCTCTCTCTCTCTCTCTCTCTCTCTCTCTCTCTCTCTCTCTCTCTCTCTCTCTCTCTCTTCTATCAAATAAGTAGCGCTAGTTGATGTTGTGATCAAAGCATGCTAATTTCTATCCAATTAAAGATCTCGCTGATATTAAAAAAAAAAAAAATCATTGTGCAGATCTGCTCAAGGAAAGAACTAGATGTTAACTCGAAGGCCTGCATATTAAATGGCTGGCTAGAGTAGATGTGTAAGATCCAGATCAGAATCGGCAGTGAAGAATCTAGAACTAAATATTCTGATGATCTTGGAGGAGGGTTTAAGACACAAGCGTCCTTATGTCTGGGCTTTAAGTTTCTCACAGAGTGTTGTATGGGGAAAACTTAAAAAGTGAACGGGCCAATATTTTGGGTTTAATCTAGCTGCTCAGCCATCATTGTGGTAAAATAGATGACTGGAAGACCAGACTATTCAACTTAAAAAAAAATTAAAAAGCAACAAATAAAATGAGGGAAAATAATTGGACAACAAGCCACGGTTAATTTTCATAGAGCTATTTATTAGAACGTGTTTGTCTTTCTATTAACTTCCACACTTGCAACAAATCTCATAATAATTATAGATCTGGAAACGTACTATTTAGACTATCAATATGGTTATTAAAATTTTGACTTAACGAGCGAAACTTTGACCTTGGCTGCAAGCTAGGATAATGCATAGCGCATGTTCACTAAAGGGTACGCTAGTGAAAAGTGGTACCGATGAATAGATTCTATTGTCTTGAAATTTAGTTGGCATTAACATCTTCCCTAACAAAACTTGTAAGGACAAGTATCACAAGTATGTTTTCCATGGCACTGAAGCCATTATTATTTTTCAAGTTATAGTAAGTGCGGTTTTTTTTTAAATCGAAGAATTTGAACTCTACAACTTTAACTTTAGGATCCACTGCAGCTTTGTATCAATCCCAAAACTTAATTCGCCCTCTTGAATCCAAATGTGCAAGATATACACACGAAAACTCATGAAAAGTGGGTTGGTACCATCTTCTTTGCTTCCCATTGAACTAAACTTATTCCAGTATCGTTGCATCTTTCTTCTATTTAGCTAAGAGATAAAAATAACTAATTTAAGGAATAATAACAAGAAAACCCCACTTAATAATTTCCATTTTTTTCCTTTTAGGGATCATTTAATAAGGTGTGCCCCATGGTTACGTGATTCAATGTATAATTACCTTCCCCAGGCTCTCGTCTAGAGAACTATACCACTATACAAATGAATCAGACATTCACTTACAGGCAGCTTTTAGCCACATTCTGTCAACACAGTTTGTTTCTGTGTTGGATGGCTGACCTTGAAGGCTCCCTTCTTTGATTTGTTATATAAATATGGGGTTTTGAATCTGCCTAAAATGTGCTGCTCAAAATCGTATTTAACTTCTAGCTATGTAGTATGTACTGAACTTCAGGAGAAAAATCACAAGAGCATTAAATCTTTGGGAGTAATTCTTATAGAGAACCCTTCCCTTCCTGCTCATAAAGTTAGTACACAAACTTAAAAAGGCCTTAAATATTTTAAGTTTAATGTAGGCTGAAAAGAACGGAGGGGATAAAGAGAATATTCAAATCTCAGTTTTCAGCGTATAAAAAGATGAACTGAATAATGCTCTTGTAAAATCCCAATCCCAACAGTAATGAACTTTTGTTTATATTTTTTTGATTTGAACCATATCATACTAGCAAGGTTGTAGCCTGTCACAGCTGTCATAATCATTTGAAAGTTATTTCAGAATTTGCGATCTTTAAGTGAACCACACAACTTCAGGGATGATTCTTAAAAAATGTAAAAAAAAAACAAAACAAAAACAAAACATGATTTCCCGTTGGAATGAACAGGTGGGGAAGACAGCTACATTGAGAAAATGCAAATTTTACAAAAATAACAGATCTATATCTTCCAGAGCCATGGAACTATACTGAAGAAAAGACATTTTACAACAATAAACAGGTGGGGAAGACTACTACAATAAATAAAGCAAACTATATAACAATAACAGATATACAATTATATCTCCTGCAGAGCCACTCATAGTAGTTTTAGAATATAATTATAGAACCTTAAAACATTGGAATTCTTCTCATGTTGTCATGAAGAGATCGCAAGCAAAAGAGTAAACTAAATTTGAGTGCAATGTTTTCAGCAGCCCTCTTTTTAGTTTATCTCTCCACCGAGACCACAATGTGGTGCTGATGACCCATTGCAGATACAATGTACTGGTGGACCTGATGTGCTGAGAAAGTGCTCTGCAATACAAAGCAAAAACGTGAAACTGCTCAGACTATAATAAGAGAAAAAAATTAAGGCCCCGGATTTTTCCAAATTTATTGGATTACCTTAGATCGTTAAAGTTTATAATTAGTCAAGATCTAGTCACAATCTGTATAATCCATGTATAACAAATCAAGAGTGGCAAGTTAATGAAGCGACTTAACTTGAATGTTTCTACGATTCCTTGTTTACAATTAGTGGGTCTGTTCGATACCTTAGAATGTTATAAAACAGTATAGAATGACAAAACGCGGGTGTTTACAGTCACAATCGCCGCTGCTGAAGAAAACACAGCCATGACAGTTACTGTTGTTCTTAAAATACTGACCAATCAAATCACTACTACTTTCTTGAACAGAACGGCATGTTTTCTTTGACACTTTTGTCTTTGCACTGGAGGATGCCATATTTCATTTAACTTTTTAAAGTTTTTCACTCTTACTAAGTAAAATTACACGTTTTTTCTATAAATTTATATCTAAAAAAAGAATAATAATTTGTTTGAAAAAAGTCATTCGATTTGAAAATTGGAAAACACCGAGAACAGTCTTTTAAATATTATTTGGTTGATCATAACAAATTTGCCAATAAAAATTGATTTAACAAACTACAATTAATATATAATTAATTTTCAAATGTGTTCCTTTATGTCTAAACTCATAACTTTTGATGACTTTATTTAAACGCTTGGAACAGTGATCTTGGCAAATCAAAATTCAGTAAACTTCATTCGCTCATTGAGGGATATTGGAGGAGATAGGGTAGGAAGAAAGCAAAGTTGCTTTTTATAATATAGATGCTGAGTTGAAAGCGAGCCCAGAATTTTTGCTCTCGGCCTCAACATTTATGGTTTACCCTGCACAGGAAAAAAAACTGAAAATAAAAAAAAAAACGCTGTATCGAAATGCGCGAAACGAAAAAAAAAAAAAAAGAGACGATGAACCGGCACGCGTGTTTTTAACGCCAAAAATTGCAATCTTTATGCGTTTCTCATACATTTTGGGCAAATAAAATCAGGCTTATAAAATGTCAATTTCATATCCTAAAACTAACATTTGATCTTGCTTTTCCCAACTCTAGCAATTTGCTTCTAGACGCCCTCTCGGTTCGGCAAAATATTAGTTTTAGCTTTGCTTACTCAATAAACTGATCCCGCGGCTCTTTCTCTTCTTTCCTTTTTTTTCATGAAATCTTTTCCACCTTGTCGAATCATATTTGGTAACGTGTAAAATGACTCGACTGATGAAATATGAGAGGAGTTAAACACGTAATTACAAAAGATGGGAAAAAAGAAGGAAGAAAAAAAAGTGTGATAGCCAAACAGGATTTTCATTTCTTTTACTCCGTATTTACTTTAAAAAAGGCAACGGGATAAAAGTACAAGGAAAAAAGGGAGGGGTTTTTAAAATATAATTGGACTCTCTTTCATTCCCAAGTCCACTTCTCTATAGTGTCTGTCATACTCTTTGAACAGACACTGTGTTTCGCAGTTTATAACTTGGTTATATACACTATCTTTCCTTCCGGTTTTTAATTTTTTTTTTTTTCGTTTCGCTCCCATTTTCCAGTCAAAGTAAAATTACTTTTTACAAGATCCAGGTCAACGTTTTTTCCCCCCCTCAGGAGGTTCAGATCTTTGATGCTTTGTGTTGTGGAGAGAGCATGACGCATCGCTTCTCGCCATGAGGGAGAACCAGTGAGGGCTGACACTCCCATCGGCTAATCCGGCTTATGAGACAAACAAGAGGGAAGGAGGAGCCGCAGACAGGGAGGAAATCCATTTATCTACACCTCTGACTGACATGCACATTCTCCCAGGCTAATTACACACAAAGATAACATGTTTAACATTCGGAATTTCAAGCACTGGAAATTTCTTTTAAGACAGCATTTCTTAAACGATGCAGCTTGAGAAAATCTTGGAACGTTTTTACTGTCAATAACCTGCGAATTAGTCTTTTCCGGCAATGGTTTTTATTTCCTTGAACAAACAGGGATTAGTGAAGAATCAAGATAACTAAAGGGTACAATACCGGTGTAAAAAAGAACTAGATAAGAAGCATTATTGTTCTCCCTATTTGTAAGCACCCTATATACCCACTCTCATAGTGCACGTTCTCGGAGTGTCATGAAGTAGCCAGCCAATTCAAGCGTCATGGAGCGAGGACAGGTAAATAGGTGTTATTGTCCCCCCGACGCGCTGGACTAGCTGGCACCAGGAGGAGGAGGAGCGCTGTCAGACCAGGCACTTTGTCCCAGCATCACGCCTGGAGTTTTCTCGAAGAGTTCTCTCTTCAGCGTTTCCGCCCAAGTCGTTCCGATGTAGCAAGGCTGTTATCATTCCAAACAGGCCGCCCGCGGGGTAAATACAGGCTTGAACAAATATACCTTATCACCTGTCCATGGGATCAAAACGTATGAATATTCTAGGTTTTTTTCTACACTGATTTCCTTTTTTGATGAATCGCAGTAGCTGACCTCAAACTCTGAAGTTTGATGTGCAGCCTACAGAGACGTCTACGGCCTGCCTTCTCAGGCTGAGGGTGTAACAAAGCTGGGCGATAGAATGGGCGAATGACAAACCTACCCATGCCCAGAGAGAGCTGGTTCTAGTTCCCAGTACATGCAGTAGATACGCTAGATTTAGTTTCTAGTTAGCTTGAGAATTTCGAGCTGATGGCACCTTGTTTACACAAGCCTTGTGAGGTGAATATTTTTGTTCTTCTTCCGCTCTGTCGATCAGAACACCCATAAGTATGTATTTTCCTTTCCTTAACGACTCAGGGCGATTGAAAAAGGATGAAAATGTTTATAATTTTGAAGCTTAAAATAAAAAGGGGTAGTGAAAGAGGCGGATGTGTGTGTTGGAGGAGGGGAGGGGGTAGGGAGGGTGAAATAGTGACATCACATGCGCTACGAAACTGGAGGTATTTCGTATGGGAACTGCGATCTAATTCTATTCTCCAAAACTAATTGTAGCTTTCCAGTTTATAACTTCTGTGCTTAAATAACTTGATAGGATAATCTCTACAAAGCCTATCTTATAAAGCAAAAACTTAAGTCACGTTCTCTAAAGATCTCTTCAGTGGCCTACAGGCCATCATGTCAGCCGATGTTTATCCCACCTCAGGGTATATTAATCGATCACGCGCCATGATAATCATATCCTGTGCATGACTGTGATCTACACACAGCTGAAGCTAGTACTCAGTCTGATCTGAAAGGATACTTATATATAAGATATGCTCCCAATCGACACAACATCAGGTCAAAGTTCATCATGATTCGACTTCAGGTGCCCCAGATCCCAACTCTCAAGCCTCACGATCAGAGATCATTGTGTTACAGCTTTAAAGTGTCCTTCATTTTATGCCAAGAGCTATTGAGAGATCAACCATGCAAATAAAATTAAAGTTGAGCAATAATCTTTGAAATAGTTTATTCTATCGACAATATTTAGCTCAATCTTACAGCAAATTATAAGTTGATTGGCTTCTTTAGACCTTAATATATAAATCTTGATGTTTCAGTGTTGAAATGCATTATTCCTCTTGCTATGTGCCACCGCTTCATTCATTGCTTAAAATTGCAATAATGCAGGAACTTGAATTTGGAGGTTCAAGAAGAAACGTCAATACTCGCTCCTTGATCCAAGAAACATACCAGCCTCTTGATACATCTATTTTGAATTTTGCAAAAGTAGATATCTTAATATCCTTACACCACACAGCGTAGAATTTGGCCCTAAAAGCTGCATTTTAGTTCTGAACAATGGGGGGGATAGGCCCGAAAGCTATTTTGAACTTAGGCGACTAAAGCTTTGTTACAGCGGGCCGGGCTCAGGTAACGTCATCAATCACTGTCAGGGTCAGGTCCGCCCATGACCGCAGATAATCGCTGTCTGCACAAGCCAGTGCACAGGTCTGCTGAATTTCATGTAATAAAATAGAAAATTCCTCTTCTTTACCTCACAATATCTTCAGAACTACTCATAGTACAGACATCGTGCAAATTTCAACAGTTTCTTCTAAATCTAATTTGAAACCCGGTGTTACTTTGATATTTCTATCATTATATTTGTGAGTGTGGTTACTGTGTTTTCTTAGTCTATGTTTTTATGTATAATTTTATCAGCAATTCGCTCCTATTAGATTTAATTGCTAATTAATTAAAAAGTACACGCTACATTATCAATTTTCATTGTTTATCTGAAAGAATGGAAACCCTAGATTAAAATGATATAAGTTTTGTTGCGTTAGATGGGTTCAAAGCGCGTCTAGGCTCGTTTTCATCATTCTATTTTTTCCCATTCAGTTCTAGATAATTTTTCTGAGTTGAGTCAATACAAAAATGGAACATTCTTTTGAATCTCACACACGTTGTGTAAATGATTTGTGCAGAATTTGTGGCAGACTTTGTGTTATCACACCTAAGCAGAAAAAGAACAATAATCGAGTTCACAAGTGTGTTAATTTGGCCACAGACATTTTATTAATATATGGATTTGATATAAATCAGGAGCACGAGGACACCTACTCAAAATTCATTTGTGTCAAGTGTTTTTCCAAAATAAAGGACATTAAGAGACTGAACAGCAGTAACATTTTGGCACGAGCCAAGGAAATGTATAATATTAACAAGGACATATGGTGCAGTTATAAAGCAATAAGTAAAGAAAATTGCACAGTGTGCAGTCACCGCGACAGTCTTTCCGTTGGCTGCTGCACGAAGCGGAAAACATCACACCCTACGACAGAGACAGCTGTATCTCCACAGCCAGGACATTCACACGATGACCACAATAACCAACCCTGTACCAGCACCAGTCTAGAACACGAAGGCCCAAACAGTTTAACACAAATCCCTTACATCGAGACAGTCCAGTCACACACAACACACACTGACTCTACAGACATTAACTGCATCACTGACACATTCTTAATCTTATCAGATGAAACAAGCACATCAAACATGCTCGCTGATCAGACAGTGGACTCAACACTCACAAGTTTTACTTCAAACACTAACCCTTCTACTAGCACTAACGAAGCAAAGTCTTAGAAAAAGACGCAAATATATTGCACATATGATGTGCAAGAAAAGAATTCGGTATGACCTGCTCAAAACGCGATGTGATTGTAACTTCTCCTTCATTGACCTTATCATGAGCTCATTTTTCTTAGCTACAGGATGATAATGAATTCTTGTTCCCTTAGGCAAGGTCTTCGATCTCATGACCTCAACAGGGCCGATCAAAGAACAAGAAATCAGTTATCTGGATTCTACACGGTAAATTGAGCCTCAAAGGTAGTAAGATTGATAGAAGTGGATATCACAGCATCTTGAGTCTAGTTTTGAGGGATGAAGAGAGAGGGAGAGAGAGAGAGAGAGAGAGAGAGAGAGAGAGAGAGAGAGAGAGAGAGAGAGAGAGAGAGAGAGAGAGAGAGAGAGAGCAATAGATAAATGATTTGCTAGTGTATGGGCCCTTAGCACGAAACAAGCCCACTCCCAAGTTTGCTTGCAGAATCCTTGAAAAGGATCAGTTTTGAGGAAAGGACACAAGAGCGAAATATAAGATAGCTGCTGGCTAGCAAGAAAGAGTTCGTTTCTATGGAAATTTGAGATGAAAATGAAGAGAGGGGAGACAGAGGGAGGGAGAGAGAGAGAGTGAGAGAAAGACACACACACACACACATCGAGATAGATAGACAGACAGACAGGCAGTCAGACAGAGACAGAGACAGACAGACAAACAGACTGAGAAGGAAGAAACGGTTCAACCTTTTTGACAGCTGTTGGCTTCTCTTGATTAGTACTACAGTCTCAAAAGATGACTTTGAGGGAGACTTTTATTGTAAAGGAACCATCAAGTTTGTATCTAAAAATTTGAAAGGTATTGATACATGGTGGGAGATCGTTTCAATACAAGCATAACTGCACATGCAGATATGTTAGATAAATTATTTTTGACAATCCAAAGTGTATACACATAATCATTTCTAATCAAAAACTTAAGACGCACAGGAATTGGTAAAGGATTTGGAAAAAAATTGATATAGAGGTTTAAAAAAAAACAATTTCAAGAGTTGCATAGAAGTAGATCTAGGTTAGAAAGAGTCGAAACGAGGAAGTGAACAGCACTTGAAAGCTTTTAAACGTCCTAGTTACGATCTACTATACCAGCTAAAGATAAGAGAAAGGGCTTTGTTTCAAACATGTTTATAGGAGACTCTTAAACAAGTAGTGACACTAGTCAAGGGTGAGTTCTGAAAATCTAAAACATTTAACCCACGTGTCCGCCTTTATAAATTCACAGGCCATTATAACAGTTTTACAACACAGCACAATACACAAAGAGACAACAAATAGACTAGGTCAGGTCGACAGTAAAATTGCTATAAAAGTGGTACATTGAAACTTTATAGGGTGCCTTTGACCACCCTTATTTCAAGTGGAATTTTAAATAAAAGCGAAAATGATCAGCGTTTATTCTTTGGTCGTCTTGTTATTGTCTTTAAAGACGTTTTGCGAAAGCATTTCACGACAGAACCATGTCCTATTTGCTCATAAGGGGTTTTCCCCCATGTTTTATGAGGTAAGTGGATACATTTTTAATGAAGATCTAGCGAAAAGTAACGAATTGGAAGGCACTAAGGATATTGCCATGTCGATCTTTAAATGAGGCGTCATGATAGAAATAAAAAAAGAAGGAAAGGCAACGACACACAGAGAAATAATAATATAAAAAAAGTATTCAAGTTTTTATGGCCATTATAACTCAACAATTAAAAAGAAATAAATCTGAATGAAATTTATTCTGAGATTTGAAATAAAACAGTAAATTTGCATCTTCCATTTGCAATTTAGTGCTTTTGCTTCTTTGGAATTTTGAATTGTTCGTAAATTATTATATACAGTAGTAGTTCTAAATTGCTTTTAACATTAATGAACCTATCTTTCGTGCGAAAGATAAAAGTTGAGATCATGAAACATAAACAGAAAGGTCTATTTCAAGTAGTGGTATGGTAAACGTACTTTACTGTGGATGGAAATTGAGAGAATAACCAACTGCAATGTGTTATTTGAATTGGAACCTGTGAACTAATTTATGACACTGACGATTTTCTTATTTATCCACAGGCTAAATCACAGTTGATGATAATGCTTTTGATATTGGTTTCATGTAGAGAGAAAAAAAACCTGATTTTTTATTCAGTCATTTTGTCTCGACAAGCCCCTAGATCCTCTAACTACGTGAGACTAATTTTAACTACCGGAAACGGGTTTAAAATATGGACCCGCCAGACTGAGATCTACTAAAGAACGACCTGTTTCTGAGGAATGGCCGGCCATTACAGATGTCAACATTTCAATATTCTGTGCTGTCAATGGGTAGAGTGTCCCTAGTGCTCAAGGATTCATTCTATTTCGTTTTATTTCATTTATGTTATTGTTTTTTTTACTCAAAGCAAAGACACATTGATCTCCGTGTTTGCTGTGGAATGAATGCTTCGGGGGGGACGCTACTCCAATATCGTTGCGACCGTCGCCATTATTTGTTGATTGTCTGAGGTGTATGTTGCCGATATTAACACTGGAGGCAATTTATCTCGTTATCAACAGCCCAGTCGAAATCCGTTCTGAGTGTCTGTCGAGCGATAAGAAAGACAAGCAGTGCAGCGGGATTGTGTCTCCATGCCGGGAGAAGACAACAAATTGAATAATAACCATGGATAATTTCGTCTCGCAAAATAAGAATAGGAATCTTTTTAGAGCAAAGTCTGTTGCACCGTTTGGTCCTATAAAAAAATGACAAATGATATTGGTAGGAAAAGAGATACCACAAAACGCGGACATAGGCTCACCGTGTTGACATTGCGAAGTTACTGAATGTTGTCATAATCGTGAACCTTCTCTTTTGAACCAATTACTCACAACTTGATTTGCTGAATTTTAATTCTTTAAAAATTGTCCATTTTCTGCTTCAATCCTTCGAATGAAGAACATTAGAGATCAATAGGAATGTTTCCGAAAAAAAAATTCTCTGAAAACTCATTATGATGGCGATTATACAATATGACGTTTGGCAGGATCCACACCTTTTGATCATGGTCGATATCTAGTTCTTGCTTCATGCTGTTTAAGTGCCTTTAAACTCTTTTTTTCCCCGTTCTTCTACTAATTTGTGCGACATGAATAACGCGCTAACTTGTTCAAATTGTTAAAAACTTATTATTGAGCAACTCGTTGTTTGAAATAGTTCTCTGATATTCTCTTTTCTAGCCACCGTTTAGCAATCGTCTTCTTCAGAATTTTAATAGTGTGAATTTTCCCTGAAATTCGATCCCTTCTTTTCAGCTACATTTTGTGATTCATAATTTTAGAATCAAGACTCTTAAAGTTACGCTGGAAACGGGTTGTAACTCTATTCTTTTTCATGATAAATACTTCTTTATTCTGTCTTGTAATTTTGATATCCATTCCCACAACATAAAGGAAATGTCATAACTCAAACTATGCGGAAACATGAGGAGATAAAAAGGCACCATCCTTCCTAGAGCCCCGAGGAAAGATTTAATCCCCTCCTAGCAGGTGCTTACATTTAATCCTCGCCATGATTTGAATGCAAAATTCTTTCAAGGATATTAATTTTAAGGGCACGTACAATTCTTAAGGTCTTATCAGAGTAAAACGAGAATGTTATCTCTGTGGATCTCTAAAATCTCTTTTTTGCTGAGGTATTAGGTGATGCAAGGAAATGACACTCAGATTTTCGTATCGTTGACTGTCTGTAGGAAATTACTGGATTTAGGCCAGTAGACCTCAGAGATATGGATCTCTCGGTTTCTCTTGACGACAACTCACACGGGTCGTGCGACGCAAGAAATATGAAACCAAAATGGAGCCAGCCGGTTCTCTGTTCTCAAACCTGCGGGCGCCTCGGTTACTGCATCTCAAAAACGCGTCAGCAAACCGTATCTCGTTTAATCGCGTACTGAATATTTTCGCCTTGCCCCAGACAAAGCAACAGTATCTTCGAAATCAACATTGATACTAGATCTAGTATGCTCCGAACGCTGCTTTGTCACCGTGTAAAACTTCGACATAAGACTAAACAATTTAAAACTGAAGAAACTCAAGTCTCCCCCTGCTGTGTTAAAAAAATATAGCAGATACTATCATGCACTCTATACTTCGGCTGCCGACGAGTTACTTGGACTAAACATAGAAAACAAAAAGAAAAAAAAAGAATAACCTGTAATACACAAAATTAACATGGGAAAATATCAGAGACCAGACTTGCTTGACAGCCAGGGATCAATAGAGAACCGGTTCCCGGAAAGAACTCGGTTATTTATAGGAGCTGAGAGAACTCGAGACGAGCTGCGATTCACTAGAACCTACACTATGAGTCAGCAGGAGTGTCGGTCTGTGACCCACTGGCTGCTCAGAACAATGCTGACCATCATGCACGCTTGTAAAATTATGGTAAAATATAGTGATATGGTAATACCAATGAGAAGCCATTAATATTCATACCGTCTATGACAAAATGATGGATTGCATAGTACTAGTAGTCAGGAAAGGGAAAAAAATATGCTCAATATTCATGGGCTTTTCTAGCAACACTAATGAGTATAAATCACGCTTAGTCCCGTATAAGCTTCTACAAATTTTTTTTTATGTTATCTCCCAATCGTTTGTGCAATATTTATATATGGCACTTCTATATAAAAGCTCAGCATTTTAAGTATTCGAGTCACTCACAAACCATCTCTGGAAATAAAAGTTGAAAAAAGAAGGATGCCGACTTAAAAAAAAAAAAAAAGTTAGTATTTGGGTATAATTTAAATATCAGCCTACAATATAACTGTCAGTTGCATCAGCCGTAGGCGAAGAAGAGACAATGCTGTCAACATATATAAAAAAAGTGAGCTCTAAGATAGGAAGATGGCGCTGTCCGTTCTAATTTATCAATAGATCAGTAGATGTTACTTGTATACAAGAGGCATAGTAGACCATGATACTCACAGTACCATTTTCTCTCTTTCTCTTTCTCTGTCTCTCTCTCTCCCTCTCTTTATTCATCTCTCCCTCTTTCTCTCTCTTTCTGCCTCTACTTCACTCTTCCTTTTTATCTACAGAAATTTCATTGCGTCACAATCAATAGCATTCATTTCAAGTACAGAAGTCAGATTAGAGATGTGGCAAAGAGAGAAGGTTCGCTCCTCCAACATATCAGAAAACCAACAGCATTGAAAGACATGGGTCTAATCTATAAATCATTAAAAAGCTTAGTTGAGAGGTACTTGACAGCTGACAAGCCCTCGGATTTAGAGCCTGCGTGTCAAAATGTTTCCTTAATAGAGCAATGTTTCAATTAGAACGATAAGGCTCGAGCATAACAAGTGCAGTCACGCAGAAAACGGACTGACATGCCAAGAAACTCAGTGCTTGAAGAGAAATCTGGGAGCAGAAACGATTAAACTCTGAAAGCCAGGCAGCTGCTAAATTCCTCGGTTGGTTTAAAATTATATCGTAACATCGGCGATAATTAATTGCGATAAGAAGAAAATTTGGAGAGTTTGCATTGATATTTGAATGTCATAAGCGATGAAAATAATGTAAGAAAGGAAACAAAATCTACAACTTCTAAACACACATCAGTATTAAGTTTTAATTGCGTGTGAATCATGTAACAGCTTAACAGATTCTACACAATGAAATAAGCGTGACCAAATTTTGTAAACTGTCACTCAGTTTAGAGAGACCAAAAAGTCTGCTACTTTACATTGTCACGCGATGCGTTGATGCTGATTAGAGTCAGTGGAACACAGAACACACCCGATATCTGCTCCCACATTCACAATAGCTGTCGAACTCGTAATGAGTCGATCTATCGCATGAGGCCAGCTTACTTTTGTAATTTGATAACAGAACAAAAAAGCCAAAATTTGAGGAAGTGGGGAGGGGGAGAAGAGGGGGGCGGATTATAAATCAATACCAGATCAAACATTTCTCCTCTTTTTTTATATAAACATTATGGTTTTCACAACACTGCAGGATTTTCTGCTGTGTTTTCTGGCGAAAGCTTCAGCCAATAATTTCACAAATTTAAATATCATCTTCGTTTTCAACTGTCTGTTGAAGTTTTAACATTTCCTGCAATTTTAGAAATTCTTTCATAAAGCAATTTTGTGTCTTTAATAAGGTAACAATACTCTCTAACTGTCACATACCATGAATTTTTAAAAGGACAAACTTTATGATAAAGACTTGTGATGACAAACACTCATTTTTACACAAATATCTGCATAGTATTACATGTACCACAATCAGATAAACTGATTGTCTGTGACTAAGTTACCAGGTGTCCTTGACTATAACTACATGTATGTTACCAGGTACTCTTGACTGGGACTATGTTTCCAGATGTTCTACAGAGAAAGCTAAACTCGAGAGATGACAAGCGCAAGTGAATGGAATTTAATCTCACCAAATTACTGTAGGCGATCACGCCTTTTGTATCATGATGATTTTGACACTAAGTGCTGTCAACAAGATAAAGGATTGTAATCATCAACTGCCATCCTAGAAATCTGACTTAACATTGACTTCTGCATCTCAACCGCTAGATAAATGTCAGAGATTAGGGTTCAAAACATGTTTTGAAAATATTCTGTTTTATCATCTACATTGTATTTTAAATGTGTAGCGTCTTCAAAAGTTTGGGTAGATGCGCAGAGAGCTTAGTTTTAGAATTTTGCTGTATACTAAATTTTTTAATCTATGAATATGAATATGAACTTCCTTTAAACCTCTTAAAATTCGAAGGATACAGTGAAATTGTCATACTTCTCCGCATATGGAACAGAACTATGCGTGTTTCTCTTAAAAATAAAAAAAAAGCAATAATTGTGTCAGCAAGAAAAAGTATGAAATTGAGCATGTTAGCCTCTGTGTAGCTGAAAGTTATTTTATAAAATCAATCGCAGAAAATGCAAGCATTTCTGAGACTGACATTGTGAGGCAAGATGAAAAGTCTTATTTATCTTTACTATGTCAAGACACACAGACTCTAGCATTCCTGCCCTCTTCCCCCCACCTCCTCCCCAATTTTTTTTAAATTTTTTTCCTCCACACCCAGCCTTTCCGACTTGAATTAAGTCCATTAAGACATAAAAGCGACAAAGGAAACTTTATTTATTTATTTTTTTTTTTTGTATTTGCTATTTAATTTGAGCGAATTTGCACTACATCAATATAAAAATTCTTTTTCAACCTCTTTAAGTTAGCCATTTCATTGTGATACTTATTTCATTTAAACATCCTTTTTGAGTTAAAAAGGGAGGCAATTTGTGGAGATGAAAATAGAATCTCAAACAGTCAAGGCATTTCAGACTGATCTGATTTGCGTGTATGAGGCCAGGGGTACGGGGTGGAAGTTATGAGAGGCTAGGTATTAAAAAGGGGAAGTACCGTAGATCCAGAGGAGGGCAAAACCTAAACTGAAAGCTCCCAGGACTTCAGTGGAGCAAACCTGGACAGAGCGGGTGCATGTCAACTCGGACATCAGATAATGTTGTTTTATCTGTTACTGGTTACTGGTTAAATCTAGATCAGGTCTATTTCTGACCGTGTGGCTTTCTCTTTCTCGTTCTCTCTCTCTCTCTCTCTCTCTCTCTCTCTCTCTCTCTCTCTCTCTCTCTCTCTCTCTCTCTCTCTCTCTCTCTCTCTCTCTCTCTCTCTCTCTCAGTCTCTTTGCGTCCCCCCCTCCCCTTTTCTCTCTCCTTCTCCCTCTCTCGCTCGCTCCCTATGCTTTTTTAAAATGTCCCTTATTATTATTATTATTATTATTATTATTATTATTATTATTATTATTATTATTATTATTATTATTATTATTATTATTATTATTATTATTATTATTATTATTATTATTATTATTATTATTATTATTATTGTTGTTATTATTATTATTATTATTATTATTATTATTATTATTATTATTATTATTATTATTATTATTATTATTATTATTATCATCATCATCATTATCATTATTACAAGCCCTAGTATAAAACATTTGCCGGAAAATTAAAATCCTCATGGTTCAAATTTACAATATGATTTTAAATCTCAACAAAAACCAAAATGGAAAGGACTTTTAATCGGAAACCCAACTATATATATATATATATATATATATATATATATATATATATATATATACATATATATACATATATATATATATATATATATACACACACACACATTATTTTCACGAAAGAGCGAAAGAGGACTACCCAGTAGAAAAAGAAACAACAGCTTAGTTCAACAAAGATACATTTCATAATATATAAATGAGAAGATTTTCCCAATATTGATGTACGGTAGCTTTCCGTGGAACAGCTGATTTATCTCAATCCGCTGGTAATGAACGCACCGTATCTTTCCAGATTATTTATTTATTTTTTTTTTTTTTTGTACGAGTTTTGTTTGTGAGCTCTCTAATCAACCGCTAGCATGTTCATTCTCCTATTGCTGACTCTGAGACATCCTATCTGCCCAACAGTTGTTTGAATAGATCAAGCCGGAACCAATTATTGATAAGGCATACAGGCAGGATTGAAGGATGAGGAGAGGGGAGATAAACCAGGGTAGAATGTCTGCTTCAGAAAATCCTCGGATTTTTCCAGCTCAGTGATCGCAGTGCATGTCTGAGAGAATTTGCATCAAGTCAAACACTGACAGGATGAAAAGCTAAAGAGGTTTTGCAAACAGTATTAAAGCAAAACAATCTATAATTACTCTGATTAACAGTTAATTTGCAACATAAAAATATCAAATCTCATTCAATCTAGACAAAATTTGAGTGTTTTGTAGGTAAAATTAAAAAAAATCGAAATGCTTTGTTAAATATAGGCATGCTTCTATTTTTCGTCTGCACGTAAATAATATAAAGTGGATGTGAAAAAAAAAAGCAACGGAAGTTTCATGCCAGCTGCAAATCCTGAAATGTTTTTGGTTTGCGATATGGAACTGGTTCCTAGTAGCGAGCGCCAGCTATTTTAGTCTAGCCAGATAAGGTAACGGTTGTTAAATCTGGAAGCGAAAAAGCCTTTTATCCTGGCTTTGGTTCCAGAGCTTACTGGAGTAATTGAGAGCCTGGCCAGACGTTGGGCCTTTAGTCAGATTCACCCCATTTGCCTCAGGGGTCAGCGCCTCCATTGTACTTCAGTCTATTCTTAGATTTTTCTTCTCTTGTGTTGACTAAGTATAGACAACTCGTCTAAGTTTCTAGACAACTTGTACTTTAGATAAAGGTACAATTCAATGTGCTTGTGATAGTGAAAACAATCATTTTCCCCAAGTGTTAGTACATGTATTGCATTTAGATCCAGACGGCGAAAAGACACCAAACGCTATATTTCTCTTAATGGCGGATTCGATTAGCAAGAAACAGTCTGACCTTCACCCATACCTTGCTGTGCCCCTTATCTAGGCTGTCATATATCCCCCAGATAAAAAAAAAAAAAAAAAATAACTGATGGGTTATTCGCATTGTTCAATCCGTTCGCCTCTACAGTAGGAAAAGGAAACTTCTTTGGACAGAATAATGTAAAAAAGTATCATCTTAAATAATAAATCCATTCATATTATATTAACTTCGTTTATCTGGTGAATAATCATCTACCCGTTCTCTCAGGATAATTGAAACAGCCATCATATCACGCACATAACCCATCTTTTCTGAAAATCCCCATAACTAGAATCATCCTTTTTGCAATGGCTCTATAGCGCACCAGGTATACACTTCAAGCGGAAGCACAGCTAGATCACTGCAGCGGCTGAAACACGAGTTGTATTACACGAGGAGCACCAGAGATGGAGATATTTGATCAGTATTTCCTTGAACAACTTATGAAAAGGTAAAAAGCCAGAATCGTCCTTCACGACATATTTCAAATACTCCGATTTCGTTAGCCTAGACCTCAGATCTTAAAAATAATAGACACATAAAACTTCAAATGTTGCCGAACTATCTTTTTCTCGTCCAAATGCTTTAAGAAATTTTGCGTAATGATCTCCGGTGTTGTTTCTTCCTTTTATTCGACATAAATCTATCTTTTTAGATTCTACAAGTGATATTCACAAAAAGCAAGTTGCAGCTAACATCATTCAACAAATGCTCTGACGCCAGAAACAGCAAATCGCTTTGCTTGCGATTTGTGGAAAAGAAGCAAATTTTTCGAGTGTACGCTAGACGATTTAAAAAAAGACAAAACGACTCAGGTTTGTTTTGAAAATCATTGAGTATAGAGTTAAGTTTAAATTTATTACTGTACTTCTTTGATTATCCGGTTTACGAAACCATGAAACTTCAAATTTTGCAGAATATTGTATCATTACTAATACTTTAAGGATGTATCATATTAAGACATTGTCTTGTTTCTTTCTGCAGGTTTTGATTATCCTTCCCTCTTGTTCGACTCACATCTAATTTCCTTACCCGTCATGGTCGATATGCTTATCGGTCCGAACGTCCTGAGTAAAGTTAGAAAAAAGAAATTAAAAAATAAAATCTTGAATTTTCAAAGATATTAACAGTAAAAATAATAATAAAAACTACTTACGAAAGGGGATCCTTACCTTTAGAAACAAAATTATCACCATTCTAACGCCAATTGTTAAGTTATAGATCAGCATAGGTTAAGGTTTGTCTCCTTCATCATAGTGTAATACCAGAGATATTGGACTCGATTGCTTTCTTCCAAAAAAAAAATGAAATAAAAAAAATTGCACATGGGGCCTCTTTAGGTATGGTCTTTGTGAGAGGGGAAAAAGATAATTTTTTCAAAATGATTCTCTAAAGAACAGCAAGAAATCCGATTTTCTAATCCATTTATTGCTATCGCCCCGCTTTGGTCTTAGTTTCGACTGAAAATCTTTTGGACAGAAACAGAAAGCTCAACAGCAGTGTTAAGTTTCATCTGAAAATCGTTGGGTTTCACTATTAAAGATAGACGAACATAACTAGTGGCTCCAACAAAGTTACATGTATATATATCAAGCTTCAAAGTTGAAACTATAGGTCTAGTCTACATGGAATAACAAGAAAAGTACCTGTATGGAAACAAATTAAGGCTTCTCTTTTCCCTCTTCCCACAACTTGACGAGATACATGTAATTCAGCAACAAGAGTGAACGAAGACTTGAAACAATCCCCACTAACGGCCGGAAGTTAGAGCACTCTCCCTTGGCTGAGGTTGAAATATTTCACAATGTGGTCGGCAGAGACAGAAAACGTCCATCACGGCCAGGGAGTGAATGAGAGTAATTAGGGAGAAACAGAGGAGCTTACCGACGGCGTTACAATCTATGAAGAGGGAAGAGACACAGGCTGCACGCAAAGAGATAAATTGTGTCCTTATTATTTCTATCTGGCACGTACCAGTCACAAAAGTTAATCGGTTTCAGTGCAAACTAGTCTGGGAAAGAGTAGAGTGTAGATGTGTTTGCTGCTGTGACCAGTTGAAGGATTTGACTTTTTTTTTTTTTTAATGAAAGTGGAATGAAATAAAAAAATAAAAAAAAAGTGCTGCCTGTTTGATATTTCTGTCTAACTGGTTTCTTACAGAAATCATAGTACCGGGGCGCTTGTTATCCTACCCTTTTGTGGTGCAGGTAAATAAAATATATCTAGGAACGACCATTGCGCTGTGATAATTGACTGAAGCTTTTAATAACAAATTCCTTTTTTAAAAAAGATTTTAATATCCTCGTGATTACTTGCCTTACTTTAACATAACTATAAAATTAATGTGATTCATAAACTTATGATAAGTATTAACATAAGGGTTGATAAGTCTAGAAATAGAATGGAATGGTTAATAGGTTAAACAGAAGACTTCAAAGGTAGGAATCCGAAACAACAAAATCTTGAATTAGTCCTGCAGACTTTTCTAGCGTTTAGTACATTATTCTTAGTAAAATATTTTTAAAAAGCAAAGAAACCAATATGTGTTATAAATTGCTCATTTCAACTTGAAACATTTAGGACAGCATAAACCAAAATTACTAATATGAGTGTTATCAGTATATTTATAGTATGAAGCAACTTATCAATCCATTTTTTTAAAATTATTTTTAAATTTAAATTACCCGAAGCAAAACTTTTAGAGTTAGGTGATCGAAAGTCCAGAGGGATGACATATTCAAATGTGTAATCCAAACAAATGTAAACGAACTCAAAATAATGGATTTTTTAAGTACACACACTAGGAGAATCTTAGGCTCAAACAGTTCGAAACGACAAATTGTAACAGCCAGTCAATTTTAAAAACAAAAATGGTATTTAGGCGACTTCGATAGGATAGGAAGGAAACAGCATACGATCAAAATCACCACATGCACAACGCAATTGTTAAGTAATAAAATCAGTTTGCAGCAGTAGAACTGTAGTAACGCAGCACGAGCTGGCTGAGGACTGAGCAATAAATTGTGTCTGGGTGGGGACGACCAAGAGAACGGATGGACGGCAAGTGAATCAGTGTTAGAAAGACTAATCATCAAAAAAGAACTAACTTTTATTAACAGTTTCAGGTCCTGTTCATAAGTGCTCACAATAGGTAGAAAGTTGAAGGGTGGCCTCTGTTTACTACATTTTCCGCATGAATCGCGCATCTCTTCGATAGCAATGGGACGCGTAAACAAGAATTAGGCTTTTCCGCAGGATGACGTGACTTTGTGTTGATTCTTGCTCTTCAAGTACCTTCACATTATTTCTTCTATCTTACAAGTGGCGCCCGAACTGGGTTGACACGACTTCCCCCATCAGCGGATAGACAAGTGCGGGATAGAAGGGTGCAGGGAGGGGTACTCACACCCGTGATGCTCCTGTCAGTTTCTGCTTGATTTACGAGCAGTTTTATGAGAGATCAAGAACTAGGGTGGCATCAAGCGGACCAGAGTGCGCGCTTTAGTTTTCTTTATCCCGTTAAGATAGATGTAATTGGTGGCTTCCGCCAGTTGTGTCGGTGTGTGTGTGTGTGTGTGCATGTGTGTACATATATAGACAGAGAGTCTACGGTAATGGCCATTCTCACCATACACCTCTTTTTCTGTATCTATGTTGTTCTCTCTCTCTCTCTTTCTTTCGCTTTCTCTCTCTCTCTCTTTCTCTGTCTCTTTCTTTCTCTCTCTCTCTTTCTCTGTCTCTTTCTTACGCTCTCTCTCTCTCTTTCTCTGTCTCTTTCTTTCACTCTCTCTCTCTCTCTCTCTCTCTCTCTCTCTCTCTCTCTCTCTCTCTCTCTCTCTCTCTCTCTCTCTCTCTCTCTCTCTCTCTTTCTCTCTCTCTCTTTCTCTGTCTCTTTCTTACGCGCTCTCTCTCTCTCTCTCTCTCTCTCTCTTTCTCTGTCTCTTTCTTTCTCTCTCTCTCTCTCTCTCTCTCTCTCTCTCTCTCTCTCTCTCTCTCTCTCTGACACTCCATTTTCGCCAACATCTCTATTTCACTCCATCCGCTCCATTTCTTTGTTCCTTCCTTTTTCACTCACTGGCTCCTTTTTATTTGTACATCTCTCCCTTTCCCTTTTGCTCTCTCTTTCTCCTCTCCTTCTCTGTCTCTGTCTCTGTCTCTTTCTCTCTTGCTTTCTTTCCCTCATTTTTTTCTATTATGTAACTGTCCTTGGTAATATTATGATTAAAATATTGCACCCCCACCTCCTTGTGTTCCACATTTATAATTATGTAATGCATATTCGAGCATTTTATGTAAAAAAAAAAAAAAAACACACACACACACACAAAAGAAATAAAACAAGCAAACATAAAATGAAAAAAAAATTTTCGAGCAAAACCCTTTCCGGAATTTCTTTCAGGTTTTACTGCTATTATATTTCTTCAATTCTGTGTTTTACTTTATTCTTGAATATAAACTTAACTCACACCAAAATGAGTTGAAGGTTTTAATGATTAGCCTGAACGAGAAAAAAGAAAAGAAAAACAACACTGGTGCACCATGTATCAATCAGTGCAGGGTAGGAGGCAGAAAGGATGTGTGCTCATGACGTATCAGCTATTTGCAGACGCGTGAACCTTGGTATAAAAGTTTTGTCTACGATAAATTACTGCCGTCACTGGATTAAAAAATGTTTGACCTAATATGAGTTTTATTGTATGGACACTGTGCCAGTTTTTTTTTTTTTTCAAAATACAAATTGAAAAAAAGATTAACGCAGTAAACATGTTTATTTGCAGTTCCATTGTGTTTAAAAGAATTTAGTTCCACCCACCCCGGTCCTCATTGAAGGATGAATAAGTCAATGTAAAACATTGTATGCCAATTCCTTTTTTTTTTTTTTTTTACTTCTCTGAAAGTGAAGAAACTAATAAATATTTTTAAAAGTATCTCCGAATTTTATATATGCACCCTTAGCAAAATGTTATACTCAGCAAACAACAGTGAAAAAGAAGTTTTAATTGTATTTCATCGTGTTTGTTTTTGGAGCAATTTTCAGACGAAAAGGAAAATGAATGTTCCACGGAGTATAGCCATTAAAATCTTATTTTCCATTGATTTGCACTGTCTCTTCCCCCCCCCCCACCACACACACACACACACACACACACAAAACCGATTAAAATCTGTGCTTGAATCTCCCAAACCTAGAGCAAGCAAATCCTACTACCATTGAGCTAACTGTGAAATATTGCATGTATCCACGCAATGGAGGTATCATCCCGCTTACACCAAGACAGAGACTGCCTCAATCAATCACACACTGGACGGCCTGTTATCTTTTCAGCAACGTGATACGAGCAATCTGAAATACAAAGACGCTCAATAAGCCTGTTAGTTTTCTTTTCTTCACCTTTTCCCCCATTCGTTTCCTTTTATTGCGCTCTCTGTAAGTAATTTGTCTAAGATGAGAATCAGCCGGAAAGGATGTTCTTCCTCTAACCTTGGAGTCCTGGCGAGAAATCCCGTGACGGGCGAGTGCTTATCGGTCCTGGCATATCAGGCCGAGATGGTCAGCAGTAGAGAATGAGGGGGGAGATAACCAGTGATTTCCTTGCCTTATCCCTCGGGCTGACGGGCTGGACATTTGGCCCGGAGCTTCACCTTTGGACGAGTTTATCCCAACGTAGGAAGAGTTTGATATTATCTACCCGGTCAGCTATGGTAACACTAAAGCACTTCTTAACACTGGAATTAGTGAATGATGGAAGCGGAAAATTTCATCTCACGGCGAGATGAGCACACGGGAAATACAATACGCTTTCGGGAAATTGCCCTATCTTTAACCTTGCCTGGCTAAGTTTGTGTGTATGTACGTCTGTGTAGGACGTTAGCACCAAGGCTTACAAAATAGTTAAGTTTAAAAGAAATACATTATGTATTTTGCCTGTTATGATTTTATTCTACTATAATCTGCTCTTCATTTCTACGTTTTATACACGTTTAATCCTGCATCAACTATTAAATAGGTATGATTGTTTTTTATAATTAAATTTATGTTAATGTACTTTACATAGAAAGAGGAATTGCTTTTCTTTTCACTCCTTACAGCAGATCACTTGCAAGGAGCTGAATTATTTTGAGTGTGCTTTTCAAACAAATTTCTTGAAATTTTGTATTTTTACTTCAAGGTATAAAAAAATTTCAAAATATTTAAAATTTTTTGCTACTTAAACATTAAAACTATCTGAGGAAAAATTAGTATGAAGAATAGAAGAAAATCATCTTAAAATCTATTCAAACATATTATAAAGACTAAGAGTAAAGGAAAAAAAACTAATTTTATTTTGTAAATAAAGTTCTAGGAGCGCCGGATAACTCACTTGATACTGTTCAACTGACACCCAGGAATTTGTGGGTTCGATCCCTCACAAGATCAATTGGTGATTAAGTTCGATCCCATCTAACCACCTCCAATACATAATTCTGCAGAAATGATATGGGACGTTAAGTTAATAACTGAACCAAATAGCGTTTTTGTTCTTTACTTAAATCAGCTTTAACAAGTGTCTTTTCAGGTTTACGTGCATGAAGAATAAAATTATAATGTGAACCAACATTAAAAGTATACAATGTTTGGAGACATCAAGCCTGATTTTTGTCAAGAATAAGGTGAAAAATGAAATTTGCAATTTTATAACTTCTAAAAAAAATCAAACATCTCTTAAAAAAACTTCCAATGACGAAAAAAAAAAAACATTCAGGTCTGAAAACTATTCCTTTCAGACAAAGATATTTTTTGCAAGTGATAGAAATATACAGTCTAAGTACGTAAACAAATAAGGAATATATCTAAATCTCCATGAAACTTTAGTGCTTATCTTCAAAACATTCAGGCGGAGAGAGAAATTCTACCTAGATTAGAGCCCGTTCTAACTGAAGTCTAAATTACTTTAAGTACCAGTTACCTACACTAGTTTTTCAAATCACTAAAGCCAGTAAATATGTAGGAATGTCACTTCAAGGAAATCCAACATTTGGTAGTCCTACTTTCCTCTGTTTGTTATTTTTTGTTTGCTTTTTTTTCGGGCCAGGTTCGTTTTGTAAATTTGGCGCAAGGAAAATAAGTGAGAGCAAGTTAGTTCCGAGAGGAAAAATATTAAACCAAAACAAAAACAAAGAGAAAGAAGCAAAGATTTCGGGCAATTTTGAAACTCTCCGTCTCCGATTCGTTGCGACAAGACCGGGTGCTGAAGTATGGGTACCGCAATCCCAGACAATCTAATTGGATTAAATGGGGAGTGGCGTTATCTTCTGCTTTACGGTGAACGTTGCAATAGATTTAAGATAGGAGTCTCCAAGGAGATAAACAAGATTACCTTATCTCCTTGAACGAACGACCAAGAAATGAAAAGCACGGGGAAGGGTTAAAAGTACGATTTTTTGCCAATTAAACTGAAGCATTTTGCGCATTAATTTCTTCGATTACTTGATCTTGCTTACCTCATTACTTACAGGAAATTCTGCTTAACTTCAATAAGTTTCAGACTCGATGGATAAGAAAAGGAAGTTTTGCGAATATGGAATTTTCAATATTAGGCTTATTCCATGTTATCTAAAATCTCAGTATGACAGGAAGGTAATTACTAGTGTTTGACGAAACAACTTTACAACGTTCTTTCGTTTCTTCCTCCAAACATCAAGATGTAAAGTGGAATAGCATGAAAGCTTTGTGCTTGTAGTAAGTCTTTTTTCAAGGTTTATTTACTATGAGATAGAAATATTGAATCAGGGGCTCAACACAAATGGATCAAAAGCCATTAGGAATAGCTTATTATTAATAATGCAGCGTCTAGCAGTGGCAGTTTCCCTAGCCCCTGTTTATTGCCTTTATCGCTCCTTTGGAATGGCCGTAGAAATCAATTACCATAGGTAAAGAAAAAAACATTGCAATGCATTTAAACAAATGTTTGTTACTATTATGTCGCTTGCCGCTCTAGCATAAAACTTAACAAACGTAAAGCTTTTTTTGTTCTAAAATGCTTATTGGGAATAATCCTAGTATTATGCGCGTTAGGCTGATGACTGAGTTTTAGAAAAAAGTAAACATAACAAATTGAAACTTCTCCGATTCGAGGAAAGAAAAGAATTCAACTTAACTTGTTTAGCTGAATGGGTTTTCTTTTCTTTTGTCTTTATGTCAGTTATGTAGAACAAAGCAAGCTTTTCGAGTGAGGTTTTTTTTTTTTCCACGATTTTGTCGCAGGATCGCGGAAGAGGAAAAAAAAAATCGAGAGTGGCATAAAAAAGGAGAGAAGTTGTGACTCATTCTTCCAGCCAGACAGGCAGAGCTGTATCAGGTCGCGCAACATAAGCCTGTGGGACAGCACGGCCGTGTGTGAGCGTGTTCAGCGGAGATGATTACAGGGTTTGCTGACAGCCAGCTCCAGCAGCAGCAGGCCTGCCCCAGACTTCTGGTGGGGCTCGGGAGGCCGTACGTGTCTCGGTGGAGAATTCTCAACCCAGAGACCAGGAAGATGAAGAGAGTGCAGACAGGCCAGAATCCAGAACGAGGCTTCCTGTCAGTATTGTCGCCGGCCAGCTTCCGCCAAGAAAAGCCAGTTAGTTTATTTGGAATTAGAACGAAAGTTGAAATTCAAAACTAAAATATATTCGCACCAAGAGGTGCCTTAGGGATTGTTCCGATTCTCGATAGCAGAAAGCTTAATTCGCGCAGAAAATACGTCCGTCACATTATGCCTCTCTTCAGGTCAAATTTACGCTAGCAACTTTATTATACAAAAGTTGAACAGCTACAACCATATTCTTTGGGGAAAAAAAATAGATATCAATTTTGTAAAACGTTATGCCAGTAAAATAAAAAAAGTTCTTTTCACCACCAGCCGTCACCAAGTTTAAGATAATGTTTCGTGGACTTTAATTTACTCTTGCTCATAATGCAGCATTGTTTGAACCGGTATATCAAAACAGTAATTCATACCCTTAAACTCCTTTGCCGGATGCTGATGCTGTTTTGCCGTTGCAATTGATGAGACCACTATTCATACCTACTACAACCACCGCCATCACTACCAGCACTACTAATATTAGTAATATTACATGTACTACTACTTCTACTTCTACTACTACTACTACTACTACTACTACTACTACTACTACTACTACTACTACTACTACTACTACTACTACTACTACTACTACTACTACTACTACTACTACTACTACTACTACTACTACTACTACTACTACTTCTACTACTGCTACTACTACTACTATTCTAGAGGAGGCAGACCACTGGATATTATAAGTAAGAATTATCACAGCTAGAGTCTTAGGTCGTGCTAAGCAGTGTTTAGGATAAGGCTTCAAGTGAAAATGACCGAAAAATGCTTGCCCTGGTGGGATTAGAACCATCGATTAATAGATGCTTAGACACTCATCGCCTTGCCACGCAAAGAGAACATGGCTTATACCAATACGCCACTAGCACTACGCTCTCTAAGAACAAGAGAGTTCCATGGCGAATATATTTACTAGGCCTCCCTGACTGAGTTGCAATTTTGATTGGGAAGATCCAAATCGCACCATTGGATCCGGAAGCACCAACACCTGCCAGTGGACGCAGAAAAATCTATGACGAACGATAAAAATAAACTAATAATATGGATTGTTTGATGCATCCCGAGCACAACCATTGAAAATATCAGCCGGTAACCTGGTTTATGTACTTACACGTGTTGCTAGGGAAGGGTAGATATTGTAAGGTTTTTACGTAGCTTTTCCTATCTTTTAAATAAAGCGTTTTCGAAAATTCAAATCAGGGTTGCAAATAAGATGGCGGCTAGACCGACACACAGGCTGACAGCTGACAGATTTTACCTAAAGGTTCTTAAAGTCTAATACAAGACACAGATAGTGAGCGCACAACATCCCACGACTTGCGAACCGTGGCTGGCGTTAAACAGAGTAAAAAATAACAGTCAAAGACAGATCACGCATTCGGCGAGAAGCAAAGTCTGTTCACTGATCAGGTTTCGCTGCAGTATGTGTGCAGGAAGACTTAAGGTACGTGAAGCAATTTACAGCTAAAAGATTTTTCAATGGGAAAAGGAGAAAACCAGCCAAACAAAATTAAACGAGCTTATCAGAAGATAATAAGTCATGATCGTCAAGGCATTACATCGGCCATAATATAGTCATCATTATCACTTTAACATAACATATTCTCTGGAGGATCACATAGCTAATTGAATCTGCTTGGTCAGCTTTTCGTCTCTTTAATTTTCGAGTAAAATCTCAAAGACAGCAATTAACTTGGACAATACAGCTACTGGTGGATCAGGTTAGATAAGACCCAAACCCATAACTGGACTGATAGCTCATCCTCTGATCGAACACGAAGCTTTTTATTGTCAGCCCAGCATTATGTGCTAGCAACTGAGCTATTTGGAGCAATTTTAATATCATAAAGTCTTTTGTTTTCACTGTATCTGTTAATGTTCTTATTAGCATTTTTAAAAATCTTCATTTGAACAATATTCTAACAACATATTGAGTGCAAATGCTATGAATATATCTCTTTCCCCCTCTCCTCTCAAATTGAAATCACCAAGTCTTATATTTGAGGCATGGTGATCTTGGATGAAGGGAGACGATCAATATTTCATCCCTTCGCCGTGGTGATCTCCAAGAAAGCCGTGCACGTGTCTGTTTCCCAACCAAAGCCATGCCATGTCCATCCCTCGGTTTTGTGTCAATTGCCCTTTATATTTGCTTGAATTGCTGCTCAAACTGATGGGTCATCTTGTCTGGCGCGGTTGCTTCTTTCCTCAGGCAATCCCTATTTTTCCATCCCATGGTAAAGTGAAATTATCCTCGTGGAGGATTTTGTGTGTGAAGTACTGAGTCCTGAGGACCTTGAAACAAGAGGATTTGGTCTGATGGAGGACTGGTTCTAGGGTTCGTGGAGAAATTCAAGCTGTAGTGCGCGAGCAAAACTTTGACATACTGACTGAGAGTTACCAGATACGACCATGTTTTATATCATGTTAAGATTTTGTTCTATTTTTTGTTGTCCCACAACATTTCAAATTTTGTTTCTTCTTTATAGTTAATAATCATTGTGAGTGAAGCACGTATGGTACAATAATACGACTGAAAGTAATAACAAGGCAATATAAATAAACGAATGGAGATACCGTCACTACCAGAGAAAACTGCAAAAGTTAGGGGCGAGCAGAGAAAGAAAATTGAGAGAGAGAGAGAGAGAGAGAGAGAGAGAGAGAGAGAGAGAGAGAGAGAGACAGACAGACAGACAGACAGACAGACAGACAGACAGACAGACAGACAGACAGACAGACAGACAGACAGACAGACAGACAGACAGACAGACAAAGATAGAGAGATTAAGAGATAGTGGAAGAGAGACAAAGAAAGATAGTTTGAGGTAGAGAGAGAGAGAGAGGGAGGGAGACAGAGATAGAGACAAACAGACAAACAGACAGACAGACAGAAAATCGGTGATACAGACAGAGGTTAAAACAAAGTAACATAGGTTAGGTAGTTGCTAAGCTGAAAAATCATTAAAAATACATGCTAAGTTGAGGAGGTAAAATTAATAATAAAATACGTTAGAGAAAAAGAGATAAACTATTATATTATGCAGTAAAATATTTCGAGTTTTTCTAGTGAATGCGAAAAACAGATGAGAGAAAAACAAAAGCCAAAATAAATCAGATTGAAAGATAAAGAGACGACACGATGTCGCGTCCTCTTTATTCTTGCTTTTCCGGAAATGAGAGAGAGTTGTATGCGCCCTGAAGCTGAGAGTGAGTTCTCTGGTCCCACTAGCACGTGCCCGGATGTCTTGTCACGACTCGCTGTGAGGGACTGGGGACCGGGCCGTGATCCGACAGCCACATAGCCACATAGCACACAGATACATGGTACAGTCATTTTACACCCTACTGACTTTCATTCAGTGTGCACTCATCAGTTGGACACATGGATTTATAGATAGGAATTGCACATTAGGAAGAAGAAGAAGAAGAAGAAGAAGAAGAAGAAGAAGAAGAAGAAGAAGAAGAAGAAGAAGAAGAAGAAGAAGAAGAAGAAGAAGATTTGATGATGATGATGATGATGATGATGAGTGTGTTAAGGCGTTTTTATTATGATGCACAAATCGCCTAACATGAACGGTTTTGTCCTTCATTATTTGCGATTTCTTCCGACAACATTTCACCAGCTTATCTCTCTCATCACCAAACAGGTACCAAATATTGTCCCGATATCCAAATAACGAATGGTTTGTTTCGATGGGCACGGCGCCATCCAGTCTGAACCATTAAAAGAATATCCGGATACCTCTGTTTATTCGGTAAATTTAGAATCGCCATGATGGGCCCAGATTCTGAACAGCAGTGGGTGACGGTGAGTGTGGGTTTGTAATGATGTAGCTGCAACCCACTAGCGAACGAGCAAGGGGTCAAAAGACCAGGGCAGCTAGTGGGAGAGAGGCAGATGTTGAGGACTACGAGATGGGACTAGTTGGCCCCCTGGAGAGACGCTAATTGGGCAAGACGTCTGCTCGGAGCGGGGTTGGGTCACTGGTCTCGGCAGTCCCTGGTTGGCATTGGGTAGCAGGATGTGTGCCTCCACCCTCCCATCCCCGCTCCCACCCCAGATCCACGATAAATGTTTCAGATTTTGTGCTTATAGAGAGGGTTAGCGAGGATAGAAGTATACATGACTCCGAATGCGAAGATTCGAACCATTCAAGATTTTAAAAAATGTTTCTTTTTTTTTAAAATTAAGGCGCGTGGTCCGATGTTTGGCTTCAACATTTTACTTATAAAAAAAGTAAAACATAAATTTTGTCAATTTCTCTCAGTCAATCAAACTTTATCGATTAAGAAAACGACAAAAGTTTACAAAACTCTTGAATCTCTGTGGATTTTGTTTTGTTTAACATTATTATTTGTTTGTTTTGCTAAGGAGACAAACACGTTTATACACCTTTAATCATTTAATCACGAAGCTGCTATAGGTTTATCGTGTGTTACACTGTATTGGTAACTTTTATGATTATCAAGTTGAAAAAATCAAGGCAGATTTCCTTGTCTTAAATCTGAATTACATAATGTGAGACTGCATTTTTCATTACACTCTGCATAAAACCTTTCCTTTGAGGACTGAACAGTGGTCTACGCTGTATAGCGAACATTCCACACTGCATGGAACTCACAGAGAGGGAACTTTAACAAATAAAGTAATAGAGCTAGTATAGAAGGACGAACCAGCAGCTGTCTAGAGCTCGACTGTAAACTCTCTCGCCCTGATCTATCACGTAACACCCTGGTCGAGGCAACACGATAGAACGAACTGATAGACTGACAACTGGCACCTCAGATTTATTTATCTAGAGGCGAATCTTCTCCCTCGCCCCTAATCTGGCACAGAAAACATCGTTTAGACAAGTGCAAACCCGGTAACACATAAGCTCAAAACATCGATGTAGCTCGAACATGTTTATAGATCAATATGTCTCTCAAGTCTGAGGCGAGGAGAAACATCGACGCAGCCCGTGCTACTGACAGCAGTCTGTGGGCGACACTTAGGGTGTCACGACGCATGTATTTTATGGTTATAGAATCAATTTTTTTTTGGTGTGTCGAATAAATATGCCAGACGCTGCCAACTATGTTTTTACAACATGAGCACATAAATAGCGGGCTGTTGCTTTCCCGTCAACATGGCTGTCGAAACAGGACATCATTTTAAAAAAGCTCCCCCCTCCTCCTCAAAAAAAAAATTAAAAAAAATACCATAATAGAAAGTGTTTTGCAATTTGTTTCGCAAAAATATTGTCATTCTTTATTGAGTAGTAAAATGGAAAAAAAGGGGGAAGCATGGCGGTAACAACTTCTTTGTTTGATAAAAAACCGATTTTAATTTTAGAAACACTTGCAAAGTAAGTCCGACATCTCCTATCTTTGTATCACTAAGCTAGTAGAGTTATTTTGTCAGCAGCTTCATAGTTTGTCCATAATTCTGTCGATCGGCGCTCATTATTTTCTTGGCAGAACTGAAGAGACCAAAACTCACATCAGATTGATTCTGAGATTAATGACTCATTCTTTTCTCTAGCGCATCCCCAGTTCAGTTTGATGAGCCGCCACTCGCAGGCTCTGCTCATTATTAAGTTCCCATTCTCAACCATGCTCAGCGTTAAGGGTCCTATTGACAAAACATGTCCGTCTTTAGATGGCAGTAATCTCCGCTTTGACCACGATGATGTTACAAACACAAACAGATGGGAGGATTGGCAAGGGAGATGACCAGCGGTCCAAAATCAAAACACTGCCCGTAGTAATTTCCGCTCTCCAGAATATGATGTTTTGGACATCGTCTTAAATAAAGGGGACGGAACTTGTTGACTGAGTGAATGCACAGAGAGAAATTCCCTCTCGAAAACACGATTTATTTACTTTGGATGTCTGCTCATGAGACGCTCGTATTTCCACCGGTGGAATAAGCTAGTGAGCTGAATATGATCTTACTATGACGTGGCCGAGATATTAAAGATAAACTCGTCATGTAGGACGAGACCAGACAGCGGCTGAGTCTAGCCTATGATTAGCTGACTCGCTTTACGCTCATGGGTTGGGTTTGGAGACTGAGACGCTGCCATCACCAAGTTTAGAGGAGAAACACAAAAATTGTTCAAAGAGACAAGAAAAAGTTATATTAATTTTTGCTCTCCAATTTCTAAAATCTCTTTTATTATTGTCGTTTGTTCTTTATCTCTACATTTTCCTCCAACTGTCTATCATTCCACGCTCTACCACTCTTTCCCCAAGTCACTGATTTGCCTATTCTTTTCCTTCTTATACTTATCCTCTTGTTTATGGGAAAACAGATGCCTCTGTGATTTCCCCATAATATTTAAAAATCCTTCAGTCTATCATAAAGAGGCTATTGAGATACAAAAGTGCATAGAGGTGCATTGCTTTGCGGAAGTTAATTTTAAATGATAATGGGCCTTTAAAAGGATGTTTTACCTGATTCAGAAGGTTACAAAATTAACTGTATATTCTTATTTGCTATAGCTCTGTTGTAAATAGCAGCTTCTTACTATTGTTTACTCAACTGCAGCTTTTTTTATTCCTTCTGTTTTTTCCTTCTCTCCTTTCTCGATAATCGACCTCTTTTCCCCACACGGCTTGACTTCCATGACTATTGACGCTAGATAAAAATAACTCTGCTAATAATATTATAGTTATTGTACTGTAATCTTGGTCTGAATTTTAAGATTTCAAAATCATAGTTACTCTATATTTTTAGATATAAAAGATATTACTATAGTGTCTTGTCTATTTTTAATTATTAACAATAAATCTCTAAACGAGACAGATCAGGATAAAAGAATACCAAGATGAGTAAAAAAAATAACCGAGGTTGACTGAAAACATTTTCACATTTTTCTCTTCTATCCTTGCAGTTAAATCTCGTCTTTTTATTGCGCGACAATAAATTTATCATTGTGAATGGGGCAAACGTTATTCGGATGAATGCAGTCATCTTTTTTATTTTTGCAGACCTAACAATTGATATCATCACCCTCAAAATTTTTATAAAGTCTGACCCTAAGACCAAGCATAAAAAAATATTCACATGTTGAATTTCCAATTAATCAAATCAATTTTCACGCAATGTTTTCAAATATAGTTTACAGCACATTGACAATCAAAACACTAAGCCATTTACAGAAAGTTTAGAGGAAAAAAAGGAAGAGATATTTAAAAAGTAAAAGAAAGGTAACTGAGGTGAAAAAAGAATTTCAATAAGGAAAAAGTTAGAAGATGAAAGTCAAGAGATAAGTGTCTCCCAGTAAACTGACAGCGTGTCAGTCAATCAAATATCTGCAATGATTTTCATCTGTTATTTATTCAAGTGTCGTTGTCATATCTACACAGAAGTTTGGTAGCAATCAACATTCGTTAAAACTGACGTAAGTTGGTTGCTTGGGCTTGTCAAAGAGCCTTCAGCAGTTGACATGTCTGCTTCTCATACGACCTGAGTGGTTTTATATTACTGTTCAGACTGATTCGGATCTGATAACTGTTGCACCGCAAAAAATGATTTTAAGCATGACATTGTGTTAAAAGACATCATATGATGCTTTGGAAAATTTTATCTTCCCACATGTTAAATAAGTTTGGTAGTTGATGGTAAAAAAATGCAGAGGCTACACATTTTTTTTTTGTACTTGAAACCTGAGGAGTACACCAAGCTAGCAGCTAGATCCAATATTTATCATTAAGAGGTTATCAAAACAATGTTTATGCCGTAAACAGAAGGGCCGAGTCGATATTTCGCTGTCAAAGTTATAGTTATTGTATTTGGAATAAAACCTAGCTGTCATCAAGGCAACTTCGCCTATGTTCTTTATGACTGATAATTTATCGTGAAGCAAGTCATACAGCCAACTCATTAACTGATTGCCAGGGCACAGAAAGGAATTAGCCAAAGTTCAGCTAACTTGGTTAGATATTTTATTTTATATTGAGGTATTTGAAGAATGAATTTTAAAACTAAAACGCTGTGGCAAATTAAGTACACGAAAGAAAAGACTACCCTCCTAATAGACCTATTTCTTCTTATTTCAGTCATATCCTCTCGTTCCCTTGTACAAAAATACATTAGAGGGTAGAGCGTCTGCCCTGATATTTGCAGAGATTTTTTTCGCGGGTTCCAGTCCCTCAATGTCGGTAGGTAAATTTAGGGGCTCATCTTTTCAGCAATCCTCTGCACTTCAGGGCCGCATCTTTAATTAGCAACAGAGGTCTGAAATCATCGTTTTGTGACGGGATATTTAAAGATATCAAAATACAAACAACGACGAAAATAATGCATGTTCAACTTCGCTCCTACCTTTAGCTTCTATTTATAAGCATAGAAGAGGGCAGGCGAAGCTAGGCCTAAGATCTGAAACCACAAGCGATTGATAACGAAATAGTGAGAAAAGCAACAGCAAGAAAAAACAAAACAACAACAACTAGATCGAGGTTCATGTTACATATTTTGTCGGACTTCTTGTCATGATAATGATTACAATCAGCAGCTAAACTGTTACTTCCAAAGAATTTTTTATTGATATTAACAATTATAATTTTCTGTTAATAAAAGGTCAAGTCCAAAAACAATGGTGCTCATTATACAATCTCCAGTTCAATTAAGATTGTGTTTCATCCTAACCTGGCTCGTCAGGCTTGTAGTCTAGGTCTAGGACTGCTAGAAAGTTGAATTGTAAGACAGGCAAACGTATAAACAATAACTTATAATTTTAGATTATTCAGTCTGTGTTTAAAATATTTTGAAAAAGCTTGAAACTTTGCTGTATTTATGAAAGCTCTTCATCATCATTGCATGCATCATCAGTAGGATCGACATCCGTCAGTGCTACGTGTTTATTTTAATTTCTAACAAGGAAAACAAAAAAGTAGCTTTGTCAGTCATCCTTTCAATTGTTTGGTTTATCCTCTTCTAGGAATTCTCCATTTTTGTCTATCAAAATCAGTTGATGGGAAGAAAAACTATTATTCCACAAATAAATCTGTATGAAATAGAGGTGAAACTTACAAGCTTGCCTCTTTACCTGCTAACTTCACTTGAAGGACAACGAGAAAACAATGAAAACATTTAGAAAGAATTAGAGGCAAACGCATATATTACACCTATTCCATGAAGACAGTTTATCCAACACTTAAACAAAATGACAAACAAAACCGACGGGCTGGCCGACGTGGCCGTAAGACAACAAGGCTGTATTGTAGCCGATCAAACCAATATTGTTTAGGAATATTAGATAAGGGCGAAGCGTGGGTCTGGGTATTTTTTAACTCAGCCATTATTCCCTAGAGACTGATAAGAGCGAGTTTGCTGTCTGGCTGTCTGGCTGTGTGGCAGCTGGTGTCTGTACATTCAGTGATAATGTTAGCTAGCTCCTCACTTTACTTGGTTTGTACAACTATAATTTGCGTAGCAGTAATTCCGGTCTTTGAGCGAGTGTCCTTTCTTTTGTTTTGATAAGGAGCCACATAACTAGTATTTTCTTCTGCGTTAGCTTTTGTGCAAAAAAGACAGCATAACTTTGTAACCTGTGACACATTTATGATGTGATAGCATGCAACAATGCCCCTCTGACTTCTTTCAATTTTTTTTTAAATGAGCAAATAATATCCCAATCACGTCCTTGCTGTATGCTTCTCACAAAAATTTTATCTCCAGGTCTGACAGCCTTGAAATTCGTATCGTCCATTGGGAGAAGAAAGTTTCCGTTTTATTTTCAAGTCACACAGTTCCATATTGTCTAGCTTAAGGAGAGAACAGAATGCTTTATTTCACTCAATAATGTAAGAAATAGGTTTGGACATATTTATTTTCTACTCTGGAATTTGTGAAAACCACAAAAAATGCTATCTTAAAAAAGTTAATTATATTGAGTAGATTTTTTCGCTTATTTACAGCAACTTTGGTATGTTCTATTATAAACTTGATTTTAACGCCATACCAGAGCAATTACCTATTTGATGAGTAATGAAGCTAACATTTTTCCCACTGAGCTAAAACGCTTATTAATTATGATAAAAAAAAGTAAATTGTTCTACTTTTTGTTTTTTGATGTAACTTTGAAAAAGGGAACGAAATAAAGACATGGCAACGATATCATTGGGAGTAAAGAAACGCAGGCGCCGTCTTCTTTATTTGTTATTTGTTCCTTTTTATAAGCAAACAATGATAATAAAGAGCTATGGCATACAGCAAACATTGAATATGCCGGACAATATTTCAAAGAAAAAAAAAACGTAAGAAAATAACACAACTAAGTCCGTACCTTTTCTGTCAAAAGAACACGATAAAGACATAAAACTTTCATATTTGACATTTCATTTCTGTAGCATCATGACCTATAAGATATAATTTCAAGTGTAAACTGCAACTAACCCTAGCATCCTCACTGCTACATAAAAAATTACTCCTTGTATTACTACAACAACACCAACATCCACCACAACAAATGCAACTACTACTACTACAACAACAACAACTACTACTACTACTACTACTACTACTACTACTACTACTACTACTACTACTACTACTACTACTACTACTACTACTACTACTACTATCACTACTGCTGCTATTGCTGCTGCTGCTGCTGCTGCTACTACTACTACTACTACTACTACTACTACTACTACTACTACTTGTGCTAATACCGCTACTACTTCGGCTACGACCACTATCCCTCTATCTTTCGTTCTCTCTCTCTCTCTCTCTCTCTCTCTCTCTCTCTCTCTCTCTCTCTCTCTCTCTCTCTCTCTCTCTCTCTCTCTCTCCCCCCCGCCTCCCCTCTTTAACCAGTCTTTTGATCTTTTGATGATCATCATCTGCTCATCTGTTTGTTGTAGACATCAGCATGCATCGATAAACATCGCTCATAAATCCTTTTGTGAGGTGCACGTAACTGTAGACTAAGGTTGCAAAGAGCTAAGTGACTTTTTGTCATAGGAGTAGAAAAAAAATTGTAAGAAAATAGTCAACTGCTTACATTCATTTATTCTCTTTCTCCTCTTTGTGGTTTTCACTTCTTCTTCTTCTCCTCCTCCTCCTCCCCCTCCTCCTCCTCCTCCTCCTCCTCCTCTCCTCCTCCTCCTCCTCCTCCTCCTCCTCCTCCTCCTCCTCCTTCTTCTTCTTCTTCTTCTTCTTCTTCTTCTTCTTCTTCTTCTTCTTCTTCTTCTTCTTCTTCTTCTTCTTCTTCTTCTTCTTCTTCTTCTTCTTCTTCTTCTTCTTCTTCTTCTTCTTCTTCTTCTTCTTCTTCTCCTTCTTCTTCTTCTGTCTCTATCTCTGCCTCTCCCTCCCTCCTCTTTCACTGAACTTGCCTTTTCCACTCCCTTAGGCTACGCCTTGATCCAATGATCCAACTGTTACAGATATCTTAGAGACTTATGGCGAGCTACCGTATGAGATAACCTCATCTCTTCTTGGTAAAGTTTATCTTGGAGAAGACGACGGTGTGGCACGCTCGCAAAAAAAAAAAAAAGAATGAGAGATAATTGCTTTAAGGATGGGTAATCTTAGTAAACACCTCTTGATCGCTTTATTTCTTTACTTTGATCATACTGCAGAACTATGTAAAGGAGTCTTATAATTAACTAATAATTTATAATATCTTTCTCTAAGTTCTATATAAATTTGTTCTTTGCAGCTTTTCATTTTAGACGGAGGAAAAGGATTCGAAACCATTATCTGCACAATTCATTTTAATACTTAGAATTTTATGGATTTTTGTGGTAATTTTCTTCCTGGAAAAGCTCTTTTTGTAATGAAGCAATCAATCCAACATGTAAATAATATCATTTTTGCGTCGAGTTACAATTTTCACATTTAAGTCAAGAATGCAGGAAAGGAAAACACTTTTTTTTAAATCCTAAATCTGGAGAACCTGCATACAGCGATAACTGACTAGACATCCCACTTGTGTTCTTTAACTTGATCTAAACAGAAATCCTGATAAGATGGATAATTGTTCAACCGATATCCCAACATCTAAACAAAAATGAAACTAGTGACCATGCACACTGAGCAGTTGACCTATTCCTTCCTGAGGCATCCACGGTGCTTTCCCTGGACTCTCTGTACACACGAGGCTATGTACTTATCCATTATCTCGAGACCCTGTGACGGAAGAAAGCATTGTGTGTTTTAATACGGCTCTGTATCATACTGAGTTAAAAAAAAAAAAAACGCTTCAGTTTGGCCATTGCAAGGTTTCAGTACATCCGGTAGCAATCTCCATTTGGAGAATATGCTGTATATTTCCATGCAGAATATTTTTATCATTGTCGTAATATTTTACTGATTCCAGCATTTAAGTAAGGATATCAATTCGATTGGAGAGACAAATTTTTTCTTCTTTTGATGCGACGCGGATTAAAATCCCCAGACAACGGTCATCATTGAAAAGCTGCTTTGTCTTCAAAGTACAGAACAGTCGAAGCAAATACAATCAATAGAGTTAAGAGAATATTTAATTTTTCTTTCTTTTGTAATGATGGATGGTTATTTTTTCTCTATATAAATATATTGAATTCATAACTGTTTGAAAATGAATTTCTACAATTTCTACACTGATCTACATCAAGGTAATGATATTGAGGGCCACTTGAGAGGTTTTGGCTACGCAAAAGATTTATCTAAATTATTAAAAAAAAGTCGTCTTGCTTGGTCTGGTATGACAATTATCGAAAAAAAAAAATGAGTCGAATTCCCAGCCAAACAGCCAACGATACTTCTTAAAGAAAAAGGCTTACAAGTGCAGTGAGGGTATTCAAAGCTGCCCTTTTATAAAAAAAAAATCTTGCTTATACTTTTTATTGGACGATAATTCTTAAAGAAAAAGGCTTACAAGTGCATTGAGGGTATTCAAAGCTGCTCTTTTTTATAAAAAAAAAATTATGCTTATACTTTCTATTGGACGATACTTCTTAAAGAAAAAGGCTTAGAGGTGCATTGAGGGTGTTCAAAGCTGCCTTTTTATAAAAAAAAATCTTGCTTATTCTTTCTATTGGACGATACCTCTTAAAGAAAGAGGGTTACAAGTGCATTGAGGGTATTCAAAGCTGCCCTTTTATAAAATAATTCTTGCTTGTATTATGATAAGCGTTTAAAACGTATAAATAGTTTGGGATTTTACCAAACTACCTTGGACTCGAGCTACTGACGCAAGGAGAGCGCTTTACCTCCTCAGGCACAGTCGCTCCAGAGATTTGATACTTCACCGCCGAGCTGGCTGAGAGAGAGAGACATGTGAGTACTTTAGTTGCTAATTATCAGCCTGTGTATCGGAGACCGTTACACCTATATCTAGTAACAAGCATACATGTCTAGACAACCATATGGTAAACCCAGCATAACGTAACATGTCTGGAGACGCCTTGTAAAAACTCATGGCATATTAAACTCATGAATGGTCAGCGAGGCTTGGTCCAATTATCGTAACTGAGACATAGAGAGAATATCGTATTGCTTAGCCTCTCGCCTTTTTGCCTACACTCCTAAGATTTGCTAGTATTAAAGAAGCGGCTGTGTTGGTTTTTTACATTGTCTAGATCTCTTGCATGTAAGCCCAACTTAACCTATTTTGCCCTCACAACAGGTAATTAAGCGTAGGAAATATGAAGGAAAAGTCAAGATGACACTTCCCAGTAGCAACACTAGTCACAGGTTCTAAACAGTAGCTGCTTATCTTTCATCGTCCTTCATAATCAAGATGGTCTCAAGTGTAATACAAAGCAATAACGACTAAGAAAGCCTAGACCGTAATGGATGTTACGTGCTGTGTGGTTTAACTCATCGTTAGATGTTAAACTTTTGGCGCATCAAACGTGATGAGGTCTGAACCCGTTATTGTTCGCAGCTTGTTTAGAACCACCAGATGCATCACATTCTTTCTCCTTAGGCCTGAAGCTAGTAGACGATAAAAAGTAATGTTTAATTTTACAGTTCAGTTCTTCGATTGCTCAGTCTTGAGTTGTATAAGAAAATCTGTACGGCTCTGAACCCAAAGTTTTTATCGGCGTCTATTTCTTTTTTTTTTTAAGACTGCGTACCTCAAGCCAAACACAATCTTAGAATAACCGGATTTAGTAGATCATATCTACCCTGTTATGTTTCATAAAAGTGTTATCTTCTGTTATAATTTGCACATCACTTGATTATTGCTACAATATGTAATTCTTCTCTTATACAGGCATGTCATTTTACTGAAAATATTCAGGAGATGGAAATCCAGAGACCATGATAATTATAACAATGTTTTTCACTGGACGCCTTAGATAACTCCCACCCTATGGAATAAATCTTTCCTCCACATCTCTCCTCACGTCTGAGCACAACTGGATCCACCCTTATTAACAGCGGTGTGCACGCCCCTGGAGCCTGTAGTAATGGAGCGGCCTTCACAAGTCCGACAGCTTTGAACAAGGAGCTCAGGTTTCCCTGTCCACTAACGAGCTTGTAGAATCCTTACCGTCTTTCACTCGGCCCGCTGTTTGATTTCCAGGTGAACGGCGATCACAGAAGACAGGGTTCTACGTCTCATATTCTGCCTCATTACGAGCCTTTCCCTCATAAAAAAAAACAACAAAACATGGCGAAACAGGAAAGAACAGGGCCGATTCTTATAGTGAAGCGGCAGATCACATTTCCGACTAAAGGCAGTTGTTAACTCACGATAATCACGTTTGTTGATTCACCACCGCGACCATCGCCACTCCATTGAGCATTCTCTACCGTTATTGAACTACTTTTCCAACACCACTTACTTCTACGATTACGTTCGTTATGACCATCAACTTAAGCTTGTGTTTCCCTCAACTTGTCTTTCCAAAGACAAGGAAGAACGCGATTAATGTAAAGGATCGCAACATCGCCAAGAAAAAAATGTTATGCACAGAAAAATTTATTTAAGCAGATTTTTTCCCCTGACGACACACACACACACACACATATACCATAGCAGCTGCTAAGCGAAAGACGAAGAAGAAAAGACTTACTTCAAAATAAAAAAAAAAATCCGATTCTGCCCATTATTCTACACCAGTGTCCCCTCTAGAATAATGTAGTAAAGAGCTGAAGAACTTAAATGAAGGATTTCTGGTTGGTATTTCTTCCCTTTATAATATCCTGAAACAGATTTTAGGAAGCGTTGAAAAATTAAGAAGTCTCAGAGCAATTATCTCGATCTCAATCAGAATTTTTAAGATTATGCGTCGGAAGTATGGACTATAACATACACACTATGACACGCCAAACATGATTGGTAAACTCCACCGTTTTGTTATGGGTCGCTAGAGGTCACTCTAAATGTTGAAGGGTACTTACAGTAGACTACGCCCTCTTTGTCTATCTCTCCAGCCTTTCTCGAGGTCAGTTACCAGAGCTAACATATTTCACTAAGTTGCTACTAACAAGCTTCAGTAGGGAGATCAAGTTCTCTTTTCATACGCCTTTTCGCTCTGTTTACTTTTCTAGTTGAGCAGGCACTAATGAAAACAATACGACGATCTTGGGCTGTTTTCTTTGGTGAACGTTGATATTTTCTTTTCCCATCCCATAGATTCCTGATTCTCCACAAAGGATGTTAGTTTTGCCAGGCCAGTTCAGGCTGGGTGGTGTGACAGGACACCACCTTTCCAATGCTGCGCGGGACTCGTGAGCCTGTGAATGCTGAGTGTAATGAGGAAAACCTGGAGTTCAGGACCCGTTCGGCCCCAGGACCAGGTGCTGCTTGTTAAAGAGGGACATCACCGGGTATCTGTTACAGGCTTGCAGCACCTCCTCCCAGTCTGACGACTTGTGTTACAGACTGTTTTTAGGTCCATCCTGGAGTAGGGACCGGCATCTTTTGCAAACAGTTTAACAGATTAACCTGCTTGTCTTAGATCAAAAGACTTACATTATTATTTTGAGGCCGCCAAGTACCGTAAGTGGTCATATTATTGGCACTAATCTTAGGAAACATTCATCTATTCAATTCTCATTGATAAGCTTTGAGACAGTACTTATGCTCACGCAATATGGATATGAAAATAGAAATATATACCTTTGATGTCATGTTAAAATACAATTTAAACTCTTGAAGCCAACTATGTGCCGAATACTTCAAGCCCTCACAGGAGACCGAAACATCAAATTAGAGGGAGAAATGCCGATGAAATTAATGAAAAATCAGTCAGACACGGAGGAAAGATTCGATGCTCAGAGGATAGTCCTCATTAATAAAATAATGTCATTCGCAACAGGACAATTTTTTTCTATCGGCTCGTTCAAAACGTTTTTGAAACAAAAACAATTCTGACTTTTTCTAATCTTTAAATCTTTTTTATATGATTTTCTGTTCTTATAAAGAAGATTGTACTTGAAGTTGTCTCGCAAAATATTGGCCACGTTAGAAGCTCTTAATAAAGTTTGTGGTCCCCAGGTTTGAAGCAAATACTGCTCGTAACGCACTTTAAAATCGATGTTCTTTGCCTGGTGAGCTAGTTCTTTATTCAAATTACTTAGAGGACGGAAATATGTGAACTTACCTCTGCGAAGTAACACAAAGAAACAAATCAGAAGTAAATTTATTCATAAATGCGCGTGTTGAGATCGAAATACACAATTCCATTCATAAAAAAGCCAATTTTAACCCATTTACACATTTTTTCTGTATCCATTACATGACTGTAAAAAAAAAGATCATAATAAATAAACTCATATTGAATCATATTTAAACTACCCTGAATCACATAAATATCTAAAAGAAGAAAGGATAGGGAAATATAGGGTGTCGGTTTCTTGTTAATATCACAGTTTCAGAACCGACCAACCAAGATCTATACTAATCTCTTTATCATTATAAACTCTGTCTTACAATCCACAACATTTAGACGTCGTTTGTAGAGAATTACTAGATGTACTGTGTAGAACACTTTGTTTTTCCAATTTCCACATTTCATTTAAATTTCTTTTCAAACTTGATTTGATTTGTGTTCATAATAAGTGACCTAAATGCTCATAGTTGGAGTTCCTTGGAGCAGACACTCTTGGCTCGTACGACTCATGGAGCTAATAAACCTAGAGTTCGCAGCATCCCTATCTTATTACTAGAGGATCCATGCAAGGCGTGGAGGAGTGTAAGGCAACAGCATTGTTTTAATCTGCTGTTAAGAGAAGTTGTGCTAACAATAAGCAGCGAGTGAATAGGGTTTATCAAAACCATTGTAATAACCTTGTGTTAACTTGAACCTAGTTGTGGTATTAGAACAAAACATGCTCCATATCAAAATATGCAGATGGCCACACTAATTTTACTGTCGGTCTATCGAGGAACTGAAATTTTGACGTTGTCTGCATGCAGGGTACGGTAAACCTCTCAATTTCGACCCAAAGTTAGATTTAGATTTAGATTCTAGACCGTGGACCCTAACTGTGATATCTTTAAATAAATAACTGAAGTAATCAATGTTGCTCCCTGAAAAAGCTACACAGGATATTAGGATGATGGGATTTTTCCTTTTGAAAATGAATCAGATGTCAAGATATTTTGCTGATATCAATTATGAAAAGTAAATGTGGAATTACTGCTACTCATCAGTCCTTTTCTGTCGCCATTGATGCCTATTACATCTTGCCGTTAAGAGTGGACTATTTCACCTATAAGCAACGATTTAAAAACAAAGTTAAATATAGTTCTTTACGAAATCGCAACCCTCTTTTGGCATAAGTTAATTTTCATTCAAGTGAAACTTAAAATATTATTCTAGAATCATTTCTTTCTCAAACAAAGTTAAAAATATCTTCCTGTCGAACCAATCGATGTTTAGGCTTACATGGAACAGCAATAGCTGTTTGTGCAATTAAAACATTGCGACAGATAATTGAATCACCAAAGTACATAAATTTATATACGATATATCTTGCCCGCAGAAAATTTACACACCAAATGTAGCTGGGTGCAACTTCTTTAAAATATATCAACAAAAAGTTTTGATCCGATAAAAATAAAAGCAAACTAAGAAATTTTTAGAATTAAACTTTTATTATTTGTCACCCCTTTTTGTAATAATAGAGCGGGAAGGCGAATTAATCAAAAAAGATATTTAATGCAGATGCCAAAAACATGATTCTGTTGTTTGACTGTTCACATCTGTGACGTCCCTCATCCTTCCCCACCCACAAGAAACCACATTTCCCTTTCTCACAACCCATTGATACTTTTTTACCTTTATCTCATAACCTTGTTTGTGTACATTGAGCAAAAAGTTCCAAGTTGTTACAAAGAGCAACACAGGAATGTAGTGACAAGTGGAAGATTTTACAAGACTGGACGCACACTTGCTATATTTGCCCGCGCCGGTTTGGCACTGACGCCCCTGCCTTGTGCGTGCTACAAGCGAAAACCTGGCGGGGGAATCTCGGAGCTTCAGAGCCTTCCATGTAACTCATCAATCCTCCTTGGTGCTCACGGTAGCCAAACGTGTTTATGGGGGGCCTCAACAGATGCTTTGATACATCTTCACCGACATGAGGATCGTTTGCTCACTGAGTATAAAGCAGCAAACTTTCAGAACAATACATCAGACACGGATAAAATTGAATTATCAAGTACAGTCCAAGTACTGCAGCAGCGTAGTTGCAAAATATCCTGATTATTTGTGGCGCATTCATAGTCAGTGCAGAAACATAGAGTAAAAATCATTTAAAGAATAACGATGAAAAAAGAGATGAAAAGGAAACCTCTAACATAATTCTTATTGAAACAATTCTCGAACAAGGTAACATGAAATAACGACTCTTGTGCCTTTCGTGTCGAAAAGTTATGTCTGGAAAGAGGCGACAGCTCTATCGAAATGCTCAACACGTGGAATAATTATATTATTGTTCTAATTTTGTTATTTTCTGTGGCAAATTGTGTATGTTTTGTTCTGCTCCTGCCCACTGTTACTTTTCCTCCCTCTTTCCCTGTCTCTGTCTTTATCTCTCTCTGAGTGTCTCTCTCTCTGTCAGTCTGTCTGTCTGTATGTCTATCTGTCTGTCTTTCTCTTTTTCTTTTCGTACATTCATTCATCTTACTATCAATTTTCTATTTGTCTATCCTTTTCTATGCCTGCTAGTCTATCGGTCAGTCAGGTGGTGTCTGTTAAATGTTCTCTACCAGAGATATCCCTTGTCCTGAGCTAGTGCGATGATACAGTACCGATAGATTCTGGATTCCCCCAAGGATCACACGCAGGCCAGAGATATTGAAAATAATCCAAGATGACAGCGGCAGCTGCGGAGGCCGCACTCACATCTCAGTTCATGTGTGACAAACTCACGGTTGGCTTCAGAGATTCCTCATGGCACCAGCTTAGCATCCCAAAGTAAAGTTTAGTTATTCTATGGGAGTAAACTTTAGATACAATTTGTTAGCCTCTAGTCGTAACTTTTATTGATTGTCCGTTTTCGATAAGAGTTTCCAAGTTTTATAAAGACATGAGAATATTAAATTTTGCAGGAATAAATAATACAAATTTCCATTTCAGGTTCAGCATCTGTTATTTTCTATTTACGGATTCAAAATGGCACTCAACACAAATTTTTGGGATTAATGACATGTTAATAATTGATAGTCAAGCGTTTTATTGTCAATGATAATCACATCATAGGAGAAATCGTTTATTGAACATATCAGAACATCATTAGCAATCTCTTTCTATTTTTTTCCCACCATTTCTCTCTCTCTCTCTCTCTCTCTCTCTCTCTCTCTCTCTCTCTCTCTCTCTCTCTCTCTCTCTCTCTCTCTCTCTCTCTCTCTCTCTCTCTCTCTCTCTCTCTCTCTCTCTCTCTCTCTCTCTCTCTCTCTCTCTCTCTCTCTCTCTCTCTCTCTCTCTCTCTCTCTCTCTCTCTCTCTCTCTCTCTCTTTCTTCCCATCTCATTTTTGCGTATCTCTTTCAACAAACTGACATTTTCTCTCTTCATAAACCCATTCTTCATCTCATGTATTGTCCTTCTGTCTTTCTATCTATCACTTCTTTCTCCCTCTCTCTTCGTTGATCCATTCGTCTAAGCCATTCTTCCGTTTTCTTTCCTTTGTCCCACTCTTCTCTTTCCCTCTCTCTCTCTCTCTCTCTCTCTCTCTCTCTCTCTCTCTCTCTCTCTCTCTCTCTCTCTCTCTCTCTCTCTCTCTCTCTCTCTCTCTCTCTCTCTGAATATATTTTTATACTGCCTCTATAATTTCTCTCTTTTTGTATCTCCCTCTTTCTCTCACATTTGTTTTAACTTTCTGTTTTCGCGGCCAATGATAATAACCACGACTGAATCGTGTCCTAGGGAACATGTATTTTTAAAACCAATAAACTTAACTCAGCTTCAGAGGTTGATACTGGAACGTTAATCATTCTTTATTGGCGTCCAGCGAAAAAAAAAACGGTGAGTAAAACCTCGGATAACAGAAAAGCAACGCCCTTTTCTGGCAGAAATCCAATGCTTTCAGGAAGAATTGAACTCAGGTGGCGTCTCACGTTCCAAGTCCAATCAGGTCACCACTACGGTAATCCTGATTATCGCTTATTCATTCTTTTTATCTTTTTTCTCTACAGTTTAAAAAAATAAAATAGGTGCATGGCCCAGCGGCTTCAGACACATCATTTACTTTAATTTGGAGAAACAGAAGTAAAGGAGGATACATTAAGCTTCAGTTTTTCACCTTGAAAAGAAAGACGGGAATAAATCCTAAGGTTATTCAGGCCTCTACTGATATAGGATGTAGTTGATTGAAACCCTGGGAGAAAAAAAAGAGGAGACTGAAATGATTTACACGAAGAGAGGATGAGAGAATGGAAGAGAGAGACACACAGGGAAATAGAGGAAGCGAGAGAGAGAGAGAGAGAGAGAGAGAGAGAGAGAGAGAGAGAGAGAGAGAGAGAGAGAGAGAGAGAGAGAGAGAGAGAGAAGAATAGATGCGCAAGAGAGACGGAGAGGTATGTAAAATAGATATAAAACGAGAGAAAAAAAAAAAGAGGGCGAGTCCGACGTGATGAATACAATTTTAACGCTATCTTTCAAAAAAAATTGCCTCTCTCCAAAACGTGTCTTTCATAGATTGGTGAAAATGCATCGTTGTGGATAATCAGTCTGTGACAAACCTCAGCTGCTGCTGCCACCACCGTCTCGAGCCAAGCTAGATCTTGGAAAATATGTAGATCTATTTTATTATTGTGAACCGTAACTGTATACGGCGTTATAGTCACACTGGTCAGACCAGGCGCAGTCTTCAGCATGGCACAGAAAATCGTCTTGATCTTACTTATTGGCTGCTCTCTTTCCGATTACATTTATTTAAAAAAAAAGTTAGATTGACAGGTTGTAATCATTTTCATGTGTATTTTTAATTCTGGGCTTTTGTATTAACGGTACAGTACTATCTTACTTGGCTATCTGGTACTCCCAACCGTCTTCAACTAGGATCGCTCATTATATAAAAGAGGTGCCAAAAACAGCAACTAATTTTACCCTGTTCTGACTCGTGCGATTCTGTTCACTCTAGTTGGCATGAAGAGCATTGTGACAGACTTTCAGTTGGGTTTTTTTTCCGATAGGGTTGAAAGAGTCACATTGAGAGAAGTTGAGAGCTTAGAGAAATGAAATTGTATGTTAAAGCCTAGCAACCAGCTGACCGAGCTTCGAGTTAAAACAACGCGGCGAAATAACCGCGCACAATTTCATGTCTCAATGGAAAACGATCGTTCGTTTGCTGTTCAAAAATATTCAAATGAGCTAAGGTCATGGTAGCGATATAAACCTCTCTATAATGAACAGCAGTGAGAAGAAAGCAAAATTTATACACATCAAGAGAAAATAGAACTTGAAGATAGAAGAATGATCAGGAGAGGGGAACGCAGTTGAGGACAAGAACAAATTTAGGACTCGTAAAAGGAACAAGAAAAAGGACAGGGAAACGTTTATCCCCATGGAGAGGTATCTTATCTCTTCCACTCTGCCGTTTTTGACACCTTCTGACATCATTTTTTTTTCATCATTTGAGAAAATGCAACCATCAAAACTTTTATTAAAAAAGTGGAAAAAAAAAGAATCCAATGAAACGGCATGTTTGCACAGATGCCCAGACAGTATATCTTAAACTAGCTTTAATCTATTTCTGGGCCCACATGTATTTCATCCCTTGCACTGATTCCACTTCGTGTCAATCTGAAGCTGTGGAAAGAGTTTCGAAAGCAGAGAAACGTTGTGTGTGTGTTGTTTTAAATAGTTTATCTTACTTAAAGCTGATGAAAAAGATTTTAAAGATGTAAGTGTTTGATAATTAGAATGTCAATTCAAGACATTAAGACCGCTAATAGTTTTATTCTGAAAAAGAAAAAAAAGTGGGGTGTGTGGAAAGGCCAATGAAATCTTAGCTTAGTTGAACGATTCAGTGGATTTCTGTGACTGATAATCTAAAACATTTCTTTGAAGAAATCAAATCTGTTTTACACAGTCGAAAAAAAAAATTAAAGGAAAAGAAAACGTTAAGGAATTTTCCTCAATTTTCCTTACTTCCGATTCCTCAATATGGAAGAGCAGACACTGTGCTTAAACTTTTGTCTGTCTTTCTAAAATGCCAGCACTCCACCTCCTCGATATTGGTTTGGAATCCTCAAACCGTGCTCACCACCACACTCCACAATGTGATAAGGCATACCGGACGCCGGTGTGCCAAGGAAATCTCGATTATCAAAATTATGGCGGACGAACATTTTTCCTTTTTCGATAATCATTGCCTCTATTTTACCTAATTGCAGCTGGAATGCATCTCACCGTTCGTTTTCTGATTTTTTTTAGTTCCCCCCTCAAAGTTTATCAAGTATAATAAGCTAGCAGACTCCGTTCAGGAGCAATACGTCAAACCAGAAAGAGAGATAAGAATGGCATTTGCTTGGAGACCGAGCTGATTTTTTCAGATAACTGTGCACAATGATCGATATCCCACTCAAACCATCTAGATTCTCATTCCACCCGCCAACGGCATTACTTTGATTGTTTGATGTAAATTCATGCTTTAGCCCTGATGGGCCCAATGTATGCACACTAGAAGGTTTTAAGATCTCTGAGAGAAATTCAGTTTTGTGAAAATCAAAAACTTTGTTAACATCAAAAGTTAAAAACAAATGGATCGCTTATAAGCAACAGCCGATATTACTAATTCAATAATTGCAACTACAATTCATAGATGTGGATTCAATTTGTTAATCTTATGGAATGACGACACTATAGAGTTTAATCATTTCTATAGTCGATTCCAGCGTGTAAAATTTTGCCCTTGAGAAACCTAATAAACATTATCTCATTAAAAGGTAATACATTATTTTTTAGACTGATAAATATAGGCATTTGTAAATGATGAAAAAGTGAGTAGAATTTGAGCATCGAAAGCTGACGCTAGGAGTGTGTAAATATAAGGATCGATGAAGTATCCAAACATTTTCTCTTTATCTAACTATTATAAAACTACACAATTTTGTAGGTGCGTCAAAAACAATACTTCAATTTCCTCTTTTTACTCGAGATGTGAGTCCAGTCAAATCGGTTGCTTTTAGAAGAGTATCCTTCTTGTTATCTCATTATTATTGTAAAGGTTATCTTGTTTGTGCATGTGATTCCATTGTTTTTTGTGAGCGAAAAACTAGTTGAGAAGAGCCACTGAAGATTAAACCCAATGATTTGTTCCAAGGTCGGAGAGAAATGAAATACATCTCAAAACTAAACAGCGTAACAGATTAACGGTGTTATTTTATATAATGACCTTCATCATGATTATGTCGTAAATATGGACAGGTAAAAAGGTAGATACCGTTGGCACAGTTCTTTTGATAATAGAAATGCATCAAAGTAACATAAAGATACACAGTGTCAAGTTGGGTTGAGGCGTGGAAAACCCATAAAAATCTATGCATATGCGAATAGTTTGACAAATTTCCAGCAAAGCAATTTGAATTTTTTTTTTTTTACGAACAGACTTCACTTAAATCCATGGAGAAAATCTGGTCTGATTGAATGCAAATACAGTTCTGACACTTTGACTCTCTCTCTCTCTCTCTCTCTCTCTCTCTCTCTCTCTCTCTCTCTCTCTCTCTCTCTCTCTCTCTCTCTCTCTCTCTCACACACACACACACACACACTCTCTCTCTATGTCTCTTTGTCTCTGTGTCTCTCTATGTCTCTCTCTCTCTCTCACACACACACACTCTTTCTCTCTATGTCTCTTTGTCTCTGTGTCTCTCTATGTCTCTCTCTCTCTCTCTCTCTCTCTCTCTCTCTCTCTGACTCTTCATCTTTGTTTATTTGCCTTTCTATTTATTCGTCTGTCTACGTGTTTCGCTGTTATTTTTCTAAGATGTATTTACCTTAAAATATTGGTTTTTTTTTTACTGTGATGCCTTTTTAACATGCGCTAAATTTAATCAACCTATTTACTTTTTTAAAGTATATAGACGTTTCCACGTTTTCTTGAATTTTAAAGCATGTAACCTTGATCGTGTTATTTTGCTTTAAATTTATCACAGACAAGAAATAGCATAAACCTTTTAACCCGATTCGTGTATTTTCGATCATACTATTATTTTCGCCATGTTAGGGTTAAAAATCGAAAAGTGAATCTTACAAAGAGAATAAAAATGTTTCTTAACAAGAGGGAATATATCATATCAAGTGGAAGCTATATTTTATTTCCCAAATGTTCACTTCATGTAAGTCAGACGCGAACCTGCTTCATTCCTAAAACTAGGCGCGTGCTCTCTTATCATCAACAACTGTCTCAGTTTTATTCATCGCTTTTCTGTCTCTGTCTTTTCACCTGCATTCACAACAACAAGATTCGGAGGTTTAGAAGACGTGGAAAAAATACAAGAAAAAAAAAGTAAAGAAAAGTTTGATATAAATGAGTTGGATGGGCTCCTGCGGCAGCTGACTGAGACAGACCGAGACAGATACACTTGCCGACCGTAAAGTGCTGCTCCAGGTGTGGGACCCGGATGACCGATAGCCTCCCACATACTTGGCGTGGCCTGGCCAGGTGACGGGAGCAGTTAGATCAGTACAATCTGCAGTGGATATAATTATCAGCACAGCTCGCTGACTCCCACACCAGTCGAGGCTCTTCAACTCTCAGACAAAGACAGTTCTAAGATATTGTTAATGAAATATGTTTTGTAAAATAAATAAAGAAAATCCAACAGATATGCAAGGTGAAACTGTCTTAAAATATCAATAGAAAAATGAATCGTTAAAAAAAACAACAACGCGTTTATAGACGTTAACATTTTTATATGTTCACTTGATCAGCTATTTCATAAAAATGTTAGCGATGAATGCTCTAGCATGCCCCAAAAATCAGGATTTACTAATGTATTTTGACTTTTCTCATTAAGATTTTTTTTAATTGAAAGTTTTCTTACATATCTTATGCGTGGGGTTTTTATTAAAAAAGGAAAAGTAAACAAGGACAACATCATTATATTTTTTGGGATGAAAATTAAATGTTTATCTCGCCATTGAAATTAGTTAAACAAAAAAGGATGAAGTAGTGAAACAGGAAAAATTTAAATCTGTAAATACGCTAACAAAATAAATTAAGTTAGAAAATTAATTGAAACAGAGGTTAACAAAACTAATTGTCCCTTATTTTCCACAGCCGCTTGTATTTTATTTTTATAAGGGGTAGAGTATTAGAATTCTAATAGCCTTACATTTTTGACATTTTAGATAGAATCAATGCTATATTAACAGCTACATGATAACTGGATCCACTTCAGTAAAACATGTAATATTATACAATGTATTATATCTGAAATCCTCAACAAGCCACTATTTGATTGAATTATTTTTCTTAACCATCTGAAATCTGAACTCTGAACTCTGTCAATTCAATTCGAGTGATTCAGTGAATGTCACCCAGTTCATGTGTTGAGAGAAGCTTTCAATGCCGCACCTGCCATGTTATTTTCAAAGCCTGTCATTGCTTCAATCCTGATGATTTACACAGAACCCTCCTGTACATGACTGTGATGAGTGCTGGGTCTGGGTTTAATTCAAGTCTTTAACTACCTCAGAAAATTAAATTTGTTTAACAAAAATGCTATTCCTATCACTGTGTTCATCAAATTAAAAAAGAAAAAAAAATGACCCATGTTTTCATTGGTTGCAAATCAAACTTACAACAACAACAACAACAACAACAACAACAACAACAACAACAACAAATAAAATAAGCATCAAGTAAATCATTTCCTCAAATTGAGTTTAGATCTTTGCGTAACAAATGTAACTTTGTCTTGGACAGTTGTCCATGTACATGCTGATAGCGAATCATCTAGATTCTAGATTCATTATAATTATTTCACAATTGCTATGTTTAGATTTGGAAGACTGTGCAACAGAATCTGACATGGATTTCATGTTATTGAGGAGGAGTCACAGGGAAGGTTATGCGTCGGATTGTACTGATTTATGAAAAGCATTTTAAAAAATATTGCACAAATTCAAATAGCGAGCTTGACACAATACATAATAGCTATATTTTTACTACTGGTCAACCTGTGGAACTTTGTGGACATACAGTTTAGATCGAGCTTTACTCTGGCAAACATGGTCTTTTATTGCAAACACTTTAGCTGTGTAAAGGAGTGGAGAGGAGGGCCATTGGTGTTTGAAAGAGATCGTGAGAGTAAATTAAAATCACGCAGGCCTTTAACTTACTCACTCACTTAAAACACATTATCTAAACACAACAAAAACCTAGGTAATAGTCATCAGTTTTCACCGGATTTTATTTTTCTCAAGTTAATAAAATGAACGGTAGGACAAGTCAATATTTAAAGAGAAAAACTTATCAAAGAGGATAACCAATGTGATATTGTCGTGCACACTACTATGAGTTGCTTTGAAAAGATGGCAGTCATTTTGGCGTTGTTGAAAGTTTAATGTGTAAAATGTTAGTTTGTCTTGCCTTCGATCTAGAGCTGTTTTGCGTATATATTGTGTACTGACCAAGGAAGAGAAAACTCTTCCACGGATCGGACAGACGAAAATTGCCGAAAAAATAATTTTATTAAGATTGCAATCAATCCAATGATTTACAAAACGGAAACGACATAAAGGCTAAGAAAGACCTCTATATTTCCTGTCAAACCTCGAATAGCCTCTTCGAAACCAAACGAAAGAACATAAAAACCAATCATCTTGGATGCTTTGTGTTTTTGTACATCTATTCTCAGTGTAAGACCACCCAAAGAAAGTTCTCATAGATGGGATTTCCTCTCAGTGCATTGCGTTTAAACGCAAAGTAATTATATTTTTACGCTTTATACGTAAAAAAAAAGAGAAGATATATTGTCTTCTCCCTCAGTGATTCTGTCAAAGGTTTAACATAGTGACACAAGTTCCTGCGAAACAAGATTGTAGATATCATGCTTGACATCTTTATGTTTCTCTTGTGATGCAAGGCGTGGTGTATTTCAGAAATTAAGCATCTAAACAACGTCTACGTTGCCGCTTTCTAGCCGCTCCTGGGGATCTTTTTTCGACGGTTTTATCAATCAGAGAAATAAACAGCTAAGACGCGAAGTCTCTCAAACGGTTGTTATCTCTCCAAGGAGGGAGAGACCCAGACAAGCCCAAGCCTCCTCCTACGCTGCAAGTGGGAAATGCGTTTTTTACAATGCTTGAGGCGCAAAATAGTTTAGTAAATAATTATAATTGAGATAAAGCAGAAAAAAAGAAGTCTGTAAAAGTGCAGGAGCGAAGGAAAAAAGAATATTAAGCAATTAATTTGCAATTCTAAATTAATTTTCAAGCACTAAACAAGAACATTATTTCACGTTTTATTGCTTTATACACGCAGATAATTAATATACCTCTAAAATAATCGTAGATTATTAGGAAAAGAGAGAGGAATATATAAAGAGATGGACCCAAAGAGAGCTAATTTACTAGATAGATATAACTAAATTGTCCAGATCATCCTGACAGTATTGCTTGTTACTTTAAGCGCAGGTCATCATCTGAACTAGTAAATTCGTATCATCTCTTTTGTCCATCATAAATACGCTGAGTTTGCGAGATCGAAGTCGCAAGCTCTGATTCAAGTTTTCATTAGTTTATCAAGCAATGCCATCTGTATGGATTAATCGAAACTTGTTCAAGTGCGTTGATGCTTTTATTATTTCTCAGGGGTGCGCAAGAAATGATGTGCTTAAAAATGAAATCGTACTGGATTCATGGGAATAGCAAAGATTATTATTATTGCTATTATTAAACACACAGAAATAGCTTTCGATCCAAAAGATTTAATCAAAGCTTACATTGACCAGTCTATTAGTCATCATTTTTTGTAGGTCGTGCTACAAAATTAAACCTCTTTTTGGAGCTTACCACAATTTCAAAATTAGATTGATATGAATTCCATCTCAAGAACAAGAGCATGGATTATAGTGTTACATTGGAACAAATCAATTATTTTTAGAGATGATTTTTAAAGAATTTCAAATAGGATTCAAAACTTTCTGATCTTTCCAAGAGCAACACTGATGAGAAGATTGGCTTTCCATTATCTAAATGCTGGCTGTTCCCACTGTGAATGGTTATGTTAGAAAACATTCAGCATAATAAGATCATCCACGCAATTCGGTGAGCAGCGTCTGATAAACCCACGAAATATGCAGCAAAGAGAAGAGCATCGCTGGCCGCACATGATTGTCGACTAATTGTTTCCTGAGGCAAGAGAAGTAGGTAAGTTCATTATTGATTGGACTTTACAACTCTCGCCTTCAACATGAAGGAAATGACGTGTAGAGACACAATTTTTCAAAGTGATGCAAGAAAAAAAGGACAAACGTGCATACATACAGTTAGCATTAAGGAAACGGAAAAAGTGTTGAGATAAATATTTGTCATAAACTTTGTTCTTGTTCTTTGCTTAGGATAAGTGTCATTTCTTTCCTGTTTTTTTTTTCCATTTTTAAATTTCGGGTGGTAAAAAACTGATAATAAACTATACAATGTCTTTTATACCACAACTTTACCTTACTTAATTCAAATAAACTATGCAGCCTCAATCAAAATGAAAAGGAAAGGGTTATAAAACAAGACTGGTGTCATCTCGAGATGAATAATTATTAGAGATTCAATTTTACTTATTATTTAACCAATGCAACAACTTAAATTAAATTTGGAAGTAATTTACACTATCAAAGCATTAACGTTTTATAATTTTTTTGTGTGTGTAATATTTAGGAGGTAAACAACACCCTTACTTTCTTTTGAACTGAATCTAATTCAAAAAGAAGAAGATAAAAGAAAAAAAAGCAAACTTGAGTTCTGAACATGAAAAAGCGATTAAGATCTAAATTCAAAGAAGTTACTTTGAATTTCATAGGCTGCTCTTAAGAATTTAACAAACAGAAATATTTGATAGAATAAATATTTGTTTTCTTGAATAGAATGCAGTAAAATCTTTACATTTTCAAAAATTTAATAACAAGATGTGAAACCATCAACAATTTTTAATCATAATAATGATAATAATAACAACAACAACAACAACAACAACAACAACAACAACAACAACAACAACAACAATAATAATAATAATAATAATAATAATAATAATAATAATAATAATAATAATAATAATAATAATAATAATAATAATAATAATAATAATAATAATAATAATGACAATAAACCATTCCAGTCTTTTATGGTAACGCTTAGTTTGCACGGGAGTGGCATTGTATATTCTCGTCTTAAGACTCCAGTGGGAACCGAGGAAGTAGATAACAAATAGGTATTAACACTATATTAACACTAATTTTTATCCGTTTACACAAAACTCGCCAAATGCAGCTTTTTCTTGACGTTAATAAACCAAACGCCGCATGCACACACATGACCCAGACGCTGTAGACATTGATGACCCAAAGATAAATCCAGGCTGCCGTGTATGTCTTTGAAACTATTTGCAAGATTCTGATTACCTCTGTTATCACTTCATGAAGTATGCAATGTCAAAATACTTATTGATAATGGACACTACTGTGACCTGACAAAGCTAGTGGATGAAGTGAACTGACAGACCACGAAATGCGAGGCTAAGACGAAATCCAGTTCCCTTTTTATGAAACAAAAAAAACTTTTCACAGATGGTCGATTCTGCGACTTAATGAGCATAGAGGGAAGCACCTCCACCAAGATATGTCTCATAGCTACCGGTGGCTGCAAAGTACTTCCACCAAGACATGTCTCACAGCCACGGGTGGCTGCAAAGCACCTCCACCAAGACATGTCTCAGAGCCACGAGTGGCAGCATGGCGGAGGAGTATGAGAAGCTGAAGGAGGCTGCTTGTGTAACAGTGTCATCAGTGGTCAGCTTGGCAGCCGTTCGCACTGGGCTGGTCGCAAGTATGTTGGCCAAGAAAAAATGAACAGCATTTCTCACTAGAATTAGGTCAATATTAGAGAGTAATTTTTGCGCGATTTTCATGTGAATGATACTGATCTTTAAATATTTCATGATGCTGCATCGATTTATGTGCACACATTGAAAGAGAGAGAAAGAAAGAAAGAAAGAAAGAGAGAGATAGAGGGAGGGAGAACCAGAGAGAGAGAGAGAGAGAGAGAGAGAGAGAGAGAGAGAGAGAGAACTACGATGCCACAAGAATGAACCTACAGTTTTGTTACAATGTATTTTTCTAAGTGGTATAATTCTCGGTGGATTAGAAATCTATATCATTTCATAAGACTTTGTATTCTTTGATGTTATTTTCATAATAAACTTTTAAGTTTTGGTGTGTATCACCTGTTCTTACAAAAGGTAACGCATTAATATGAGGATCAAAGAGAGCTATAAAGATGTAGATATTTAGATAGATAGGGGCCAAGATAATTCAAAAGGAATGAGAAAAAGGGGTCGGCGAACAGATGGATGCATACTAACAATTCTTTCCTCAATGAAACGTCTCCTAAGTTTCTCGAAGAACGATACACGCATTTGAGCATTAAGTGTGTATACTGGGTTTAAACTTAAATATTTAAAAAAAAAAGTTAATCATTAAAAACCTTTTTATATGGTTAAACAAAAATAAACATTACTTTTTAATTAAGTGAAAAACAAAAGATATCAAATTTAATTACCTTACAACGATTTCAAAATTGTAATATGTACCCAAATACAACAAACAGTGCCATTTCGTCAAGGATTATTCTACCCTGTTGGAGGCCATGACCGCTCGTTTCAGTTTTTGTTAGATCAGCAAGAGAGATTGAGACAGAAGGATATAGAGGTAGGATGATAGGGGAAAGAAGAGTGTGAGAGGGAGGGGAAGAGAATGAGAGAGAGGGAAAGAGAATGAGAGAGAGGGAAAGAGAATGAGAGAGAGAGGGGAAAAGAATGAGAGAGAGGGAAAGAGAATGAGAGAGAGGGAAAGAGAATGAGAGAGAGGGGAAGAGAATGAGAGAGAGGGAAAGAGAATGAGAGAGAGGGAAAGAGAATGAGAGAGAGGGAAAGAGAATGAGAGAGTGAGGGGAAAAGAATGAGAGAGAGGGAAAGAGAATGAGAGAGAGGGGAAGAGAATGAGAGAGAGGGAAAGAGAATAAGAGAGAGGGAAAGAGAATGAGAGAGAGGGAAGAGAATGAGAGAGAGAGGGAAAGAGAATGAAAGAGAGGGGAAGAGAATGAGAGAGAGGGGAAGAGAATGAGAGAGAGGGGAAGAGAATGAGAGAGAGGGAAAGAGAATGAGAGAGAGGGAAAGAGAATGAGAGAGAGGGAAAGAGAATGAGAGAGAGGGGAAGAGAATGAGAGAGAGGGAAAGAGAATGAAAGAGAGGGAAAGAGAATGAGAGAGAGGGGAAGAGAATGAGAGAGAGGGGAAGAGAATGAAAGAGAGGGAAAGAGAATGAAAGAGAGGGAAAGAGAATGAAAGAGAGGGGAAGAGAATGAGAGAGAGGGAAAGAGAATGAAAGAGAGGGAAAGAGAATGAGAGAGAGGGAAAGAGAATGAGAGAGAGGGGAAGAGAATGAAAGAGAGGGAAAGAGAATGAGAGAGAGGGAAAGAGAATGAGAGAGAGGGAAAGAGGGTGAGAGAGAGGGAAAGAGGGTGAGAGAGGACTATGTTCCTTATTCAGCTGGTTATGAAAAACTACAATCAAAGGAACTCGAAAGGGTACACTTTGATTCTTTGCAATAAATAAAGTTTGTTGATTTTTTAACATCCCAAGCTATTTATAGTTCCTTCTGAACGCTCCTTATCTTATCGGTGCAAATAAACGAGCAGCAACAATTTCTCTCAAAGTAGTTAAACTCTGGGTACTTTTATACTTGTACTTACTAGGCGGTATAATGAGAGTCTGAAACGTCTGTAAACAAATTGGGACAGTAAAGAGTCAGCTGATTTCCAGTTCAGAAATCTGCTTTTAGGAAATCGCTATCGGCATGCAGAAAGCATATTGTGGGAAGCGATGGGTTGCAAGCGGTAACCACAGAGATATATTCAAGAAGTTATTTTCTGCGGAAAGCGGTTTTGTTTTTTAATGGGAAACGACTTGCTGCTCCGTGTAAAAAAATGCTTCTTTGCTATAATGTTTAACAGATTGGTTACTGAGAAGGGATATATAGAATGAATAATTTGATTCTGTTCTAACTGTGAAAATGTTCTTTTACCTAATAGCTGCACAATTTATTTTATTGATGATTGCAGCAGAGACACAAAATCCTATCCTTCACTTATTTAAAGCATCTACTGCAATGACATAAATTAATTACAAAATTTCTTCTTCTTCTTCTTCTTCTTCTTCTTCTTCTTCTTCTTCTTCTTCTTCTTCTTCTTCTTCTTCTTCTTCTTCTTCTTCTTCTCCTTCTCCTTCTTCTTCTTCTTCTTCTTCTTCTTCTTCTTCTTCTTCTTCTTCTTCTTCTTCTTCTTCTTCTTCTTCTTCTTCTTCTTCTTCTTCTTCTTCTTCTTCTTCTTCTTCTTCTTCTTCTTCTTCTTCTTCTTCTTCTTCTTCTTCTTCTTCTTCTTCTTCTTCTTCTTCTTCTTCTTCTTCTTCTTCTTCTTCATCTTGTTAGATGGGAGGTCATCTTGTTAGCACAACTTTTCCTAAATGAGAAACGCTTAAAGTTCAATTATTCATTGAAAATTCATCATGGATATTATTACACTTTGTTTATTTTTACATGGGCTGAATAACATCCTCTGTTTAGATAATCCATGGTCATTGTGACATGATCAAGAACTTTCAAATAAAAAGCGATTATAAATCGTGAAAGTAAACTACCGTAGCCCAAGAAATGCTATTTTTCAATCAAATATGAAAGTCCCTTGACATCGGAATGTTCTTTGTGCAAACAGCTGAATGTTTATTTCTCGCCAGAGCCTGGAGATTTTTTCGTCTTCACACATTGAATTGTTTGCTATTAATGAGATAATATCCTTGTTTATGTTAAGCTGGAATCGTTTCAACGAAGTGTGATTAAGCTCGATGGGGGAAAAGGAAATGGCGGTAGAGACTAAAAACCAAAAAAGATCAAAATAAAAAAGTAAACTTAGGCGTTGAAAGGCGAAAACGTGAAAGCCAGATAAAATTAATGGACATAGTTTAGCGAAATGAGGGTGAATAAAGTACACCTATAGTTATTATAAGTTACCTCTAGGAATTAATGTTGAACATTGTAAATACCTTCATGGCTAATCAGGAAATACAATAATGATCTTGAAAAAAAAAAAGGTGATCACATGTTAGTTTCATGAAGTACTTAGCGCTCTGTTCTAACTCAGTTATCAGCAGTAAAAATCGCTGATTATAACCCTATTAAGATCTTAATACAAGTGCGTACATATTTTAGCAGTATTTCAAGTTTAATACTTTCTGTGGCACCAGACTGAGCCCTAATCTTTCTAAGGCTTGTCCAGATACGAGAGGATGTCTCAGTAAACGAAGTAAAGATCACATGGATCTACTTAAGAAAAAACTTAATGCGAGACAAACGAGTTTTCATCCTCTGGAGCACTAAATCTTGGACCAAATATGTTTCTCTATTGTTCTAAAGGCGCTTAACGATTTAGCTGCGGATGCATACCGAAATTGCTGGCAGTGGAAACTATTTTCTTATTCTGCTGAGCTCAAGAATACTTGAAAAGCGATTTGGAGTAAATTATGATCAAATTTAAGCTATTATTTTACTAGCAAGATCTTAATCAGCAGCACGAGGACTCGCGTTGGGTCATTTTTTCCCCGCACATCTCATAGAAATTAAGAACCAAAAAAAGTACTTTCCTTTGAAAATTAAATCTTCTGCATTATTGCATTAAAAGAAATGAACATTTAGTTCCCGGTGAAAAGACGCAAAGAAATGTGGAATAAATACACCATAAGATCGTCAGAGATTCAGGGCGTTGTGCAAGAAATAAGAAAAATACAACACAAAGGATGGGGAGACAACTCCCAGACGATTTGGGCAAAATGAAGCTGTTTAAAAAAAAAAAAAAAAAAACTGGCGAAAGAGAACACAGGAGATGGTTCAAGTGAAGCCTCCTTCCCCATAACCAACTGAGATAGACAGATAGATAGATAAGTACATAGTTTTGCATAGTTTTACATAAATACATACATAAAGAGTTAGATATAGATCGATAGATAGGTATATCGATAGATTGATAGAGCTATAGACAGAAAGATCACTAGCTTGATAGGTAATTCGAGAGATAGAAAATAGATAAAGAGATAGATAGGTAGACAGAGCGGTCAGGTCTCGAGTCTCAAACTCCAACGCTGTGGTTATGATGACACCCTGAACCAAGTCGACTGGATGAGATCCAAACTTCACCACCAGCTGCTGCCTTAAGGGAAAACTGTTTATTGGTGTGCGCTGCCTATTATTGGGACCGCTAGTCAAACATGGCGGAATGAGAAGATCTATGTTGATATTATGGGCTGTAGGACAGACAGATAGCGGAGCTTGACCTTTCCCAATCTCCAGACTGTCAAAAGTGATATTTCCTGGAATCTACTTATCCGCTTCCCCTCCGGCTTCACATTGAAAGATTATATCCTCTATCAGCCGGGGAAGGTAGCCCCACAGTTAGCGAACACACGCTTAGCCTGGGAGAAGCCAGAATGGGAAGAACAAAAAACAAACCCAAAAACCTATGCAGGTAAAATATTAAAGATTTTTTTCGCTTTGTTTCTTCTTAAAAAGACGCCACAAAAGAGCATAGTACCGGTAGTGAACACATTGAAACATCCAGTTGCTTGCTCCGAATAGCCCGAGTAGAATAATTATAGGTTCCGAATGATGATTCTAGTAGCTACTAATGTTAGACTACGGCGCTTCGCTCGGTACAAAGAATGGAGTATAAATATCAAAGAGTAAAAAGTATAGAACAGATAAATATTGCATCTCGAGAAGAGAGCAGAGAGAGAGAGACTTCTATACAGGCCATTATATATTGGTTGATTGATTGATTGATTAAGGCTAATATTACAAATAATTCTCTGCGGGAAGACTATCAATGCTTCCATTATGACTTTACTAAACGGTTAGAAGTTTATTTTTCATTGAAAAATTCGAATATTATTTTGCCGACCAAAGCAAAACATAGACAAGATAATAATATGATTACGTGTTTTTAATTTTGTGAGTATCATGCACCAATTTTATATATACAATAAGATTTTAGTCATAGCACAATAGCAAGCGTTCGTCTACTTGTAACAGTGAATTTCTTGTCCCTTAAGAAAAGAAAAAAAAAGCTTTATCAGAGACTCATTGCGATGATTCATTGACAGGAACCTGTGATTCTAGCGCTGGTTGCATCTTGTTGAATCACATTATTTTGTTTCATCTGATGATTTCATGGTACAAGACTAGAATGCTATACACAGTAGGAGATTACACTGCTCAATCGTTCCACTCCTGAAAATTATTTGTCTCATCTATCAAGTTGTGTAGTCTCACTTTTAGCAATAGTTCAAATCTAAGGCAAGACAAAGTTACATTTGTTTATGCAAAGAATTAGAGTAACTCTGCTTAGAATCATATAACAAATTATAAGAAAAAAATTTTAACATTTAATTATTTTATGTGGGAGTAACAAAAATTTTACTTTTTGATTTGAACGGTTAAATTCATCTCGAACAGACGAAAAAAAATTATTAATTTAGATATATCATTGAGACAACTGTTTTGCAAGACCCTAGTCTTCTAAGAGTTACATTAAACATCTCTTTTGATTGTAAAGTATTTTAAAGTATAGGTGCCACCCATCCAATTGCTCTGTGTTGGCCACTAAAATCTAGAATTTGTGCGTTTGTAATTTATTGTCTGTAGAGCAATAATTGAATAATGGTAAGGTCATGAAAGCTAAACAGTAGTTCTTCATCCATAGAGTCTGGTGCACATCCCAATCACTGCACTGAGACTTCGACACATTGTGTAACTCCTGTTTGAGGGGCACAAACTTCAGGTTTTAGGATTCATAAAACGAAAACAAAAATCATTGGATGTATAAGAAAGTTTCGAACCAAGAGCTCTGATTATTTTGACGCATGCAGTGGCTTCTCATTTAATGCAAAGTGATAGACATAATCAGGAAAGCCAGACAAACTTGAAAATTTGAACGATCTATGTATAAAAAAAGGGGCTAAACAAATTTTTCAATGTAAAAATCTGACTCCCATGTTACGCTAAATATGTTTTTCTATCGAAATGGAGCAGCTTTGGGATATGTTGGATCACTGTCAATGACTTGCTCTGACTATAAAAGTCGGACATAAAGTTAAAATGAAAGTCTATTGGGGATGGGAATGAGGAGGGGATGTGTTGCTGTGTTTCACTCCTTTTTTTTTTTTTTCATTGTTGTTTCCTAAGGTGAGTCTTTTTTGTTTTAAACTATTTTGATATTCTTGATTTGCTGATTCTTCAGGATTTATTTAATGCCAAGAGAGAGAGAGAGAGAGAGAGAGAGAGAGAGAGAGAGAGAGAGAGAGAGAGAGAGAGAGAGAGAGTGATTTACCTTATTATATTCTACTTCTTGAAGAAAATAATCATCATACTTTTTTATCCATTGACGTCACATACAAGCCGCATTTCATCGTATCGAATAACCTTTGTTATCACGTGACAGTCACCTGTCTCTCTGAGAAGGCGAAAAATGTTGAGCTTAAGATAAGGCACATTGGCCAAAACAAGAAGCTAGACTTTCCTCTTCGCCACAAGCAGGCTGCAATTACCCGTCTCTGCTTTCTCGGTGCCGTGTATTTGTTTGTTTTGCAGTCAAGCGACAAGTAAATTTGAGAGTTTAGACATCTTATCCACCTCCACTGTTTTCCATCCTTGTTCCCTCTATCTCTTAGATTTCCCTACAACGCTCCTCTGAGCGAGAAACAATCCTAGTTTACTCATAAAAAATATCTGCGTGTTCATCGTGATTGGTTTAAGCTAAGTGTTCGCAAAAACATTTACTCTCTTTACAAGAGTCAGCTACTCTTTCTAGACAAACATGATACTAGCAGATTTTTTTTAGCATGATTTAGACAATTCTAACATTTAGTTTCTCTCATATTTGTTTGCTGGATTTGAGTCATCGAAATAGACATAGAGTCCATTGCAGCGGAACAATAAACCTGAAGATGTTACGTTACAAGAGTTATGTTTCATTTGTATATATGTATGTGTGGCTAATCAAGATCTCTATATAAACAGCACGCAAGGAAAAAACAAAAATCCTCATTCAGGCAGAAGTTTGATTATTATTTCCGCTACTTCGATTCCTTCGACTTATCCTTTATACACCTTGTGAGGAAGAGGCTGAGGTATCTATGTTACCATGATCAGTTCGGCAATTTGTTTTTAATTCATGAGCCTTTTCATTAAACTTTCAGTATCAAAGCTCTTTGTTATACTCAAAAGAAGGAAAAAAAAAAGGGTTTTCACTTACCAAATAAGTTGTCTTGCATATTGAGTTCAGATGCGGACCCGTTGTGTACTATACCGAGATGCTGCTCAAAGTCATATATATATATACATATTATGTATTAACAAGGCCCACAGTTTTATTACTATATTGAATTGTTGTTCAGAATTGTGCTGTATCAAAAAGGCGGCCCAGATTTTTATATCGAAAAAGGACCATGGAAATAATTACAATGGAAGATGAGATTGGAAATAATAAAGAAACAAACGTTGAAGCGAACAGTACTTCACGCGTCTGATGTCATTCCGAGCACTATGAACAAAAAAAAAAGGCATGATTGGAAATAATTTAGCCGAACACAGACATATTTTATTTGTTTTGGAAATTTTCTACTACTCCGCACACTAGTTTGAAGGGAATCTTTCATTCGAGGCATTCTGTCGCGTGCATTTTTTTTTTTTTTTTTTTGTAATATAACAGGATTGCGCTACTCTTGGTTTAAAAAATAAAAACTGATAGTGTTCCTCTCTCGATAAAGGCAACCTTGACTGCCTCAAACAACTTTGTTAAGAGAAAAGTTGTCTGACAAAGCTCTTAAAAACCACGGTGACTAGGCTCTCTTAAGTTTACTTTCTAATTAGGAGATGTCAGGGAAAATTTAAACTTGCTGGGAAACCCGATGCAATCTCACCCGCTGAATACCGAAAAAAATTGTTATCGTGAAATAAAACGATTGCTTTTAATGTTTTTAAGAAAGCTGGCTTGTTATCACAAAAAGAGTGCGCACTTTCCAACCGCACCGCTTTATCTCATTATGCAGCAATAAGCCTCCACAAACGAACGTCTAACTTCTCACTCGATGACAGTCAGTTTACAATGCCTGCTAAGGTTTATTTAGAATTAATGTTTAGACCAAAATGCCATTATATTGCAAGTAAAAATCTACAAAGGATTTAAAGAAGTGTTAAGTCTGCTGTCTTTCATCAGCAGTCAGAATCTAGGAATATGTAGAATCTCACTTTGCAATGTTGTATAGAAAGCAATTAACACAGATAGAGGCAGCCGGAGCTTATGTTGGAAATTTACTACACATTCTTAGATACTATTATGTAGGCCGGAAATTTATTACAGAGGGGGGCGCTGCAGTGAAAGCAATGAAAATTAAAATGGAACAGCGATTAACGTAGAGCAAGGAATAAAAAAGGTACAAACCTACAATAACTTACAAAGAGAAAATTAATTTGTAGATCAGATGCAAATTGTGAGACTTAAACAAAGAAAACCAGGCAGGCGCACAGAGACTAACAACCTGAGACAAGAGGGACTAAAGGGACTAACAAGAGCTACTTAAAGAAGAGAAAAGGAGAAGCAGGGAAAGAGAAGATAGAGTATAAGAGAGGGAAGGGAGAGAGAGAGAGGGAGAGAGAGAGATAGAGAGAGAAAGAGAGAGAGAGAGAGAGAGAGAGAGAGAAAGAGAGAGAGAGAAAGAGAGAAAATGAGAAGGAAGACAGAGCAAGGAGACACGCATGATTATTTTGTAATTACACCTTTTACTAACTGCCTAATATTTTTTTCTTTAGTAAACCTTTATTATTTTGTGTAAAGAATTTGCATAAAAAAGCTGGATTGTCAAATCAAAATGTCAAACTGTCTTAATTTACATTAGCACAGACGAGCAAATCTAATTCCCACGGATTTGGTTTTTTTACACATGGGTCGGAAAATAACAACTAAAAATTGTGCAATATTAAATACATTTTTTTCAGTGTTGAATTGGAAGAAAATAATTATTTTTGGGGGGAAGAGGAGCAGGAGAAGAGCAAAAAGAAAAAGAAGAAGAAGAAGAAGAAGAAGAAGAAGAAGAAGAAGAAGAAGAAGAAGAAGAAGAAGAAGATGATGATGATGATGATGATGATGAAGAGAAAGTAGGAGTAAAATGGATGATGATGATGATGATGATAATGAGAATCATTCCAGCTGCGTTCAACACAATTGTGATAGAAGAAGTTCTGACTTGAAATTATCTTTAGGCTAAGATTTATACCTGCACTGAAACAAGGAATGTCAGAGAGCTGAGAAGCAAAGTGAAAGAATAATTAAAATGTACCTGATACAACGTAATAATCTTTAATATTATGTGAAGGGATTAAGTAAAATATTTTTTGAAATAGTATTGAAGAGCAACCAATTAAACGGGTTGCGCATTTACAAAGTAGATTGCTTTTGCCTAGCAATAATTATTATATTATAAGATTCAAGTCATGGTGAAATGAATATCATGTACATGCTTCTTTTCTCAATTGCTGGTAAACTCAAAGGCTGATCTTAAAAGTTTGGCATCATATATTATGTGTGAAGGAACTTACTATCACGAGATTTCTTCATCGGAGGCAATGCCACATGCTTTATGTTGTACGAAATGAAACGACACAGGGACACAGCTTGTGTGTACTATTATATACTCGACGTGTTCAAAGAGTTATCACCACCTGGATTCGGCCATGAATACCACAAGACCAACAGCAAAAGAACACCCAAGAGACAACCAGAAATGGCAGATATGTTATGCAAGGATACATAGTAGAGTATTAGTGTAGCAATTTCGATACAGCAATAGCCTTCCGGATGTAGGAGAGCAAACAAAGGAAAATAAAGAAGCAGAAACTGAAACGAGGATTTAGAAAAATATTGTATTTTGTAATCTCAATTTATTAGTATTTTGAGTTGAAACAAGAGATTTCGTTTAGATAGAGAGAAATTCATATAAGCAGAGATATAACTGATGTTAAACAGACCGAAAGCTTACAGAGGTAAAAGACAGAGATACAGATAGACACACGAATAGACAGAAAGTCAGACAAACAGATATGTTATTTAGATGCAAAATAGCGGCAGAAACAGGCCAGAAAATTGGACCTTGGATACAGACATTATGCGTTATAAAATTGCCAAGTGAAATCTCACTGATTGGGGCAAAGAGAAACCAAATTGTCTGACAATGACCAAGACAAGAAAAATTATCTTGATGTGAAAACTCTTTCATAGACAAAATAATACAAATCGTCTTCAGTTTCTCAACTACATTTGCGATATTTTCTAATGCAACAAATTTTAACTTATCTAACGCGGAAGAGAAAGGCGTATAATCCGTCGATAAATATTTTATGTTTTATTTCAAATATTTTAAGCACATGGATATACTTGATTTTGGTTGCCGTCTTTAAGGGTTTGCGCTGAACATTGCTCTTCCTGCCTCTGGATGTCTACAGTTTCATGAAGGATTCCTCTGTTTAGTCAAGGTAAGCCTTGAGCATGAACTTTCCTTTGCGCAGGGTTCCTTGTGGAATAGAGACGGCTTGAAGGCTGTTTATTGTTGTATCCAGGGGCTTTTGTTTTGAATGGCGAGCTCTCTGTGAGGGCTTTCACCTGCCCTGTCTACCCGTGCGCCGGGGAGACCTGGAGACTAGAATCCGTCTATGATTATGATAGTGGGGTACGAGGAGTGGGTAAAACCGGCGGTGAGACAGCCCTGATCTATATCTAGATCTAGTCCGAGTGGAATGTTTCAAGATCTCAAGAGGAACCACGGGGATTGTGGGAGTTTCATGTCTGATGGTTCTACCTTGATTGACAAGTTTGAGAGTCTGTGGCTCAGGGAGGGGAGGACAGCAAAGAGCGATCCTTTATGAAGTATAGCAGGCAAGGTAAGCTGAAGAGCAGGTGAATATGAGAAACAATCCCAAGCTTTTCAACGTTTATAAAAATGATATGGAAGAGGAAAATTGAGCATGGTGGGGTCGATGAAAGGTGAGAAAGAGAGAGAGAGGGAGAGAGAGAGAGAGAGAGAGAGAGAGAGAGAGAGAGAGAGAGAGAGAGAGAGAGGGAGAGAGGCCGAGAGGGAGGGAGACGTGAGACAAAGAGAGAGGAACTAGGTGAAAGGAATGATAGCTCTTCAGACTATTTTATTTATTCAACTAAACCGTAATTGATTATCTTCCTACATATCTGATTTTCCCCGGTCTCTTATACCAATTAACTTATGTGAAATCATTGTCCATTCTGTATATCCTATTAAACAATTGTAACGATTGGCTACCTACGACCTTGCTACTCTACTATCTACTATTGGCACTGGTATTATATCTTAATGTATGAGAGAGACCCCAATGGAGCAATAAAGACCTATTACCTATTTGTACAGCATAGCTACTGATTTTGGTAGATTTGCATGAAAACACAATAATGTGTAGGAAGATATCAGCGCTAGTACTTCGCCCTCTAATGTTTTTTTTTTCATGAAGATTTAATATGTGATGAACATAGTCATGAACATCGACAATCAATAAGAAGTAATGAGAAGAGTCCAGTAGTATATCTTGTGAGCGTTTCGTGTTATCATTATTGTTCACGGACGTGCAGTGGAGTTTCATGTCTGAACTTGGAAAGGAGTGTCAGAGATTTTGAACGGTGCCTCATTACAGCCGCTATTTTTTGCCGTGCAGGCAAAGACTTAAAGCAGAACACAGCAAAAGTGTTTGATAAATACTGTTTCCGCCCAACATTTAAATGAATTCAATTTATATCAAAGTCAAACTTAATTCGCAATCTATTTATTTCCCCAATGTTTTTTTTTTTTTTTTTTTTTTTTTTTGTATTTCTGTTGCTGTTGTTGTTGTTCTTTTTTTTCTTTTTGAACAAATCGTTGCCCAGAATGTTTCGGTCAATATCGAACATGGATTGAAAACAAATAGAAGTAGATTATATTTTCATGTCACAAACATTTTGTATTACCGTTTCCTGTTAGATTGACTCAGTTTAGTACTATAAAAATATGTCGCAATTGTTTTGGTGAAAAAAAAAATTACATTTAGAACCATGAGGGATATATTAATAGAACATTGAATAATATACCTTACCACTTCTGCAAAAGTATCTTTATTTTAAAATGGTGTCATCAAACTAATTTTTAAAAACGCACAGAGGTTTTTTCATCAAAACGAACAACAAACTACTTTGCGTTTAACCGTATTGTGTTGTTGTCCGTTTAACAGTGTATGCTCACTTGAACCAGTCTACACAACCAAGTTTGATTTTTTTTTTCCTTTGACTCCTATTTTCTCCATATGATTTTTTAAAGAGAAACAGTAGTGTTTTTAGATGAGGTGTGAGCAAAATATTATAAATTAATTAGTCCTTTTTCACTGCATATTTGAAATATGCGAGTCAAAAAATCAACTTAGATCTAAAGGATGATAACTTTATATGCTTTCACAAAGACTTCTTGAGCTCTTAATGTAATAGTATTTACTTAACTTCACTCTCTTGTTTTCATTTTACTACTTCCATATTTGTTTCCTCTCTCTACCTCTTTTCTTCTCTTTCTCTATTTTTTTTTCTCTTCCTCATTTTTCTTCTTCTTCTTCTTCTTCTTCTTCTTCTTCTTCTTCTTCTTCTTCTTCTTCTTCTTCTTCTTCTTCTTCTTCTTCTTCTTCTTCTTCTTCTTCTTCTTCTTCTTCTTCTTCTTCTTCTTCTTCTTCTTCCTTTTCTTCTTCTTCTCCTCCTCCTCCTTCTTCTCCTCCTCCTCCACCTCTTCTTTCTCTTCCTTCGTGTATTTCTTTTTTTAAATTTTTCTGTTTGTCCGTCCATATCTGCTTGTGCCTTAAAGATTGAACATAAATTGTGCATGAAAGTTACAGCTCACTAGACCGCCAAAAGAAATGAGAAGGCTGATGCTTCAAAGCGATAAAATTCTGTTCATTCAATTGGAGGAATGAAAAGCGGTAAGTGAGACGTGAGAAAAATAGACAAAATAAAAATCATAAGACTAAAGACAGACAAAATGGAAACATTCTGTAGCTTTTTCAAGACAAGTAGAGATAAGCTAATCATCTCAAATTATTTTGTATAGAATAAATAGGACCTCCCCAGAATGTTTGCCTTTTCGCTGAAGATCATGTCAGAGCTCACATCTAATGGAGTCTCTACTTTGTGCCAGTCTCCCACTGATCTTCACTGAGTTATCTCGCTTGTCAATCAGGCGCAGTCTGTCTTGCCACTCATTTTTTCAGTCGCGATGCTATCTTTGGACAGAAATCGGAGAAAAATTGAGTTTTCAGTTCAGGTGACGTCTGTAGCTTGTAATGCTGTGTCTTTGTGATTGATTTACACGAAATGAACGAAAAGGAAAATAAAATATTAAAAGGCGTCAGAACGTTTCATTGTGAGCTGTTATCTCTTTTCACCCAATTCTCTGTAATGTTTTTTCTTTGGATAATGGCTGGACAAGCTTTCACTTAAAATTAAGATAAGCATGTTTAGCTTTAAAGTGTGAGATGTTTTTGAAAATACACCATTATAATTTTAAGGCATTGAGCATATTTATGTCCAAATTGAACTTATGTCGTATAGAAAAATCCAGTAAAAAGCTCAGAGATAGGCTTAAAATGTGAAAACACTTAAGTCGTGCGGTTAGAGGAAAACAAGCAAGCAGTGACTTGTCGGTAACATGAAGCTCTTAGAACTCAAAACACATTACTGTGACATTTATGGAGCGTGAAAGATAGAACTTTTTTTCCCTCGTGATGTATTTGAATCTTTGTGCTAAAGATAATTTTTAGTCTTTCTTCACTTTCTGTAATAACATTCGTTCCTTCTCATTTGGGTCTTAACTTCAATAAAAATGCATTTTTCTCACCCCATCTTAAAATATGTGCGACCATTCCCTAACCATGACTCTAAGGTTTCTGTTGGATATATTTCTTTCATTGTTAATACTATTCTTGTAGGCTTCAAAAAATTTTAAAAAATTCTTTTTCATACAATTCACCTCTATTAAGTGCCTTTTCGTCATACATTTCACCTTCCTATGCCTTCATTTTTTTGTATGTGTGTTTACTTCATTAACTTTTTTTTTTCCAATATAGTCTATGAAATTCCAATCTTATTTCACTAAAGTGAGTATGGTCATTAGGAACAGTAAAGAAATCTCACAGAGCACCGTATATTTAAGAAAGAGAGGTAGACTAAGACAAAATATGGGAAGCTGAGAGAGGGACAAACAGACAAGCGGAGAAACGAACAAAATGGCGCAGATGGTTGGCCAGATTGTGAGGTGCCTTCACCGTTCAGTTGATTAAAAGACTGAGATAGAAAAGTAGATGGGAGTAGGAATATATGCTTTTTTTAAGGCATGCTTGTTTAAACAAGTCTTTTTTTTCTTTATTTGTTAGTTGTTGTTTTTTTATTTGTTTATTCAAAGAAGGTTTTATGGTCTAAAATATCAATAAATGCATTGCCTGTGCATTTTAAGTATATTCTTGATTTTATTACCTCATCACCATTTATATACTTCACTTCCGTGATTTTATTTTCCTAGGAAAGCATACCTTTTCACAATTTGCAACATAAAAAGAACTGCAAATGAGAGTTCTGCGAGTCAATGCTTTGGAAAAAGTATCCTTGAAATGGTTAATAACATGTATAGGAAAGATTAGCTGTTTCTTTTTTAACGTTTTCACTTTCTTCCTCGACAAACAAGTGAGAGAGTGAAACAATATTCAATATAAATTCAAGAGAGAGACAGAGACAAATAAACAGACAAACAGGCAACTACAGTCATAAAGGAAATGAGAGAGGAGGGAGGGTTAGAAAGTGAAAGAAGGCGAGAAAGAGACATGCAGAGAGAGACTCAAAGATCAAAAGTGAGATGGAGAGAGAGTGAGAGAGAGAAAGAGAGAGAGAGAGAGAGAGAGAGAGAGAGAGAGAGAGAGAGAGAGAGAGAGAGAGAGAGAGAGAGAGAGAGTTAAATGTCAACGCAGTGTCGAGTGTGTCAAACAGGGAGTCCTTGGAAGCTCCAAAAACAACTAACAAATCACAGCAAGGGCCCCTTCACTTCTCAACCCCGGAACATACCCTTCTCCACCAAGTTGGTTCTCCTAGAGTCTGCCCAACAAGTCTTCAGGCGCGTCCTCCATAGCTGTCCGACCTTTGTCTTTCCCGGCCGTCAGTTGCTCACCGCTGGCCAGCACCTGGTGCTCAGGCGTCACCACAATCTCTTCAAGGCTCAGCCTCTGCCTCTGCTCCCCACCTAGTGAAACAAAGCTTTATTTGTGTATTTTATCTTGACCGACACCTTGAGAGGAAGATGAAGACCAACGTCTTTCAACTCTCGCCTTGCATCTCGAACCTGCTCTATCTCTTTGCATCAGACTCTAGGATTTTTTTCTTTAATTCTTAATACACATTGCACATTTTCTTAAGTTTGTATTTAGGATCCGTTTCAAGGTTCTAAGAAGAAAAAAAGAGTAGTTTATTGTTAGCAAGGGTGTTCTTGGCATCTTATCAAAAAGGGATTCAAATGATCATTTAAATACAGGTCACATTTTGAACAATGCAGATATCTTTCAGCGCAGCACTTGGTAAGTATTGGGTCCGTCGGTGAGGGTCATATTATTAATAAGTACGGCTATCTGAAGGAATGGAAAAACCAAGGTCACGAAAATGCCATACATTTTACACAGGTTTGCCACATAATAAAAATGGAAGAGTGACCCTTTATAATATGGGGCTAAGCAACGCTAACTCAGCTATGGAACTTAAATCTAACAGAAAGAGATTATGACCATGCTTATTGGACAGTCTGATAACTTTTTCGACTGTTTGGCCTTCTGGACAATCGTCATGGCCGATGGGGGTCAGTCCTCATTCAGTTCAGCACTCCGTCAGTATCTCGCAGCCTTCATACCGTTTTAGCCACAACTATTTCTTGGTCATTTCGGGGACATAAGCTTGATCGAAATTATAGTTTAAAAGGAAAAAGAAATATAAGAAGGAAAAAGTCACAGGTATAGTCAGTATATCAATGTCTTTCAGTCCAGATGCGTGATTTATAAAGGCCATGAACAATTTGTCTGATCAACTTATAGAGTTGAAGTGTTTTGTACATAGATATTTACCGAGCATTCGTTTCTTTCTTTTTTTTTTTTTTTTGGATGGAAAAATTTATATGTGACCCATATTTAGCTCTATTTTTTTAAGACAACTTCTATAATCTAGTAATATGGAGCCTGTACATAATGTTCATTGGGACTACTGTTAATATAGGTAATACTTTGTCTTCTTTTATTTATTTATTTCCATTTTCCGATTCGCATTTCGTTTTATTCCGTAAAATTCATGGAAGAGGAAATGCGACCAGCAGAGCGTTCAGAGCGTTCTGGGGAAAAATGCCAAAGTGAACCGAGAGATTCTGCCAAACTGCAGTGAAGCATTGCTTTCAATGAAAACTTTCTCAGGAGCATCTGTAATCAGTTTCAAAGTTCAAGATTGTAACATAGAGCTATTTTAAACGTTTACGACTTTGGATCGAGCAAAACCCGAAATCCGCGACTGAATAGCTTTAAGAAGACACGTTGAACCTGCTTTACATTTAAAAAACAATGAATGAAAAAAAATCTCATGAAAAAACTATTAAACCGACTTAAGTAGACAAAGGATATTTCAAATATTCTTTCATTTTCGTTTGTTTCCTTTCCAGTTTGCTTAAAATGTTGAAACGTGTTTTTTGGTCTTTTAAAAAAGTGTGTGTGTTTATGTGTGCGTGGGGTCTTAATAATATGGAATAATAAATCGACTGAAAAGGAGAAAAAGTGTCGTTTTCAATTCAAATCATTATTTATATCTGCAACAAGTTTTATACCTAGATTTAGTGGAGACGTTAACTATTGTGAGAAATCTTCTTAAAGGATAAATCTCGATCTAGATCGAGTGTACCCAAGTTTTAATTCGTTTTTTTTTTCAATTAATCTTGCTTTCTTAAAAATTCAGTTGACAATTGAAAAAAAGTTAAATGCTATAAATCTAGAAATAGATTTACTGTAAACTATAAATAAACCTTAACATAAAGACACTGAAGGCCTTTAAGTAGATTTAAAATCTAATTTTCGGATGCTTTCACCAGCGGGTTCAATCTTAAACTTTAAAGCTTTATTTCCTGTTTTGTTGGTTTGATTCAGACGATTTTAATTTTAAAGAGTATATCTCTAGTTTTGTGGAAAAACATGCAGAGGCAAAGTTTTCATAGCATTCAGTGAGGATTTTTTATAATTCATTGGAAAAAAAATTCAAATTATGTCTTTAAATGATGTTTATTGAATTCATGATTATCTTGTTTGAAAGTTATAAAAAAATAGTCAATCGTTGTCCATCTTGCCAATTAAATTTTCTTTCCAATTATGCGTTGCATCATTTTGAGCCGTGTTTGATAAAGATAGGCATCTAATTCTCAAGACTTTCATCTTGGTTGTATCTGGAGGCACTCTTAATCAATGTTTATATGTCTCGCTTTTGCTATTTTTCCTGCTGTAATTTCATTTATTGTTTTAATGAGCTGATAAATATATGTATGAAAACTGCTCTCAGTGATCAGTATTAGATGATTCCGCTAATGTTGTAGCATGCATTTTTTTTCAGGTTGTTTATAAGTTGTGCTGCGACGACCAGTGCTTGCGGAAAAGAAACGTAAAATAAGATCTTATTTAATTTTGTATGCAATGACTAAGGGTTACTTCATAGTACACTCTTCAATTACAGAAAAAAATATAAGTCGGCTCTTGCCAAGCTAAAGATAGGGCTGGGATTGTTCTGCGGAACCTATTAATGTCAGTCTAGTACCGTTTCGACTGAGTAGTCTTATCTAGTTCCCACTCCGAATATGATTTAAAAAAAATGATTTGTTCCAACAGAGTCAAGGACATGACAATGCAGGTAAAATATACACAAGAATGGAAACAGTTTTCTTTCTAATAACCCTGAAACCTTTATGCGTTCTCCATCACTACTTCAGCTTTCCCTTTCAAACACTCTACGTAAATATTGTCTATACAGGAAACGATAACTTTTTTGCACTTCTAGATACCCATTAAAGACTTGCTCCTTTACGGTACTGCTAGAAGTAGCATTGCTAATCAGAGGTTAAAATTCCCCGAGAGACTTCTTTCTTACTTGCCTACGGGACAGAGCAATGTTTTTATTGTCTGTCTCATCTTAATAAGCTCAATTTGTGTTTTACTGTTAGCCAAAGTCTGTGATTTTTTTCTTCATTTTCTCTTGTTTTCAAATTTCCAAAGTTTTTACCCAGTGCTCATTAGTAGTTTACACTGCATCAAACTAAAAGAATCATAAACAAAAAAATCAGGCGCGTCTGGGTCTAAAACTGTTGAGATATTGGTGAAATCTCAGATTTCTTTCACTAAGGAGTAAAGTTATTCTTATATTTGGGTCAGAGACTCCTCAATGCACAAAGTTGTTCAAATATTCATTTTCATAAAGGAGGTATCTGTTTTGCATCTTACATCACAGGGATATTTGGTGGTCTCACTTTTTCTAACCAATCTGGCTAGATACTATAGACTTGCTAGGCTGCTAGAATTTTCTTGTCTTCAGTGCGAAAGTGTGGATATGACCGTGTGCTCGGCGCAAGTGGGTATTGACCATCATTAAACAATAACATTTTACCGCAACAGGACTGGCTGCAAATATGGTTTACTCACGTCATAGCGTTCCCTAAAGAATTATTTTGTTAAAGTATTTTTTTTTTAATTTTGACAACCGCTCTATGTAACATTAAGCAATATAGGAAATGTGAAGAGCATAAAAAAGTGCTTCAACTCTAGAAATATTCAAAATCTTAACAAAATTTAGGCTGCAGCCTAAATGTTTTGGTTTTTTTTTTTTTTTAATTGTTTTTTCCCCTCGCTGTTTCACCAAATGATAGTGCCTGCACCGAAGAATCTAATTGGTCAAGAGAACAGACGTTTATGCTAGTTAAATGCTTACACGTGCGATATTCAAGTCTGAAGGAGATTTTCTCAGATCCGACAAATGAGGGAGGAGTCTAATTTATTTTGCCAAAAAATCAATGCTTCTGATGATCTTGTTCTACAGAGTCAATGACTTCTAATTAAAAAAAATAACTTGTAATGAAGTTGTGTTCTCCCTATCACCTGGTATTGCTGAACGAGAACGTCCCGAACGTCTCTCATGTCAGTCGGTCTCCCATAGTAAAACACGCAATGGAGAGTAAACGTTACAAGTTGTAGGATTAGTTTCAAAACGTTTGAGATTGCCTGGTGAAGAAAATCTTAATGGTACTAGGAAAATCCAACCAATAATGAGATTTAATCATTGATCTGCAAACAGTTTTCAATCATCTGTTTTGTCCACTTATATAAACATACTTCTAGAACCCTTCCTTTAATGAATATCTTCTTTTCCAAGGCTAAGATAGCAGACTAAAGTTCAAAATTCATTGAATACTGTTTCATAAAGGTACATTATAGTGTCATGTGGTTTCAATAAGACTGCATTATTTATATCAATACCGTACCATCAAAAGAAACAAATAATTTGTTGCATCGCTTTTATATGCGTTATATAAGTTATATTTCTTATATATTACACAATCAAAGTACATATTTTTGAACATTATCTTAATAGCACATTTAAACATAAACAAGCCATTCTCTAAAGTATTTTGTTTTCTATGTTAGAAACTGTGAATGTAACTCAGTATCCTTCTAACGATTTTCTTATTCCATTGTTCATATTGGATTGATAAATCAAAACCAAAGTCTCCGTATAAATTCTCTCTATATCGACCCCTGAGATTGCATTCCCACAGGAAAGCAAAGTTCTGCATTGATAAAAAGCACTGTTATTAAAGTTTAGCCTTGTTATAATAAATGTCTGTATAGAATAAACAAATTAAATGGAGCATTGTCTGGGTGTAGAGAAAATTGTATTAATATGTCAAATGATAAAGCAAAAGAAAAGGAGAAAACTACATTACTTGGACAGGGAAACAAAAGTTTTTGTTATTTAAGATTTTAAATAAAAACACGTTTAACTCTTTCCCAGAAGACAAAAAAAAAACAAGAAATGTAATGAGAACACCCGTCCGAGTTTGTCTTGTGCAGCAGGACCACCAACGAGCAGCTACTGCGCATGTCAAGCTTGTCACAGATGTCTGGGAATGTTGCCAGAGGTGCTGTAGCCACCGAGGCCTCCCGGATCTGCACGTCCATGACGCATGCGTGAGTCCACAGACGAGAGCCTGAGAGTCCAGGCGGCCTGGAAGACAAATACCAAGCAATTGCTTGTCGTTTTCTATTTCTGAGGTACCAGGTGTCAAGTGCCCATGATTGTGTCAAGATGGAAGCGAAGATTGTGCTGTCTCTAGGTTAAATGGATGCATTATGTTTCACTGACAAAAGCATACCTTTTTTTTTCATTCCTTTAATCAACAGCAAAAAATATTTAGAAAGAATAAGATAAATATCAAAATATTTGAAAAGTTGAAAGAGCAAAATGCTATAAAAGCTTGATAGCCAGTGCAGGTAAAATGTTATTTACAAACTTAATTTTAGCGCCATACTGTCAGGGGGTTTTCAACCAGCAAAATTGGGTCACACGTTTACTTATTTTTTTAATTAAGACTAATGTACTGGTCGGACTTTTAGAGATTCATAATTGATTGATCTTTGCCAGTCGAAGTATCTTGTCATAATGTGTCATTAATGTAATTGAATTCCCAAGGTGGAAAAAATCAGATCTCCCCCCCCCTCTCTCTCTCTCTCTCTCTCTCTTTCTCTCTCTCTCTCTCTCTCTCTCTGTCTCTCTCTCTCTCTGTCTCTCTCTCTCTGTCTGTCTGTCTCTCTCTGTCTGTCTGTCTGTCTGTCTGTCTCTCTCTCTCTCTCTCTCTCTCTCTCTCTCTCTCTCTCTCTCTCTCTCTCTCTCTCTCTCTCTCTCTCTCTCATGTTCTTTCTTGTTATTATTTTCTACATGAATATTTTAAGTTTCACTACATAGAACTGTGCATGTATTAATATATATATATATATATATATATATATATTATGTTTATTTTACCATTTCATCAAACTGATTTGAGTATGCATGTGATTTATTCCAAGTATTTCAACCACAAATCGTTTGTTCCTCCACTCCAGGTTTTGGTTCGATCTTCTTGTTGCTATGAACTAAACAAAGATATTATACTGACCATCTTTTAAAATGATCAGTCGTACATGATCAATTCATTGTGTCTATCCTTTGTTCCACCTTGTAAATACCTCGTACGGCTTCTTCATCAAAAGAGGGGGCGAGCAAGAGAGAAGACGGTCACACAGGGTGACAACTCAATCAAAACCACCGAACTCGGCAACCAAATTATACTGGTTGAAAAAAATTTCCAGGACAATACCAATCTCATTGGTGTTTGGAACAAGATTAAGCATTGTGAACAAGTCTTACCACCTATAAACGAGAAAGGACCTGCGGAATAGAAGAAAATCTTCAAGCAGTTTTATGTCCTGATATAATTACATAAATTAAAAAAAAAATTCTCCCTTAAGCTACACGAAATAATTGCTCTGAAAAGCTCATAGCCACATTTGATATTAAAGTTAGCGGTAAAACTCAGTCGGATCCGTCTTTGGTTTTTGTCACAAAAAAGTTTGGTTGTTAAAGTTGCAGATATAATCACGTACATGTAGTTGAGGCCGCTCAAGATGAAACTAGTGCTATTGAAGTTAAACGTTACTAATGACAACAATCAGCTCTTGTTGATGCCGACAGTTTATCTTATGGGCTATTTTTGAAGGCTGCTTTGCCTCGAAAAGCTTTATCAATGTAAAGGAATTTTAAAGAATTGCAATCTTTAAAAACGAACCGCTGAGCCTGTTTGAAGGCGGTTGCCAAAGAACTTCTCTGGTGTTGAGTCTATTCGGCGTTGCCCAAAGATGCATGATTCCTTTATCTAGCAATACACGTTAATCATTCCTTTGATCTTAGCGTTACGGTGATCAATCAGAGGTCTGCGTCATCTATTGTATTGAGACAGGTGCAGGGCGAGATGCAGAGGGAATATATGCACAGATAACATAATATATATATATATATATATATATATATATATATATATATATATATATATAAAGAGAGAGAGACAGAGAGAAGAGAGATAAATGTGGGGTGTAAAGAAAAGGTGGGTGGGTGTGGCATTATAAAGTTTAAAAGACATGTTGACTTTCAAACTTGTTTTTTGGTTTGTTTTTGTTTTGTTTTTATGTTAATTTTTATCCATACGGATATCAGGTGTTTCATTTTTTAGTTGACACTTTCACCATTTACAGTATAGAATCATTAGGTCTTAACGGAAATTCACAAATCTCCATACAGCAGATCGTGACCAGCTATCGACTGCTGTGAACCTGAGGTTTATACAGAGAGCTAAGTGATCCCCACAGGAGTGATGCTCGCCGAGCCACCACCATAACTCACCCAGTCTCAGGAGGAGGAGAGAAGTGTTTATTGTTGCATATCCGGCTTCTGTTTGGAGAGGCTGGTGTGCAGGAGATGCTTCTCACATGGACCTGTCTTACCTGTCTCCTGTTTACCACCCTCGCCGTCTCCTGTCATGAAGACTTAACTGGATCGGGGTACAGCACGGCGGTTCAACTGATTTGTCGATCTTTAAAGTTTTTAATCTTGTCAGACCATTCGCGTTTGGTTTCTTTGAACGCGCCCTGAATAGCAGGTGCATGAAGCATGGCACTGCTGGAGGCGAACTGGCTAAGAGGAGATTAGATTGCGTTCAAACAGGCAATATAGTTATTTGGAATGGTCGATCTATTCACTAGCATTGTGTTGGTAAGGTAGATATTTTAAGCAACCAACTTCATGAAGATCTAATAGTTTTTTTTTTATATATTCCAATAGAATAGGTTGATGGAGATCCTCCACGTAGAGAAATGAAATAAAAATTTTACCAATTATTATGGGGTTTTGTTTCACTTTTAATCTATGTGTTTACAGCCTCATTAATCTGAAGTTACAGTTTTCCGATTCATCGAATATCTCAAGCCCACTGCACCAATAAAGGAATTTTCAGGGCCTGATACATGGAATAATAATGTAAGCCAAAGCAAGAGATAAATGGAAAAAAGATTTGGATTCGGGTATTTATAAACTTTAAATCTGCTTATTATAGGAGAAATGGATTGATAACTAGGAGTTGCTTTATCATAACACAATAACCAACGTCTGTTTTGTCGTAATTTTTCTTCCGGATTCGCTCGATATACCAACTGCTTCGACGATGTGTGGAACAGCAGTCATATAACCCTATCGTAAATCATTTACACCTCATAGAATCTTTGTATTTTTGAAAAGCAAACAATCAGCCAAGGCTGAGTGCATTATCAGTGCAAATTCTGATCTTATTAGCGAAGAAGACTTAGTTGGTTTGATCTGATTTCTCATATTGAATAAAGTCATTTTTTGAAAAAGAGAGAATGAAAACAATCTTCATAATAAAAAATACTCTTCTCTATATGTTTACCGTATTACATTTTTTGGTCTTGCAAGTTTTTTTTCTTTTTTTTTTTAATAAAAGTGAGCCGATTTCTAATTCACACAAGATTAATAATCAAAACTTTCACAGTGAGTCTATTTGTTTCTGTGTTTTCTATGCTACTAAAGTATAATTGAGTTACATTTTCTCATGATAACGGCGTTAACACAAAAGGTGCAAATCGAAATTGCCTGGCGTATAATGGATGGAACAAAGAGTAAAACGGGTTTGGAGAGCCTCCATACGTTGTTTTTTTTTATTTCTATTTCCCTCTCTTCTGCGCATTTGTCTCTTCACAGGGCTTCTGAGACAGTTTTGTTTCCAATAAAGACTAGCAATTTATTTAGTACGGAAGCGTAGAATTCATTTTATGATGTCTGATCTCGATAAAAACAGCAACGCAGAGTTTAGAAGAAAAACTTGACGAAGTCTCAGGGGAACTGCTGGATGATTTACCGTGGGCATTTTTTTTTTTTTTTTTTTTTTTTTTTTTTTTTTTTTGCTTTTTTCGGTTTCACGTTTCTCGCAGACTTGCTCTGTCTTGAATGGCGTTTTCTCGTATAAAAAGCTTCTTAACAAGATTTCAAATTTTTAATACTCTCATTGCTGCGCCACATAGAATTGCTGTGTCAGGGCGAAGACTTGTAAAAGGTAATTTTATTCATCTTAATTAATTTAGAAGAGTGTTGCATTTGGCAATAGTGTAGAATGATATGATGAAACATCCAGAAGAATTAAACGTTGATCAAAAACTTAAGTTTTCATTTAAAGCAAGTTTCGCTGTGTAATGTTGTCAGTGTAATTTTAAAATAAACAAATGCGTGTAAACACACAGCTAAAAAAATCAAGATAAGCTTTGTTTCAGAAGAATGGTGCTTTCAAATTAGGTAATGTAAATAGAAAGAAAAATATTTATTTCTACAAAAGCAAACTAAAACTGTATAGAATTGAAATATCAAATCGATATTAAGTCCGATTTTATACTTTGTACTTTTCTGAGAATTTTTATTGTTTTATTGCACAGACTGCTTCAGTTCTGAAGATATAGTTTCTTCATTTTTTTCCAGCTTCATACTTTTCAAGATAAAAATTATGTTGTGTTCTTTTCATGATGAAGTCCTTTTTAGGTCCTCTTAAGGCTTTAAGGTGTGTGTCATTAAAATTACTTAAAATTGAACTACAAAGTGTTGTTCAAACTGAAGAATCCGTTTAAGATTAAGGGAACCTTTTTACTTCTGCCATTTAAAAAAAACATTTTTTTTTTCTGACGGAGACTAATTTAAAGCTATTCATTTTCTTCGACAGAGCTAGTTTTCAATCTTTCTTTCTTTTTCTTTTTTTTTTCTTTTTTTTTTCTTTTTTTTTTTTTGTGTTTTTTTTGGTTTCACGTTTCACGCAGACTTGCTCTGTCTTGAATGACGTTTTCTCGTATAACAAGCTTCTTAATGAGGGTGAGTCACATGATATTCCCAGAGCTTCCCAGCGTTCACTGCTGCTCTTGCCTGGCCCTAGGTTCCGCCCTGAGAGTGCTGGGCGGAGAACTCTGTCATTCATAAGCAAACACTACACCCGACATCTTCTTCACGTTGCCATCTCTGAGCTACATTATGGGATTTCCGATCTGTCAGTCTATATGTTTGTCATTTTTGCTGACGTGTCTGTCCGTCTTCATGTTTATTGGTTATATTTAAGTATCTCTCTCTCTTTCTCTCTCTCTCTGTCTCTCTCTATCAATCTATCTCTTTCTCTCTCTCTCTCTCTCTCTCTCTCTCTCTCTCTCTCTCTCTCTCTCTCTCTCTCTCTCTCTCTCTCTCTCTCTCTCTCTCTTTCGCCCTCTCTCTTTTTCTTTCTCTCTCTCTATTTCTCTTTCTTTCTCTCTCTGTCTCTGTCTCTTTCTCTTTCTCGATCTCTCTCTCTCCCTCTCTCTCTCTCTTCATTTCTCTCTCGATCTCTCTCTCTGTCTCTTTTTTTTCTCTCTTTAACTCTTTCTTTCTCTCTTTCTCTCTTTCTTTCTTTCTCTCTTTTTCTCTCACTGTCCCCTTAATCAGTTCTCTCCCTACTCATTTGTAATTAACGGTCACACTTTCTATTTCCTTCAACCATGTGCTTTAAGACTTAGGGCTTATTAAAGATCCGAAATTTTTACGTACTCTTTATATCGAATGTTTGCACTTTTAAAATCAATTTTAAACTCTACAGCCTGTCTGCGCATAACATTCCTGGTGATTCATAGAAAAACTTCGAGGTCTTCACACCAACAAAATAACCCATCACAAAACAGTGTAAGCATTGTGGATAAAGTGGAGTGCATGGATGTCAAGTTTAGATAAAAACATTTAAGGGAACAGCATAATAAAAACCAAGCACATCGTTTTTATTCACAAGTGTGTAGGAAGAAGTAACAGCATCAAAGAAGAACTAACACCACAGATGAAATCAAGAGCATACGTTGTTTGAGAAAAAACTCAACTGTAGGGATTTTGCTGATACCTGACTACGTTAAATAAATTTTGAGAAAGTTAAACATTAATATTCAATGTCTATAGCTGGAGCTCTTGAAGTGAGAAACAAATTCTGTGATTTCTTGGTCTTGTCTAAAGATGAAAGCAAGGTTTTATTGCTGTGAAAAAAACCATGAACATGCAACGCCGCCGCTCAGGCTGGTCAGGTTAGAGATTAGCATCGGACTTGTTCAAACCTAGATCTAGCGTGGTTATGATTGCTGGGGTCCAGTTGTGACACCAGTGGTTCAGTGGTAGATCAGTCGCTCTCAGCTTTATACATAAAGAGATCTCAAGTTCAACCGCGCAGTTGTAAAAAGTTGAGATTGAGTTCTCTGTTCTTTTAGCTCTACTTGTCTTCATTGAGGTTTTGAGTTAAACCTTGAAATTATTTTGTCGCGCGTGCAGTACCGATAATTATTCATTCAGTCGAGCATATAAATAACTATAATATAAATTTTAAAAAATGTTTATTTACATGACCTGTGTTAAAGGGTAAAACTACAATCACCGATAGAAGAAATAGAGAGAGCGACAGAGAAATAAGACTGAAGAGAGAGAGAGAGAGAGAGAGAGAGAGAGAGAGAGAGAGAGAGAGAGAGAGAGAGGGAATAGAGATTATAAATATATTTAACAAACTATTTAATGAAAAGAGAATAGATAGAATAGTTGATAAATTAATCGAAAAATCTATAGATAGGCAGACATACAGGAAGAAGCATTAAATCAGTAGATAGAAAAGCAAGTAGAGGTGAAAAACAAGGCTCTTAAAATCTAGCAGTAGAGTAATGTACACTGTCGTGGCCTTCTCACCCCCTGTGATGCAGTGAAAATGTCAAAATCGCTGGGAAGCAGACAGAACAGGTTTCCACTGTTGTTAAACAAACTAACACCTCACAGCATGCAAGATACTATTACAAACAAGCATCTTTGTCTCTGTTTATCTATTCTCTTTGTGTGTATGTCTGTCCTTCTCTCTCTCTCTCTCTCTCTCTCTCTCTCTCTCTCTCTCTCTCTATCTATCTATCTATCTATCTATCTATCTCTCTTTCTTGTTATAACCGTTTTCCTAGCCTATTATCATTTTTGGAGCTTTCCTTGAGAGGCTAACATATTTTTGCAGCCTTTCTGCAGATATATTTGATTTGATGTGCACATTATTATTATTATTATTATTATTATTATTATTATTATTATTATTATTATTATTATTATTATTATTATTATTATTATTATCATCATCATCATCATCATCATCATCATCATCACCACTACTACTACTACTACTACTACTACTACTACTACTACTACTACTACTACTACTACTGCTAATGATAATAATAATAATAATAATAATAATAATAATAATAATAATAATAATAATAATAATAATAATAATAATATCAGTATTATTATTTTTATAATTAGTAGTAGCAGTAGTAGGAGCAGCAGTAGCAGTAGTAATAGAAGCAGTAGTTGTTGTTATCGTTCGGTCTAGATGTTTGTGCTTCCAATGGCAAGTGTGGTGCTTCCGGATTCAATGGTTGTCTTCGGTGCGATTTGGGCTGTCCCAGTCAAGATTGCAAGTCACTCAGGGAGGCTTAGTAGTAGTAGTAGTAGTAGTAGTAGTAGTAGTAGTAGTAGTAGTAGTAGTAGTAGTAGTAGTAGCAGCAGCACCAGCAGCAGCAGCAGCAGCAGCAGCAGCAGTAGTAGTAGTAGTAGTAGTAGTAGTAGTAGTAGTAGTAGTAGTAGTAGTAGTAGTAGTAGTAGTAGTAGTAGTAGTAGTAGTAGTAGTAGTGGTGGTAGAAATAGAAGTAGAAGTTGTGCGAATAGTAAGAGCCAGAGTTTTAGGTAGTGCTAAGCATTGGTTAAGGTGAGGATTTCAGTGAAAAGGAAACCGAAAAATGTTTTCCTTTGTGGGATTTGAATGATCGAAATGTAAAACTATAGGCCGACACCTTTTTCGAAACTTTATAATCGATAGTTGGATGCATGAACAAGACTATGGCGGATTTGGTAATATTTCTTTCATCACACAACTTGAAAAAGGAAACAGAATTCTTCAATCGTCTGTTTTCATACAATATTTCAAATCATAAATTGAACATTACTTTGCCTAGGGCCTACTCTTTTTTTTATTTAAGCGAACCTGGCGTCTCAAATCGCTTTTAGAGCAGAAACCTCATGAAACTTTCTCATCTATGAATCATCTTTGAGGATTTAATACAGCAAAACAGGATTAATGGAAAAAAATTCTAAAAAAAAATATGAGCAAGATAAAGCCAGGCAGCCTGTGTTTGAGCCTAAATATTTTTCAGTCAGGAAAACCAAATCTTCTAAACAGAGAGAGAGAGAGAGAGAGAGAGAGAGAGAGAGAGAGAGAGAGAGAGAGAGAGAGAGAGAGAGAGAGAGAGAGGCGGGGGGCGGGGAGGATGCCTCCATACCAATTATTCCTGAATCTCTGTATAAGCCGAGGATATATTTTAATTTTTTTTGTAAAGCATCAGTGATATGGTTTATACAGATCAGTTGAGGAGCTTTCGAAGTTGCGTGTCAAATCAAACTAACAAAATCTGAATTAGATCTAGATATCTATGAACTTTCGCCGAATCAGCAAAGACTGTCGGCATTTACTTCTTAAAAACAGAATGAGGACCCACTAGAAATTAATCGTGATGAAACGCCTTTGCTTCTGCTGTTTTCGTGAGGGATTATGCGGATGGCAGATTTACTTTCATGTCGAGTTTGTCGAGACGAACATAACATGTTGGATTAACAAATAATACAACATTCGAGAAATAAAAACGTCTGCATGGCGATTTGTTTTTAGGTAAAGTGTCTGGCAAACCGTAATAATGTAGATAACTTGGCTTTTTTTTTTTTTACAGAAATTCAGATTCTTAATAGGCTAAGCCCCATACACTTTTAATTGTCACAATTTCATTTCACTTTCTTGTTTTTATAATCTGAAATGACGATCATAATGATTTTTAACATAAAAAGGAAATTTTAAATTGTTTCACGACATTCTGCGATGTTCTCGTTTTTTATCACCTAGTCGCAATGTAAAGCCGAACCTATTTCTCTCACGGTTTTCTAGATATTCATGTTAAATCGTGTGACGGTGGATTTAATCAGTTTTCCCAACTTATATGGCGAAATTTCTTAACTTAATAATATAATAACAAAAAAAAAAAAGAAGTTAAGATCTTTAAAACACTTAATAATTCTTCATGAAATGAGAATAACAAATTAAGAATGTAGGCCTGAATGTTAAAAAACCTGTAGTAGTTGCTTATGTGGGAAGTCAGTTTCCAAAAGCTAGGGAATGGCGTTTTCAACTCTATTTGATGAATACGGAGTATTTTAAAGTTTCCCTGACTATTATTTACAGCTTTTTTCTCACGTCGCTAACATAAACTAATAAAATAAGACATACAGATTAAACACTAACTTAAAAAAACAACAACTGGAGTTCATTTAGAATATGAAAAAATGTATACCCAAATGATGAACAGGTGCATGATTACGTTCTAGTGCAAACAAGGCGAAAAAAAAGTCTAGCGTGAAATACGACTTATGCTTAGTATTAAAAACAAACATCTTTTTAGGACTACTTACTCGAGAAGAACACAGTTTTACACTTGACTTTCCATAATAAGCCATATTTTGTTTTTTCCACTTCAGGGAACAGCTATGTTTACGAGGAGAGTTGCTTACAATACATCTTTACGGCTTTCACTTTGATTTTCAGTTGGCATTCAGTGGGGACGACTTGTGCAATCAAAATAAACAATACTGTTTGTCGCTGAACAGTTTAAACAGCAAACGCATATTCATCTTTTTTCAACGATACAAGTCATCGACATAATGGTATTTACAGAATTCACAGCATTCCGAAGGATTTAAAAAAAAATTATAGTCATTGAACGCAAGATGCCTTTATATGCGGGAGTAGACTTTGAATATTGCACAAAAAAGATTGAATATTCAAAGAAAATAATCAAGTGATTTAGCCCACAAGTTGCAGAATACTGGACTTTCCGACCCACGGAAATAAAATAATAAACATTGTGTCTGCAGCCTCTCCATCTTGTGGCTGGAAGATCCAAGCAAGTTAAAGCAACCAAAGTGCCCTGCAGTTGGCAGGAGAAATAAGAGTTAATAGATGGAACTATCAAAACAGTAAGCTATTATAAAACTTTTGTAATGACCTTATAATTAGTATTTCGACTCTAGTCATGGTAATAGAAAAAAAAAAAGGTTTTGACAAAAAAACATGCAACTGAGCACAATTTTTTTTACTTTCCGTCTATCAGGGCACCAAATTGGAAAATGACTCAACGAAATTACACATTGTTACTTCAGAAGCTAAGAACCGATATATTTTTTTACCCATTATTAATCTATGAATACACAGGTCTAGCTTAAAATTGGAAAAGAAAATTAACCATACTTTATTTGCTGCTGACTACACTCTATTCTCTCTCTCCTCTCTCTTTCTCCTTTATCACCTCTCTCTCCTCTCTTTCCTCTTTCACCTCTCTCTCTCTCTCTCTCTCTCTCTCTCTCTCTCTCTCTCTCTCTCTCTCTCTCTCCTCTCTCTCTCTCCCTTAACTCTCCCCCTCTACACACACACCATCCGGCCTTCCTCTGTATCTTTCTGTTCGAAAAATGGCCCTGTCTCTTTCTTCCAACTTTTATTTTCCTGTTCTTTTTTTTTCACGACAAAATGCCTGTTCTTTTGTTGTTGTTATCTGCTTTTGTTTTCTTTATCTCTTTCTTTTTTTGTTATCTTTTTTCCCCTTTGTGATTTGGGCGGCCAGAAGAACTCTCAGCGTTCGTTCAGTCGGTAGGAAGCGATACCTTTGCCTTTCAGAGATATTGGTTTCGTCTTTCAACTAACAGCACATGCCTCTGTCCAGCACCTGCCCGCTGAAACACCTTGTCTCTACACTGATTACCCATGACTGATGCACACAGGAAAACAGCACCATCCACCATGACCATCGCTGACCTTTCATGACCCTTCTAAACATCTAGTCTGAGTAAGGGGCCAAGATGATTATACGCCTGCCTGTGCGGATTCGACGGAAAGGTCAGCTGGCTCACGTTCTGTGTGCGCCGTACGTGCTCACTAACTCCACGCCCTTGCAGCTTGGGCAAATTTGTTGATCTGTTTCCTGTCTCTCTATGCGCGAGAGTTAGTCCTTTTCTACTTGGACTCCCCCACAGCGCTCGGGCGACAAAGAGAGACAATTAAGGAAATTACGTCCTGGAATTGGCCAAATCCTGGGCTCAGCTGATAAATGTCGATCTTAGCAGGAGGTCTCAGAACTGGCTGATTTCTCTCTCTCTCTCTCTCTCTCTCTCTCTCTCTCTCTCTCTCTCTCTCTCTCTCTCTCTCTCTCTCTCTCTCTCTCTCTCTCTCTCTCTCTCTCTCTCTCTCTCTCTATCTCTCTCTCTCTCTTTTTTTTTCAGATTTCTTCCTTTCAAAACTGAACGTACTTCAGCACGCATGGAAACAAGAACAATGAGAGTATGTTATTTTCAACTAAGTCATACTCTCATTTCTTTGTCGAAACCGTAAGACTGGTTTTTGCTACAGTATTGAATCATTGGAACATTTCAGCTCTGTATAGTAAGCACGCTAAGGATAAGATTAAATCCTATTGTTATCATCCAAATAATGTTAATAAGAGGAATCAAGTTTCTTCTAAATCAAGCTAAACTAGATTCTACTAAGATAAGTTAATAAGAAGATATTCATTGTTACTATTAACGATTTTCAGATTTTGAATGGCACGAGACTAAGGTATTGAAGGATGAAGAGAATTTTTTGGAGGGAAAAGTTTAGGTTCAGAGACCTTGAATTCTTGTTTTGCATTCATCCCCGCTTCTCCCCTACCCATCGCAATACTCCCACTCTAAGAGAAGTATAAAAGTGCATCCAGTTCTGGATCATTCAGATCACAGTTCCAGAAGCTTCATTCAGCACATTCCGACTACATTAAATTTACACCATTGACAAAAATGATTATGAAAAAACATTCATACTAAAGTATTCTAGAAATATATTCAACTCAAAGACAAACTTATAAAGGCTGTATGTTTCCAATGGATATTTTCTTTTGTTAAAAAATCTAAACTCAGTTTTCATATCCTCAGTTGATATATACATAAAAGGCAACTGAGGAAGAAGAAGATGAATCAGAATGAAAAGACCTGACTATCTGCATAGAGCTCAGGGATTTTTCCCCGTCTAAAGCCTCTTAAGACTGGATAAAAGTTTTTTTCCGAAATGAAGAGCTTGCGATGCGCGGGATCTCTCTCGATGTCACTCACTCGAGGTTTCTAGTTTCTTTCTCAGACTTTTCACGACGAATCAATAATTTCTCGCGTTTTGTTTGGACAAAGGTCGTCCACCGTCATCGTGAGAAGGCCTGGGGTTGTATTTCGATTGAAAATACAGTCCTGTATCTCGCTGTTTGTTCTGGATGTACACAGGCCGAGTCCACTCGGGATATTGAGCGCTTCAGGTCGACTTGTCGAGAGCCCGCTGTCTCCAGAAATAAGGCTATTTGAACTGGTTAATACGGGTGATTTTCCCTCCTCTCCTATCCTTCGTTGATAATGAAAGCCGTCGAGTGCCCTGCGGCTAAAAGGGTTGGAAAATAACCGATAATGAGCTCATGATTGTCAGGTGAAACGAATTGATTTTTCATACAGCGCAGATATAGTGTAGTTTGAGCTAAAGAACTAGTCAAACATGGTTCTGTAGAAGGAAGCAGCTGAGGCAGTTTTATCTTCATAATTAATTTTTTTTAAGGTCTGTTAAGCTTTGATCGATGGAAACCGTTTCCTGGAGAGTTCAGTGCGGTTAAGGTTAAGGCAACATTTTATGTGCTAGTCTGCTCTCAGAAAGTCTTGAAAAATAAATTTGGAACAGTCTAAGCAGTGTTAAAACACTAATAGTTTTTTTTTTTTAATTTACAAATCATATAATACGAACTGAACAATTCTAATAGAAATCTAATAAACATGTTATATATAAATACTAAACCACATTAAAACTGAAGGTCAATGCGGATGTAGGATCCCTGTGCCACAAATCAGAGCAGTGAGATTTTTGAAGATCCAATCCCTATAATTGAATGATCCACGGGGGGGGGGCCTCAAGCCCAAACCCAGCCCATATTTACAATAGTAACTACTTTTCAATAATCATGGCTTTAGAGTTATTTCGTTTCTGATTAGCCACCCGCTTGAAATCTTCGATTATAAGTCTATTTTATATTACAGAATTCTTTTTCTCAAGAATAACATTAAAAAAAAAAAAATGTTAAAATGAAGGCGAACGAATCAATTTACGGTGTTATAAACCTCACTGTAAACAATCTCTACCAAAAAATTGTTCAATTTCAGGCTGAACAGAATGTCGGTACTCTGTTCAATAAAGACGTTCCTTCCTCTGCGGAGACTGTTGCTCCCACAGCAACGCCAGTTTCTTGGCGAATGTTGGTTGATGTAGCACAGGCAACACGTTGTCTTGATAAACGCAATGCGCGTGCGAGCAAACCTAGATAAACAACCGATCCCGCTGGCTCACGTAAGACTTTGGAGTCCCTTATTGTTCACATTGTTTGCCTTAAATGCAACACACGGTCCACTCTGAATGTGGAAGCCGACCTTAGCTTTTTCTCACAGAGGTCGGTAAGGATAAGATAATATTGCATACTTATTGGTAGAGATATTTGCATTTCGCTAGATTTCTGACTTTGCACTAGGCAACAGCTGGGATCAGGTGGAAAAGTGATGCAGGTTGACTAAATTTACTCAATTTCTTATTCCATGTGACGCGTGTGATATAAAGGTTATCCACTAACAAGGAAAGACACATGAATCTTAGTAACAAAATTACGCATGGAGCTCAGATCTTCTGATGAAGATTCATCTTCAATAAAGCTATCTCAATTCATTCAACGTGACGCTAGACTTTAACTTCATATTTTTTAGGAAAACGAATAAAGTGAAAAGGTTTTAGAAAAGAGATAACCCTGAGCCTGATTTCAAAATAAGATAGAACAAGCTGTAGAATGTCAGTTTTATATTATTTGTTTATTTTTATTTTTAAGTAAGACTTAATGATCAAAACAGAATAAGCAAAAACTGTTATAGATACCGTGAAATCCAAGTTGGAAAACTATTCTCTGATAGTCTTGTTCATTTTGGCAACATAATTGCATTGAAACCGATTAAAGGTGTGATGCCAAAAGCGTGCATACGTGCGTATGAACACCCCTCCCCCCCTTCTTCTCTTTAAAGAGCCAATACTCATTTTTTTTTTTTTTAATGGACGAAATCTACATTGATTTCTAGACGTAGAGTTCTTTACCGAGCCTAGATAAGATCTCATTCAAATTTGGGCCTAGATCTATGTATACATTGAGATGGTCTGAAAAGAGGCAGAGGTTAGGTTTTTACCTCTAGATTCTGTTCTGCTATGATAATCAGTATTTCGATGTGGGTCCAGAATAGATCATGATTATCAAAATCTTGGCCATGCTAAACTTTTATTGTTGGAAAAATCTATATCCTAATAAATCTGGACCCTAAGACGTACACAGACCTAGAAAGATCTAGATCTAGATCGTGATTGCTTAACAGTACTGCTTTGAAACACTATTTTTAAAGTCGTTCTAAAGCATTAACATTCAATCGATTCTTTTAATTCTGAGAGTTGTAATTATGATGTCTGAGTTTTAAATAAAGAAGCAAAGCCGTTCAAATAAAATCTAGAACGCAATTGTCAGGGATATTAAGTTCAAGTCCGGAAAAAAAATACGTGTATATGAAGCGTAAAAGTAAGAGAATAATAATTATAAAAAGAGAAATAATAGTAGATGTACTGCCATTTCCTAAATTCTTTAAGTTATTAGGCCTATATTCTGTTACTTTTTACTTCCCCTGGGTATCCTGAATAATCTAATACGAAGATGGCGGCTTCTGATAAGCTAGATTCTCAAAGTTACACACAGTCTATGACTTTTATGTAGATTCTAGATAGCAGAAGTCTTCGAGTAATAGCAAAATGGATCTGGACAATTTTAAGTGGACCTATCCTATAGAATTCTGGTTTCAGGGAAACTGGTACTCATTTTTGTGTTGTACCCAATCATCCGCTATCTGAACATTAGGTCCATGCTAACTTTGTATTCAATAAAAAGGATGAAAAATGATCTTAGGATGAATCTCTCCACTTCTTTATTACTTTTTTGTGTTTTTAAATTGTTTGCAGTATTATACACATGTTACTGTTTGTCTGATGTTAAAGAAATAGCGCAAAATTCTATAGTTTTCACTTCAAGTTTTCTTGGAAATGCTCTGTCTCTAGTGAGCGTCAGAGGACTGAAATTTGAAAAGAAAAGTCTTTCTGACCTTTGATAGGCACAGAAGATAGCGCATAAGGTCGAATCAATTCAGATGAAATTATAATCGTTATATCTTTAAACATCATCACCGTCATTAGCATCATCATCAATCATCATAATACTCTGAGGTATAATTCTTCACTTTATCATTATCATCTTATTATTTCAGTGGCCTAACTGTTAGTTCTGAGTTTTCAAAATCTTTTGCTACTGAATAAAATGGCTTGCATTATTATCTTACCCTATATAATTTCCTTTGTTTCTTTCATTTAAAAGTAGAAAGCTATCTTCAAATCAAATGACAAACCAGCTCGCTGTTTCTCCGTAGCTCTTTTTGTCTTCCCAAAATAATCCTTAAATGGAGGTATCTTCAGCAAACTTTACAATCAAACGGTCTTGCTACTTCTACTCCATCGGATTATAAGTTTCAACTCTTTCTACCTCAAACATCGCGTCATCTTCTTCTTTCTCTTTTCGCCAAATACAAGACATATTCTTGATTCTGTGTTATCAGTGCCAGTATCACTGCCCTTATTAGTATAATTTTAGCGATGACCATTTTCATGATCATCATCTTACTCATCATTGTCATTATATCAATGCGATCATCATAATCCTTGTCACCACCACCACAAACATCATCATCATCATTATTATCATTATCATCATCATCATCACCACCATCATCATCGTCATCGTCAGCATCATGGTTGTCAGCAACAAAAGCAATAACACACAAATTTTGAAACCCTTAGCAAGCCCTCGCTCAGTCCTGTGTTGGACAAAGTATCTAGATCTCACTTTACCTGTTCTGCTCACGCTCAAACTACTCCTCCGCCAGAACGTTAACTGAGTGAGACCAGATGAGCCATAATACACTCTTCACAAAAGCGAATTGCTGATCGCCTCCCTGCTGAGGTTGTTCAAATAGAATAACACAGTCGTTTGCAGCAATGCGCCCTGCTGGAACACTCAGAGCCAAGGGGGGTCACCCCTTAAATCGCTCCCGTACTTGTACCTCGCAGGCACTCTTCAAGAAGGTGGAATAAAGGGCGTATTCGAATACTTCTGAATAGTATAAAAATGTACTCTGAGGATTGTTTGTTATATTTTTTTTATATTGAATTGTTTTTACCTTGACTTCTTCCAAAAGAATTACCTCTAAAATGAAGTCCTCGAAATACTTTTTTCAAACTGTTCTGCTTATTTTTCTACACGTAATCTTTGAAAACTTCCATGGAGAAAACAAGTTTAAGTATTCCATGGAACAAAATCACTAACAAGTACCACCCACTGCTTTAAATCTGCGTTAGTTCACATAAAAATGTTAACAGACAAATTGATTCAAGTGTTGGTTGTCATTTTAGATTTTATGAGCATGCACTGCGTCAACTAATGATTTATGGCCAGTTCGAATTGAAAATAGTTTTGTCATTAAGATGTTAAATTTTCAATAAAAAAAATTCTGAAAAGGTAAAAATAACTATCACGGAAAGCCCAAAAAAAAAAAAAAAAACAAAGAAAGGGGGGAGAGAGAGAGAGAGAGAGAGAGAGAGAGAGAGAGAGAGAGAGAGAGAGAGAGAGAGCGAGTGAGAGAGAGAGAGAGAGAGAGAGAGAGAGAGAGAGAGAGAGAATCATGTGCAGTGTAAAACATTTTTTTTTTCTTTTTCTTCCTTACAGTTCAACTTTCATTAGTTTCATCAACTAGTTATCATGAAATTTATGCTTTTATTCTATATAAAGTAAATGTAATCTAATCTAATCTATTAACAGCTGCGATGAATTCATACGCGCAATTTTCGTCCCAATTAAGTTCAAGCAACGTATTGTGTGATTTTGCTATTGTGATATATAAAGTTAAAAAAAAAAATAAAAGATAAATTTTTTTCTTTTTCTTCTTCTTCTTCTTCTTCTTCTTCTTCTTCTTCTTCTTCTTCTTCTTCTTCTTCTTCTTCTTCTTCTTCTTCTTCTTCTTCTTCTTCTTCTTCTTCTTCTTCTTCTTCTTCTTCTTCTTCTTCTTCTTCTTCTTCTTCTTCTTCTTCTTCTTCTTCTTCTTCTTCTTCTTCTTCTTCTTCTTCTTCTTCTTATTATTATTATTATTATTATTATTATTATTATTATTATTATTATTATTATTATTATTATTATTATTATTATTATTATTATTATTATTATTATTATTATTATTATTATTATTATTATTATTATTATTATTATTATTATTATTATTAGCGATAAAGGAATCTTTTATGATTTGGGAAGTTGAAGTATTTTACGATGTATATTGAGTACATAGAGATGCATGGATCTCGACCTAATGATCTATGGTTTTGAACCATGGTGCCTTGGAAATATCGCCTAATAACCAAGCACATTGATGACCCATTATCATTATTATCAAATTAGCGACGTTTCAAGACTGTGCGGCTTGTTCATGTCTTTGAACTTACCTGGGCATGGTGTAAAAGCTTCCTAGGTTGCCACTGTAACAGGAGCCAAAATGTTACTTCATTTACTAAAGCTAGTGAATTCTTTATCCGCAATGCTTGTTCTTTTCAGTAATGCGGAAACATCCATTCCGTACGGTCCACCAACCGAACGCGATATGCTTTGATAATACAACAAATTGAATTTTTTAAAATGTAGTTTACCTTGAAATAAATTGTGGAAAGTTTCACATGCATATTGCTAGTCTTATTGAAAATTAAACGAAGCTGAAAATAAATTATAAAAAATGGTATAAAAAAAAGAATTTCCGGCCATAAAACTTTCAACATATTATTCCAAATTTCGCGTTAGAAGCTTTAGAATCTTCTATTAAAAAAAAATAAAATAAATAAATAAAGTGAATCGAACCTTAACTTTTAGACCATACTGATAAAGAGACAAGACGTAAGGGAATGAATACACTTCATAATCTTAAAGTTAAAGTTAAGTTTATGTAGAGGCAGGAATTGGTCTCACTACTTCTTAGACACTGTTTAATGTTGAGGCAGCACTTGCTGGTTGATTGCCTCATTGTTTTGGTACCAGCAATGAGACCAGGGCAAGACATGCAGAGTGGCTGTGACCTCTTGTCCTCATATTATTTGATTTGGTGAGTGAGAGCAGTATCATCTGGGGCAGCTGTTGGAGAGCTCCCAGAATGCACCTTTATTTAAAGGTATTCAGCGCTGATCTGTCTAAGTCTAGGTCCTCACGGATGAAGTAAAGCGCATCAAGTCACATGTCTCAATGAATGGCTCTTAATTGTTTGTCAATTTTTTTTAAATTGTTCTTGACGTATTTTAGTTGATAACAAATGTAACGTTGAGATCATAGACCTGGAATGAAGTCGCGCTTTTTTTTTGCCGACCTTAAATAACTACAGGCATGGTGTCTAGATTGTTAACCCTAATGTTTCGAAATCCAAAAACGTTGAACCATTTGAAGTACACAAGTTGGTTCTATTTTGAGCATCCGAGGGTTTTCAAAGCAATCAATGCTACTAAAATAGTACAGCAAAAAAAATTTATTAATTAAAAAAGTGATATTACTCGAAGCGTGTTTCTTAGTTTATCTCTAACTTGAGCGTGTTCTGGAATTACGCGAGATGCATACTGACTTCTCAGTTTGTGACTCAAAAGTTGAATGTTTTAGAACGTGGGTTAAAGCGACGCACATAGCCTCAGAGAAGCGGCGTAGGCCGTGGATGATCTTGTCGATTTCACATGACTCAGATGCCCTCCGGCGAACATTGCTACAAAACTCTCAGGCTTTCATCCGCCTGGTTTAAAGCATTTGCTAACGACTAGCTGTAGATTAACAAAGAAGAACAATAACGAAAAAGAAAAGAAAAATGTTGCGCTGGTTATGCTCATTAGTTTAACGCTTGGAAGAGCAGATTAAAAAAATATAAAAGAAACAATTCAGACTCTGACGTTTTCAAATTCTCAATTCTGGTAGTTTTATGTTGCAAAGATGAGAGAGAGAGAGAGAGAGAGAGAGAGAGAGAGAGAGAGAGAGAGAGAGAGAGAGAGAGAGAGAGAGAGAGAGGCGGAAGGAGAGGAGGTGGTGCTAAAAAATGAATGGGCGTTCAAAGAGACAATTATTCAAATTTATTTAAAATGCGATTTGTAGAGATAAAGAGCTTGGGGAAATATAATGGTGTATATCAGGTAGAGACAAGAATGATGCTATTATCCAAGGGATAACCTTGGAATCTCAAGGGGAGTCTGACTCAAGAGGAAAGACCTAAACAGACGGATGTTTTTACTGCTATTTAAACAGGTAGCTTGTCTATTTATTACGCTCCAACTGATCGTAGGAGAAGGGTATGACTGTGGTAAGTCCAGATCGCAATTCTACATTGGGATTCTATCTGTAGCTTTTTAGTTGTATCGAGCGCGCTTCTATACCGAGGACTTACAACAGTTTATTATCCAGAATAAGATGTAGCTATCAGGGTTTTGTTTTAATTGTGGTTTTAGTTTCTTCTCAGAATGGTTTTTTATTATTTTTATTTTTTCTCTTAATCACGTGTTTGAAGAATTTTTAAATGTTATTTATCTTGAGTTTCAGAGCTGATTCTTAAGCTTTTTTAGGTCATCGAGATCTTTCTCAAACTTATACAACAACTCTCTGTAAATAAATCAACTGTGATCTTATATGAGTTATTTTTTTAGTCACATGGATTGCAGTAATGCTTCACCCTGTGTAACCTGTGTTCCCACTTATTGAGTCATGGCTGAGGGATGAGAGCATAAAATGTACCTGGCCAATCCGGTACAAAGTTCGAGTTATGACAAACTGTGTCAAAACATGAAAACGGCTGTTTGACACTCCCACATCATTCCCTATAGGAATCCATAAACGTAACTGAAATTCTGAAAGGAGCCCTATCTAGAGTGGAGAGTCTCTCCCATCGCTGTGAGGTCCCATGATAGCAGAAGTACCCTGAGCCCGGTTCAGCATTTTTGTTTCCAAAACCTCTTCATGCAAAATCTCGCGGGAGCGAGTGCACGTTCTTGACGTGTTGTTTTCATTGTCTGTAAGGTCTATTATAACAATTTCTGGTGTTTGCTTAATAGAATGGAACGATTATTCGCAGAGAGGAAATGTCTAAGAGGTGTGACATGAAAACTGATTTATCTCATAGTGAATAGGAGTTTGGGCCGTGACTGAACTAACGTGAAAGAAAGAAAACACTCTAGAATCTAGTGAGAAGTTCAAGAGGGACAACCAAGACTGCACGCAGCTTACATGAATAGGGGAAGCAAGCCTTGAGCTATGGCACCTTGTCATACAACTCTGTGTCTCTATTGTAAGCCGTTGTGAGAGGATCATCGGCTAACTACCGTGTCAGTCTTCTGTCAATAAGGGAATTCTCCTCCATCATCCCAAGCTTCTAGGAGAGCTCTTGTAACACGCGGAACATTAATTACTGGATTACTCCACATTAGGAAACCTAGGAAAGCAAGAAAACAGTGAATGGATGCCGTGATCAAGAAATTCCTATAGATTGTTAGGGATGGGTTTTGAAGTTTCCGCTGAAGAAGTTATTGGAAAAAAATGACTGCATCGTTTACTATCAGATCTAATGGCTGTTATTATCTGGAGATTATCAATCTCTTGATATATTTAAGCCTTTCCTGTTCGCATTTTCAGGGAACTTGAGAATACGGACACAAACCTGCATCAAGAAAATATGCAACGCGTTTTTGTAATCCCATTATAAGGATCTTTCAGGAAATAAGGTCAACGACCTTGAGCTTTTCATAGACCTGATACTGTAGCGGTCTGTTAAGATTGTTGCAGTAGGCCCTATGTTATTAAAGTTTATATAGTTGTTTGATGCAACATTTTTTTTTATTATGAGGGATTTGAGTCAATGAACACTTGCATTATTCGCTCTCTATTCAACAATCATTTGCAGACTATAAGCGAGCATACACCTGAAATGCTATATTGTTTGTATGGCTCTTGTCCTTGCTGAAAATCGAAATAAGAAAGTGTGGCAAATCGCCTAGTCCTGTATTATTTTTCCTTACCTTTATCATAAAGATTTCTTAACCGCCTATTAGAAGGTTATGAACTTCTGCGAAAAGAGCCTAGAGGTAAATTTCACCGCGGGAATTCAAAGCTGCATAGTTGTTTTAACCTACTTGATAATGAATGTTTAAAAGAATCTAGAAATAGATTAGGATTTGTACAAAATTAGCTAACTACTCGTTATGAAGTGGTAGTTAAAATGTAATTAAAGAAAAGGAAACCCCACAGCTAGCCGAATAAATAAAAGAATCAAGAGAAGAGAGTGGAAAATGGAGCAAAAGAAGGAGACAATGTTTTGAGTTAAAGCTTTCCAACAAATGTTCTATGACAAAAAAAGACAAAAAGATCGAAGAGTGACGCAGGCTAACAAAATGAAGCCAATTATTATAATTAAAGCTGTTATTGAAGAAAGAGTTTGGAATGGCTGTGCGTGAGTCGGAAATCTCTCTCCGAGACCTCGTGCTACTGAAACAGGCGCGCAGAACTATCTCTCACGTTTTACTTAATGAAGCAGTGGCCCCTAGTATTGAGTTTTGTTCCTTTTTTATTTGTTGATATGTAAAGTACAATTTTCACTGGTGCTAAGAGTAAAACAAGTTCAAAGTACAGTAACCATCGAATGGAAAACTTTTGCTAACAATTCTATAAAATATAAATCTAGATTGCTAAAAAGCTAGAGTACTCAAATGTTAAGGGACGAAAGTTATTTTGACTTGTATAGTACATTAAAAGAGAAAGACTGCTTCGCTCTTTTAAAGTAGCCAATCACGGGCATAGTGTAAAAAAAATTCCTTGTTTCCGAAGAAAATGATTTGATTTGGGTCAGGAACAAAAAGTTTGAAATGAACAATCGAGCACTGGAGCTAACTGTTTACGAAATAAGCAGAATTATTTTTCTTTAAAACTGCAGATTGATTACTCTCATCTTTTGTAAGAGAGGAAAGAAATAATTAGCCATGCGATACTTTATATATATATATATATATATATATATATATATATATATATATATATATATAAATAACTTGGAAACATAGTTTATCCTTTTATACATCATTTTTTTTTTTTTTTTTGGTAGCTGAGGATATTCGGTTCCATTGGAAGTCAAATTTGAAAGCATTTTCACGAAATCTAAGTAGCTTGTTTTTGTAAAAAGGTGTTTTTAACAATAATTTCTGTACATCTCGTGCAAAGAAGAAAACGACGCGACATAAACCTTTATGAAGATCTGCTGTCCACTGCGAAGTAAAAACCCACAGAAGATAATCTTTCCTAAAGTTCACTGTACAGGGAAGTTCAGAAACAGAGCTACACAAAGATATCACTGTATAGATGGTATCCAGTAGAGCAGCTAGAGGACAGGTTTTGTGCTGCGTGACATTTTGAAAAAAGAATGGAGATACAAGATAAAAGTTATGTAGAAGATTGTTTTTCAAGTTGTATGGTGCCCGTACGGTCCAGATGGACTGAAAGGTAGCTAGATAGATCGATTTAGCTAATACAGTACTTCAGATATATTAATCTTTGTAACACTTTCTTTGTCTTTGAAATCGAAAAATCACATTTTCAAGCTAAATGTTTAGAAAACAAACTTTCCAAAATTCGCAATAATATGTAACAGTCATTTTAAGGAGAGTGTGTACGCAGCAAAAATTATAATGTTTAGGACGATTTACATACATGTCAGTTATAATAACATAATCTGATATGAAATAGCAGCATTGATCTGCTATGTGGCAGGTCTCCGATTTCCCTATTCATTCTGAACTCAGATTCAGGGAGAAAAAATCAAATAAAAAGCATATTCCTACAAGGGTTTAGATTTCGTCAAAAAAAGACTGGACAGCTTTTAATGATTTTGGATAGAATACTTCATTTATTAAGAGAAATATTTAAACTTCATCTAGTTTTTTTGTTTGTTTTTTAATCACATTTTTATGCTTGGTGATTTGTATGTTTATTTGAATTTTTTTTTAAATCTCAGAATAATAAAAGTTGTGTATTTGTCTTAATGCGCATCTTAATTAGATTTTCCCCATTAATTTTGCTTATAGTTTTATTTCAATGTTGCTGAAGTTTTACTACACAAATGTGCACTATCATACCTCCATAACTTATAAATGCAGGTGAATACCACATAATACTAATCAAACCAGACTGCGATCTGACCACATTATGTAACTGTGCATCATTGACTCTCGTTAATTATAGGCTATTGAATTATTGGAAAATGGAAAATGAAAGACTTAAATCTTAACAGTAAGAATGAATCCCAGCAGGCATTGTTCTGTTTTATTTTAATTTGCAATTCCCGAACAAATATAATATGCACCGTGAGTCACCAACCTTTCACCAATAAAACGGGCATTTAGCAACATTTCACACAGTATGTGTCAATACATAGTACGCAAATATTACCAGTCAAGCTCAGCGTAGCAGCAATGGAATTACAGATTCAGATTAAAGCATATTAAAGCACTCCCATCTCTCTATAAACACGATCTTGTAGAGCACTGAATAGCACCGGCTTTTCCAAGAGCTCAATGCCGGAGGCTTTGCATTATCGATGTTTACTTCAATGAATAGAACAAGACCGTTTACTGTCAGGAATTCGAGTTTAACCTATGTACACGAGTGTGCAAGTTGTATTTCTATGAAATGATTTTCAAGTTGCAAAAATTTCCAAAGCATGAGCATTTCAGGAAAAAAAAATTGTCAAAATCATGTAGACACCTTCGATCTCTGGGGGTCATAGAGTACGAGAATTAACAACAGAATGAATTTTCATCTTTTAGTTTTTTATTTAGTTAGAGACTCTATATGTTATTTTTTTTTACAAACTGACTGCGGGCGATTGAGAGTTTTAATGAATTTATTACTTTTTACTAAGGTATGAAAAATAAACACACCATATATTGAGAATTGAGAAAATTGTGTTCTAACTTGTTAAACAAGTTCTCTTGATCATGGAAACAATTAAACATGTTCTCAAATTTACGACACCCTCATGGGCTCGTCTTTTGGGAAACTGCTACAAATATTACAAACGAGCCAAATCTTAATTTTTTGTACCAGTCATAATGGTTTTGATGAGATTTTACATTTATCTTTACAGGCTGGTCTGTTTTCTGTGACAGTTATTGTCCATTCACACTGTGCGCTGCATTTTGAGTGTTGTCTAATCTAATCATACGCTTACGGTCCATACAATTATTGCCCTTTACAAGTTACTACCAATTTATCTTGAATCTAGACATCTAGCTCACAGCTAGATCGTTTCCCTAAAATATAGAGCTTGTCTGGATACAGCGTTAATTTTACTGGCCTTTTTTTAAATCTGTCATTATCATTGCTTAGTATATACTAACTGTAGATTTAGTTTATTATTATTTATTTTTTTCTTATGCTAGAAGGAATATTCTTTTTCCATAAATTATGTTTTATTAAAGGTGGAAGAGTATTTCCCTTGAAAAATCTACTTATAGTACGATCCCCATAACTACAAGAAGTTTTCTGTAAAAAAAAAAAAAAAAAAAACAAGATTATTCTTGCTCTTTGTGTTTTGGGAAATCAAAATTTTTTATCTTTTCGCTACCCAGTTTTGTGAGTATGGTCTTCTAGGAACTGATCGATCTAGTAAACAAAACAAGCGCTAAAATTGCAGATATATAGAGACAAAATAAAAGAGAGATATGCGAAACTGAAGTCTAAATACATAATATGAAACATAAATCTTTCCAAGTAGACTTTATGAGTACCGAACATGAAAGGAGAGAGAGAGAGAGAGAGAGAGAGAGAGAGAGAGAGAGAGAGAGAGAGAGGGAGCGAGAGAGAGAGAGGGAGAGGGAGAGAGAGAGCGAGAGAGAGAGAGAGGGAGCGAGAGAGAGAGAGGGAGAGGGAGGGAGAGGGAGAGAGAGACAGAGCGAGAGAGAGAGAGAGGGAGAGAGAGAGGGAGGGAGCGAGAGAGAGAGGGAGAGAGAGAGAGAGAGAGAGAGAGAGAGAGAGAGAGAGGGAGGGAGCGAGAGAGAGAGGGAGAGGGAGAGAGAGAGAGAGAGAGGAGTTCATGGTTTCATTTCTTACAAAAATATTTATTTGAGGGGAACCTCTGTTCTATGTATTTTTTTACCATGAAATAGCACAACAGATAGAGATGCGCTGTTTGAAAGCAAGACCCAAAATTGAATACAGATTATGAACAGAAATTGGTTTCTCACAAAAATAATAAAAAAAAAGAATGATTTAAAAAACAAATCGCCAGTGTCAAAGCAGTAATCCGCAGGCGGGCTGATCGCAATCGCTTTATTGTTATCGACATTTATCTTTCTGTGCTTCATTTTCTGCAATGCAAAATGGCGATTTTACATTCTGCATATGATATGAACTCGCCTTTCCTCTCTTCTTTATCAACAGCAACGGAGATTCACTGAGAGCTCCGTAAACCTCATCATGATAACAGGACACCGGAAAGTCTCTCCACTGAGAAACGCCATTTCACTGGTCAGTCAAGCGAGGAATGGGTGATGCAAATCAGCTAAATTGGATGTTCCGCTGTGGTAGTGCTCAGGGTCCCCTTAATATGCCGACTAGCCTGAATATGTGCATGAAGCAAACGATGATTTCATGGTTTTGTGCAACATTGCGGGTGGCAATTCGACCAACATTCATTGTCATGCCTGATAATTGTTCACCCTAGCTTAAGCCCTAGTTAGCACTATTCCTTTCTTTCCTGAATAGTTTTGTAAAGAGTGTTTTACGTGGAAAGTGTTAAAGTTTGGGGATAGGAAGGAGGCAGAGAGCAAATTATTTATAGGCTGCAAAAACATACGTATATAAAGCTGAAAAACAATGAGTGCGTGTAATCAGTAAAATAATACTTGCCGAGGATTTTTTTTATAACAATTTTTTTTTTACACCTTCAATATTAATTTATGGCCTGCCTTTCGATTCATGTGCTACACAATGATTCTTAAATAGAGAAGAATAAATTATTTGTCAATTTTTCCTCTTTCTCATTATAATACTTGTATAAGGGATGCCTTGGCTTCGTCAGCCTCATAATAACCGAGATTTGTTTTTTAATATTGTTGTACACAAGAGCACTTAGAGTTTCTTTTTTTACTTCGACATAAACATTAATCTGTATTATTTACTACTATATTTCCAGGCAATCTGTATGACGCTTATCTCTCTGAGAAAGCTTTTAGTACAGCTATTTGCTGCTAATACTGAGTAAGCAGGTTCTCTTACAGCATAATTTGTGACTGCTCGCGGTACAACAACAATGTTAGACATTCTTGGCCCCTGCAGGCCAGACAGACCTCGTGAGCTGGCAAATGCTCCCAGACTCCACGCCACAAATCAAAAGCAGAGCTCGCCCTTCACGCAGATGCCCAGCGCTATCCCTAAGTGACGCAAGGGTATAACAGCATTATTTACACAGGACCTGGCACTAAGCGAAATCTATTGACTTGAGATCCAACGATAATGATTTACTCTAGGAACTCAATAATTCGTTACGCTGATTTGGTCAAGGCCTATCAGGGCAGAAACCTACATCTCCTGGTGCTGGTACGTGAACGGATCAAGTAAAACCAAAGTTCTGCCCATTCTAATCTTCCTATTACCTCTGCTGATCCGCCTGTCAGATTAGTTTCAGTGAATGTAACCAAATGGACGATTCTGGATATTTTTCCAGTTCCCCTGTAGCGCTTTACGATGGTTTCGCGCAAAAAAAGTTATAATGTATATATTATTTTTTTTAATTTAATTTATTTGATACATCAAAAGAACTAACGAAAGAGAAGATTGAATAACCTTCGAAGAAATATTCCGACTATTAAATTAGAATCAAAGTCGAGCGAAAAAATCATGATACTTAACACATGCTTTCAGAATTTATCACCGCAATATGTTTCATATTATTCGATGAGTTTCAATGCTTCCCTCATGATTGTGTGCACGCCATTCCTTGCCAAATTTACCGCAGAGAAAGATAGGTTAGTGATTAAAAGTCATTGTCTTTAATCTTCATCGTAGAAACTATATCCCAAGGGCACTATCAAAACTTTGCGGAAAGTAGCCGGATCAGGATCGTTTCCAGCTTCGTTTCACAACCAGGTGCCGTCATACAGAATCTAAAGTGAATTTCCGTAGTATTTTATCTTTTTTTGTCTTTACCAGTCTTTTGAATCGATTTTGCCGGGTAATATTGTGAAAAAAAAATAGCATTGCAAGAATCGCACGGTTTTTTTTTCTTCCTCAATCTGTGTTAAGCAGAGGAATAGACATGCTCTTTTGTGCGTTAGCAAAATTATGTATGAAATTGATTTCATTTCAACAGCTTGCAACACTACTCTGATTGTTTCTTTTATTCCTCCGTGTTTATGGAACCAGACTACACTCATCAGCAGCATCTTTTAGGTTTTCACTTTCGATCAGAACATCCCAAACAAACAAGGTTACGATATCAGTTCTGTATTGCTTTGATCAGCAAGGGTTTGTAGCTTTTATATTATTGTTCCATTTCTTATTGTTTGAGCAGTCTTAGGCAGACATTGAAGCAGGAAGAGGAGGAAATGACGAACTGTGGCCATGACAGAGCATTGGAAAAGTGAGCGCAGCTGCTGTCAGTAAACAGTATAAGCTGAGCTCTTGGTCGAGCTCCACTCAGAAAGAGAAGAATGAAGGTTGGCTAAGGCATTGAAGGCAAGGACGGGTTTAGGACAACAGGGCAAGAGAGAAAGCAGGTGGTTCAGAGAAATCAAATCAAGCGACGCAGAGGTCTCCCATCATCGGGCTGGGCACTCAGCCTTCACGACGGACCGTCATAAGCATTCTGTGTCAGTGACTAGATGCCCGTGAATCATCGATGGTCACTAAGATAAGGTCCTTTACTTTCTATCTTCCTTCCTAGCCCCCCCCCCCCCCCTCCTTTCTCTCTCTCTCTCCCTCTGTCTGTCTAACTGTGTCTCTGTCCCTTTCTTTCTTTCTTTCTTTCTGTCTGTCTGTCTGTCTGTCTGTCTGTCTGTCTGTCTGTCTCTGTCTGTCTGTCTGTCTGTCTGTCTGTCTCTCTCTCTCTCTCTCTCTCTCTCTCTCTCTCTCTCTCTCTCTCTCTCTCTCTCTCTCTCTCTCTTTCTAATTCTCTCTCTCAAACACACACGCACACTTTCAATGTTTTATCAGCTATCTCATCCTCTGATTATTTACCTATATATTACTCTTTTAGCTTAACCCACTACTCTATAATCAGATTCCTTTCTTCCTCCCACACTTTCTCAATTAGCAAATCAAGTTAAGCCCTTCCAATGCCACTCCCTATATACGATACAATACACGTTCTCCTTCACTTCAAGCTGATCATATTCATCATTGCCTACTTCATAATTATTTCATTACATTTGTGCAGCGAATCAATAGTGGTGCTAGTAGTAGTATCATTCATTCTAGTGTCAATAGCTGCACTAATAATAATAGTTGTAGTAGTAGTAGAAGTAGTAGTAGTAATAGTAGTAGTGGTTGTGGTTGTAGTAGTAGTAGTAGTAGTAGTAGTAGTAGTAGTAGTAGTAGTAGTAGTAGTAGTAGTAGTAGTAGTAGTAGTACAGTAGTAGTAGTAGTAGTAGTAGTAGTAGTGTAGTAGTAGTAGTAGTAGTAGTAGTAGTAGTAGTAGTAGTAGTAGTAGTAGTAGTAGTAGTAGTAGTAGTAGGAGTAGTAGTAGTAGAAGTAGGAGTATAAGTAGTTGTAGTAGTAGCAAGTAGCAGTAGTATTAGCAGTAGTAGTAGTAGTAGTAGTAGTAGTAGTAGTAGTGGTAGTAGTAGTAGTAGTAGTAGCAGCAGCAGCAGCAGTAGTATTAGCAGTAGTAGCAGTAATAGTAGAAGTAGTAGTAGCAGTAGCAGTATCTTTTGTTTTTGTAACGTAGTAATGACTGCAGCTTCAGTACAAGATGCATTTAAATCAATATACTTCAGTAGGATATGTTGACTTGATATGCATTGTTGTTCAAAACATGTAATCTAAATATTGTTTAATATTATGTAAAGAATATTACGTCAAAGTTAAATGTCCTCTAACTTGCCCAGCTATATTATAAATTCTGAAAAGAAATATAAAAAAGGGTTAAATTTGTTGGAACTTTGAACATTGTTCAATCTGTCAATCATAAATGCTCCAATCACGTATGATTCGAAGGCATCGAGCTTTGGAGCCTGCCATACCAACATTCTTTGTAAAACAATAATTTTTTATTCATCACCAGTCTGACAACTCGATTCCTTGTTTCATCTTTAGTAACTGCTCTTGCTCTGTTCCTTCCTATTGTTTAACCCACTCCTTTCCTTCCACCCCACTCCGTTTGTTGAAAACCCAGGCCTCAACCATCAGAACCACATTGTCCTCTCACAAATCTAATATTTGTTGAGCGGAAATGGATCAACGGCCGTGCCTGTGTTGTGCGAATCTGGGACGGAGCGTAATTGTTGCTGGAGAGAGGGCCTGCAGAAAGGGTGGAGAGTTTTCTGGTCGGCACTAATGTCTGCCGTGAGTGCTTCGAAATTAAGAACTGCATTTATGGGTCCTGGTGAGATGTAATTAAAAAAAAATGGGGACAAGGGCAGCGAGCATTTTAAACACAATCTGCTCTAAGTAATCGGATTATTAAAGAGAAACCTCTGGTAGAAATACATTTCCATAGGTTGATATCAGAATGTGAGTCTAAAAATAAAACAATGTAACACCATAGATAAGGTAATTATGTTATTCAATCGAGTAGGAAAAAAAAACAATCTCTTTTTTAGCCTTAGAGTCGACATTTTTACTGTTCAACTATCATTTCATTTTCATATAAATATGCAGGACTGGGTAATACATGTGATTCGCGCGTATTTAGGAAGAAAATACTTTACAATGTAATTATTTGTGAATATCTCGAAATTGGTTCTGAAGTCTTTGCAGAATTAAAGAGGGAAGTGTGTGTGTGTGTGGGTGTGGGTGAGGGGTGTTTGTTGGTGTTGTTGTTGTTTTTTTTTTATTTTGTTGTGTTTTATTGTTCTTTTTCTTTTTTGTTTTGTTTTGTTTTGTTTTGTGTTCGTTTTGTTTTAGTTTGGCTTTTAAGTGGGTTTTCTTTTCAGAATGAAGGTAGCATGAAGAAAAATAAAGCGAAGATAATAATTGCCAGTGAAGGAGGTCTTATTTAGGAGGACTAATTTGAAAGGACGTTTTACACCATTTGTACAAGCATAGCATTAATGCCCTAGAACCAGTCCTAAAACTATCATGACAGGACACTGTGTTTTATGAGAACGAGAAGCGTCACAACCCTATACATTTTTTGTTCCTTCTGTAGAAGGGCCTTTATCATGGACTATGGGGAAACAAGGCACATGACACAGAGCACGATAACAGCGCACTGCCCAGTCTTGTCGATTAGAGTTCATTAAAGAAGAGTATAATTGGGTGAAGACTCGGGGAAATTGCCCAGGGCAATTAGGGTCCAATCATTGGCTGTGTCCCATTCCCATCTCTGGCAGCGTCCCTCACCAGTGGTGAGTTCATCATTCTGTCGTTGCCAAAGATAATACAGTTATTGGCAGCAGGCTTTATGCCAGGGAGTCTGGCGCTGTGGGCGAGCACTGGGATCCAAGGGGGGCGAAGGCTTAGGATTAAGATGTGGGGATGAAGTCTTAAGGCTTGGGCGATTAAAGCGCCTTTCAGTGCTTTTAGAGAGCACAGAATGATGATAGAACGAAAGAAAAGGAATAGTGAAAGAAAAGGGAAGGTGACAGAGATAGCGAGAAGAAAAAAAAAGGAAAAGAAAGAGAGAAAAGCAAGTACATCTCTGCATAAAAGACGGAGAAACCTGCAGACGAACAGACGGAATAGTCAGAGACACGGATAAAATAAGACATTTAGTCATGCGCGTAGGAAAAAGGAAACACAAAGCTGAGATGATAAAAAAGGAAGAGTGGAAAAAAAAGAGAATGCTGTCTTCAACAAAGAGAATGAGAAAATGGGTTTGGGATCGGCTAGAATTTAGAAAGAGAAATTGATGGATGACGCATCGAATAATGTCGGTGTGAGCGGAGTATTTGAGTATGATGTCACACCATTATTGTCATGTTTACCCTGAGGCACGAGATTTTCGGCATGCGCACAGTGATTGGAGAGTTGAAGGAGAGAGCAAGAAAACCCAATACAGTACAGCGAGGCACCCTGGGTAATAGAGTCTTTCGAAGATAGCGCTGTATTGAAACAAAGTGAGTTGTATCCCTCACCCAAGGCATTTATTTTCTCCATAAAAGTTTTGCAGATATATTCAACCAGTGATTAATATTCATGAGTGTTTTTTAGAAAAATACGAAGCTGCTACCAAAAAAACAAAAAACAAAAAAACAACAAAAAACAATAAGATTTTGGTACTGTTTTTCAATCTGTATCATTTGAGTTTCAGCTGCATCGAAAGGGGTATATATATATATATATATATATATATATATATATATATATATATATATATATATATATATATATATATATATGCAATGTTCTAGAATCTCTTAACATGTTTAGAGCTTGTTTGTAGTCTTTCATCCCTGGAGTTATATTTCTCACGTAAAGCAAAAATGTCTTTTTTTACTCTAAAGTTGTTCTTTTTTAATCTAGAGTCTTCTATGCGTTTCACATCAAATGGCTGACAACTTTGTCAGTGGTTTGAACTTTAGTGAATTCGACATCCTGTGTCACAATTGACACCAATTTGCCTCTTGTCATGTATTTTGTCTCTCACATTTTCAGACAGTTAGATAATTATATGGATTCCCCTAACGACAAAGACTTGCCCTTAAAATTGAGCGTAATGTTTCCGAACTTCTGTCATTTCAACAGACCTTTATGCCCTTTATGAGTTATGCAGTATTTCGTAGTGTTAATTCGATACGCTGGGTAAGCTTTCGTCGTAACTTTCCCATGCTCTGACACATTCGGAAACAACTTTTCACGTTAGAGCGAAATTCTGATAAAGAGACACAAACATGTCGGCGCAGAATAGTCGCGGAGCAAACTAAGAAATTCCGGAGATGGAATTTTATGTTCAGCTTTTAAATTTTTTAAAAAGTCTACATTTTTTCCGCAGAATTCTGAATTTTTTTTTCTTTTTTCTTTTTTTAATTTAAATCAACAACTATAAAATTGTGTACCTTCTTTTTCCCCATATTCCTGAGAAATAGGAGATTGCCTCTAACTTTTATGATTTATAAACATGCATTTTCCTTTCATTGATAAGCCAACTTCTCCTAAGTTTAATCCTACATGCTTGACGCCTACGATCTGCTACATTTAAACTTTAAACTATGGTTCTCTTCATATCAATATTTTCATTTAAAAAAAAACCAACAAAAACAAACACCTTGTTTAATTTAATCTGTAATCATTGCATGACAGATGAGAGTTGGATTAACCTCATAAGATATTTATAATTAATTTCATCGCAGATGAGATTCGATGATTGTCTTCCTTTCATCTCAAGAGTGAAAAACGTGTAACTATTGGGGTAAATTTGCACAAACTTTCGTATCTTTACTAGGACTGGTTATGTATGAAAAAGGTACCTTTAGGTCTGTTAGTGGCTGCTTAATTTTGTTTGTTCCGTCGCCTGCAATTTTCGTTAAATTTTAAAAGAATAAAACGCTTAAAAACAAAACTAAAAAAAACATTGTGGTAGAAAGAAAATTGCAGAAGACAACTTGAAATTTCATCAAGATTCAAGCTTGACCGAGAATTTTGTTGAAGCAAATGAAAAGCAGTCCATGCTAATCACAAAATTAAGAACATAATAATACAATATTACAAAATGAAAAATAATGCTCCTCCCCTCCCCCCCCCCCCCCAAAAAAAAAAGCATGATTTAAGTTTTACTTTTTTTGCTAAAATATCGATATAAAATTGTCGAACTGAGATAAAAATAGAAAAAGGAAGATTAATTTTGAAAAGTGAATGCTAAAGATAGCCTTTCCTCAAAATTAATTCCATATGAAATTATCGAACGGAGACATAAATTGCTTAACGCAGCCTTCAGCAGCTGACAAAAATTTAACATTTTAATGCAATTGGAAATTTTGGCTGAGCCAAAAAATTTAAGTTTATTAAGAATAATAGCCCGTGTGGAGAATGTGTAACCCCTGATAGGAAGGACAATAAAGGATATAAAATGGTGAATACATTGACAAACATCAACACAATGATCAAACAGTCATATGGGTACCCGGTGAAAGAGAGAAAGAAATTATAAAAGTTAATATCCTCTCCAGACAAGATAATTGATCTCATGAGGTTGTTGAAACTGTATTAGTTTAAGCTGATTATGATTCTCTCACGGGAAACCTACAGTGCCGGGAATGCGTGCGCATCGATCATCTTTTAGAGCCGCTCTTTTGTCAAAGGAAAGTCCAGACGGTCCATAAAACATTATACTTGTTAGTGTAAATATTGTCGCATGGGATCTATTTCATGTGTTCCATTTCTGGCTAATTCCAGGTTTGATCATGATAGCCTCCAGACCTGTATTTGATTTTTACCTGGATGTTTAGCTTTCTTCCAATTTGATTCAAAGTCCTTGCTACGTTTTGTTTTATAACTTTTGACCCTAGATATACACACACCAAGTGTGGATGGTTAGAGAAACTTAAACGCTTCTATAAACCATTGTAAATGTGTGCAATTGAAATAGAAACTGTTGAAATTAATTCTTTTGTTTTCTCCTTGTTTTGTTTTTTTTTCGGTTGAACTTTAATAAAGGGTGACAATTATATCAAAGTGCCAAGTGAAACCATTCATTTAAAGAAGTCTTTATGTTTTTTCAATATTTCTCTTTTAATTTGACATTAGAAAGAAAAAGTATACCGAAAATGACATTGGGAACACAGATTGCAATTATTTCTTTTACTCGTGCTTTTACCTATTCAGTCACGAGACGAGACATGTCATAAGTTTAAAATATCAAAAGCAACCTGACTTTCTACAGTCAATTTTTTTCAACAATTCCATCTTTTGTTACACAGAGCAAAGATAAAATTCAATATACTCTTATTTTAGTATTACGATCCCAGCACTAACATTAAAACCGATGTTGGTTGTGAAGCAAGCTATACTGTTGACTCATTACCATAATACTAATTTTCACACCTCTTTGTAAGGTCGAAGTAAAGTGTTATATGGTGCAAAAACATTTTGGCAATTTAGGACAGCTGCTGAGACTGGGTGTGACTCACTCCAGCCTTTGGCCAATTTGCTAGCCACTCAAACTTTCGGGAAAGAGGTCAACCTAGGACAATGAGGAATAATGGGCTGGTTTGTAGACCCTAGGTCCAGGTCTTGCCAATGCCTGTCCCATGCGAGCCAAGGCCTCTGTCCCACAGGAACTCACCAGGAGAAGGGAAGTGTGGGCTTCCGTCAGGTAATTGCACCAGACTGCTGGTCTGATGTACTCGATGTCAGATCGATGGGATCAGAAATGCAGGATTGACACTTCCGTGAACACTTTTATATTTACTTTGAGCACTAAAGCGATGGACGATTTAATGGCTAATGGGTGAGGACCAGATTGTTTCAATACCCTCGGGGATTTTGTGCATTCTGAATCTAATATTTTACTTCACTACAATATTCTCCTCGGGAATAACACAACATTGATGTTAAAAGGATATATCGTAATATCATTATGCAACATTTCAAATTTGGTAAAATGGTTTGAGTTAAAGATCTGAGGTAACATCATCTTTCTTCTGCATCCGACACTGTCGATACCTTATCTTACAATCTAATCAGCTGATGCAGACCTTAATAAACTAAATTTTAGAAGATATTAAGTCTTTTTTTTAGACGAAAAGCTCGCCTGAAAGAGGAAACTTAAATTAAAGTTTTAAACCTGCAGATGAGGCAAATCGAAGAAAAATTACGAAGATTAAGAAGCGATATACAGAGTAAAATTATTAGAGTCATTGACATCTTTTTGTCTCCGAACAGAACATTCACACTTTCTAATACTTGTCTGCGTTAAAAACTAGGCTCATAATCTACTGGCACTGTACTTTACACTGCTTCTTTCTTGTTATGTGTGTATAATTTTTAAAGCTTACTTCTTTATTTGCATTTTTTCTTATTTTGTTTTAATTTGAATAACCGTATTACTATCAGTCCTTATGATAACCAAACTAATCTGCATGCTACCAATCTATAAACTACCTTTATTTTAGACTCTTCATTTCAAACCACTTATTTAAGTATTAACTCCTAGATTATTGATGATAATTATCACAACAACTATTCAACGGCTCCTTTATAACGCCCAAATCATAAGGTAAATTTTAGGCTACATTTTACATCTACCATTCCTACCAAATCACCAATACTAACACAACAGTTAATTATTGTGTCATTATTACAGCAGTTTTTACTTTTGTCCGTATTGTACTAATTAATTTCTTTTTATAAGTATTTTTACCTCTACTTATTCATTCACAAATGCTGAAGATTTTCTTCTTTCACCCCAAAAACTAATGTTATTCCCATTTTCCCCCCTCCTTTTATAACTATGATTATTCTTGGTGATGAGAACTAACATTTTATAAAGCAACGACATATAATTGAATTCTCTAAGGTACGGTAATGGTATTTCGTGTTTAACATTTTGTTAATTAATTGTTTGAAAATCTTTCATATTCTCCTGACCAGAAGGCCTGTGAGACAGTTCAGTCGTTGAACAGCTTTTTTAAAAGGAAAGGCTGTAAAACGAAAGGAAATTCTTAAATGTTTGTCTTGACATAAATGAGGACTTTATAAACATCAAATAGGGTTACAAATTTTAGAGTGGTGCAAAGCTACAGAAATATAAATATATTCTTGCAAAATCAAAACTAGAAACTAGAAACAACAAGTAATTGACCTGAAGCCAGCAATATAGGTTCAAATAGTGTGCGTGAATGAAACGAAATGCGATGTGGAGGAGGCAAGGGGAGCTTACTAGCAGCTGCTTCTGAAGCTGACCATGGACGCTTGATGGATCTGAGTGTCTCTCGATCAGACCCGGCGATTTGTCAAGGTTTTTCTGACACTGGTCCGACCAGAACTGGGATTGTTTCTCTGAGAAATTAACCTGGTGTCAAGGGTTTACTTAGCCTAGAAAGTCGGAGAGTCTTTCATTTCTTGGTGTTTGCTGCTTTCTTTTCCTCCCGCCACCGATGTTTTTTTTTTCTTTTCCCTCTCTAGTTGTATTTTGTGTTTTGATTTCTCTCACAAAATAAAAGAAAGGAAAAACACAGCGAGATGAACATTACTGATTAAAAAATAGACTGCTTTTGTAGAAATAAGGGGAGAGGAGTTTAGAAAGCGAGAGAGACAGACAGACAGACAGACAGACAGACAGAGGAGAGAGGCAGATAGACAGACAGAGAAAGAGAGAGAAAGAGAGAGAGGGAGAGAGGAGAGAGAGACAGATAGATACAGAGAGAGAGAGATAGACACAGAGAGAAAGAGAGAGAAAGATAGACAGAGAGAGAGAGAGAGACAAACAGACAGACAGACAGAAAAGGAACGAAAGACAGTTTGATACTTTCAGAAATGAGGCTTCTCGTTCGTTTGCATAACTGGATGTGCTGATATGGCGACTTTATTTTGAAATTTCTCCGCTTTATGAGGTGGAGATGAATTTCCTTATCTCTTTAAAATTAAAAGTATAAGTAAAAAATCGATTTAAAAGCATATTTGTTTGTAAAGCTTAGAGACCAACATGGTTGTGAATCTGTAAATCGATTTCAGAATTTTCGGCATGTAAAATGTTGAGTTTTTTTGCACTAAGTGCATAGGTACATTGGCTAAATAATTTAATATTTCAACCTGATAGTTAAATTTACTTCTAATAGAAAAAAAAATGAGCTTACCCTCAGAGTCTCTTGTGTACAGCTTAAGGTGCAAAAGATAGGCCTACGGCAAGATAAAAAAACAAATGGCCATTATGATACATAAGCACAAAAAGTATAGACTGCCTCTCATCAGTTTAAACTTGTGAATTAACTGTTACAGTTTTACCATTGATCCTCAATCTATCTTGAAATATTTCCTCTTTCTACGGATATCGCCAAATATTATTAAAAGTATTGGCGTTGAAAAAGATGATGAGAGTACAATTGTAATTCTACTTGAATAGCAAAAAAAAAAAGCAACGAAAAGACAAAAAAGAATAAAACAGAAAACTTCCCGCAATTTCAACAAATATCCTCAAGGAAATATCATAGACAAGTAGATTAATTCTTTACATGGCAATAACAATAATACACTGTAGATCTTTTGGTTCTATTCAGATTAATAACATTTTAATAGAATTTAAATCCATTTGCAGTACCTGTTTACAAAATTGCTTCTAAACATATAAACACCCACACATCCACCACACACACACACAGACGCAGACAGGGAATTGATTACCTAACAGTAAAGGCAACTACACATTTTAAACAAGATGTAGCAAATTGGAGAGTAAATAAGAAAAACTCATCCCTATTGTAACTGACGATAATGACATTACATCTTGGCGGAGGATTTATCAAACTTGGCAAATTGCTCACGCACAGAGTCCTCGCTGTTTAAATTATTAACAAAGCCAGTTCACGCTGGGATGTAAGATTCTCTGGAATGTCACCAACGATAGGAAATGATTTCTATCACAAATAATCTTATTATCAGAGACCACTGAAATGATGGCTTTGCTGACTTAAACAAATTGAAGGCCATGTGTGCCATTAGAATAAATTACTGAAGGTAGAGCAACTTAGTTTCATGGTTAGGACTTAGGTATTCTGAGCCATTAGGTTGATTGAGAACTCAAAAAAAAAATGTTTTTTCTTCTCATATTACTAAAAGAAAAAAAAATTAAGATACGGCTACAGATATTGCGAAGAAGAATCGCTGTATTTAAACTCCATCCAACACATTCAATTGTTTCAGTATTTTGTTCTGTGCGGTTGATAATAATCGCAGGGATGGTGTTGTTCTTGGTCTTCATTTTTGGGGTTTTGTTTTGCTTTTTTGTTGTCAATATAGCTATAATTATACTACTACTACTACTACTACTACTACTACTACTACTACTACTACTACTACTACTACTACTACTACTACTACTACTACTACTACTACTACTACTACTACTACTACTACTACTACTACTACTACTACTACTACTACTACTACTACTACTACTACTACTACTACTACTACTACTACTACTACTACTACTACTACTACTACTACTACTACTACTACTACTACTAATAATAATAATAATAATAATAATAATAATAATAATAATAATAATAATAATAATAATAGTAATAATAAAAATATTAACATCATTATTAAAATTACTTTTTTTTATTTTATTTTATTTTTTGCATATTTTTTAAAACACTGTTATCATCACCATCACCATCATCATTATTATCACTTCATAATCATGATCATCATCGTTATCATTATCATCATCATCATCATCATCATCATCATCATCATCATCATCACAATCATCACAATCAAATTTTTGAAGAACAAAAAGCTAGTCTATCTATTCCGATATACCGCGCAGCAGAGACTTTGCCTACAGGTATTATTAAATAAAATTTTTAACTTTAGATTGGAGCAATCAAATTAAAGCAGTTCTTGAACTTACATATAGATAAAAGTTCATTATTATATCCCTATCATATTGCAACATGATAGCCTATCGGTACGACCGTCAAGAAGATGTAGCTACTGAGAGATGCAGAAAAATCAAATTTATGAATTCTATAGAGCTCACCGTGAAAGATTACTTATTTGGTTCAGGTTTGCAATCAAGGGGAGATAGCTCCTTCAAAACAATTTTTGTGGTTGAAGTTGCAATTCAAATGAACATTATCTACCTTTCCTCTCTCGCTCCTCTCTTAGATCGCATGGTTTTGTTTTGTTATTTTCATAGTATAAATTGTTTGATAGGTTTGACCTTTCCTTAATTATTTGGTCTTGACTCTTAAGGACTTGCAAATTGTAGGATTTTTAAAAAAAATTTAATGTCAAGAAAAGATTTCAACCAGGATTTTGTGAAAGGCTCAAACATCATAGGCCATGACTTCTGAAAAGCTTTTGGTTTTTCAGCATAAAGCAAACATTGTCTTCCAGTTAGGAATAAAGAAGAATGCATTACTTGCACAGTTCACAAAGTTTTCATATAGATTACGGGAGAAATAGAATTATATCTAATACAACTAACTATTCTTCACTGTACATGTATGACGTGTATATATGGAGTTCTAAATCGGCGAATTAGATCAACGTCACTGCGGAGCAGAGGCAAAAGGGCAACCAGATTTACTTCAGAACCTATTACTGCTTTATGCTCACTGAACTGGGATTGCAGATGTACCCTGAAACAGAAAAGATAGAAGCAAATACTTTGGCAACCTGAGGGACTTGTAGAGTAGCCTGAAGTCAAATTCATACGAACAACGGAACTGTCTTTTTGGCGAGCATTAAGAATGTGACACTTTCACACGCCGATCCAGTGGAGTAATTTTCTTTAAGTAGATTCGACCTATTAAGAAATAATTTTATCAAGTTAGGAAAAAAAATGCTGACCTTTTCGTTTGAGGTGGTCTTCTTCTCAAATGCCCTGTCTAAAACAGACATCGGCGATCATGATTCTCCACTTGTCCCTATCTTCCGTCATCCGCAGTAAGGCTATGTTGTCTTTGTTGTTTCCTGTCACAAAAGAGCTCAAGCTATCAAGAAATGTAATCCTTTGTCTACCTCTGCTTCTTGTACCTTCTATCTTGCCTGTAAGAGATAAAAATTCCAGTCCCTTATGGCGACATATGTGGCCTAAAAATTTCAGTTGCCTTTTCCTTATTGTTTTTATGAGGGATCTCTCTTGGTTCGTTTCTTCTAATATCGATTCGTTTGTCCTCTTTTCTTTCCATGATATTCTTAACATTCTCCTGTAGAACCACATTTCCGCTGCCTCTAAATTTTTCTTGGTTCCTGCAGTTATTGTCCAAGTTTCGCATCCATATAAAAGTATAGACCACACATATGTTTTCAAAACCTTCAATTTGGTTGAAAATGATATATTTCTATTTTTAAGAATTGTTCTCATTATTTTGAAAGAAGCCTTTGCAATGGCTATTCTCTTCTTAATTTCAGTCCTGCATTTACCGTCAGATGTCAATGTATATCCTAGGTATTTGAATTTCTGTACTTGCCTGATTTGTTCTCCCTTGCTAAAAAGCTTGCATTCTGGATTGAGGTGGTAAAAAATGTTAATTTTCCAAAAATTAAGAGTTAAAAAAAAACCAACAATTTTAAAAAACAACATGAAAAAATAACTATCCCCAGATCATTAGTGACTCCATATTAAATGACAGAGGGCTCAATGAAATTTAAGCCTCGGCGCCCACTGCTGGCCATCCTGGTGTGGAAGGCAAAACGTGCGGCGGCCGTAACCACCGTTTTTCCTTAATTTGTGGCCGTGACAATCCTCCGATCCGATGGTACAGCAGGGTCGGCTACATCAATTCTGTTCGATTCGACTGTAATTGGCACTACCACAGTCCCACCAAGTCGACTTGTCATCTGTCAACCCCGATGGTCTCTTTAGAAGTTTCCATAGAAACTTAGGAGACAGAAAACTACCATTAAAAACAAGTACTCTCATTTAAAAATTCTTATCGAATTTTAAACTGCAACAGACTCGAACGCTGTAGAATCTAGAACAATTGCATTTAGAAAAAAGTTCAGCAGATTCTAATTATGAATTAGCACATGGGCCTACCTGTTTCAGGTGAATTTTCTAACTAATAACGCGATGTCTAAAATCCGTATAAATCTCCATCTTGATGCGATTGAATCTATGAATCTATCAAAAACTTATAATCATGCATGTAAAAATTAGTGACCGAAGCTCCTGAAATGGTGGTTGGTTTAGCACAGACATTATTAGTGTCTAAAGTAATGTGCTACTTTCAGCCAATGAGCGTTATGTTTTGTATCTAGGGTAGTCTTACTAATATCAATGTCAGACATTTAGCAATTTAGCTTAAAACGTCAATGTTTTAGTGCGAAGATAAAGATCTAATGGATCAGGTGAGACGCGTTTTATTCCTTTGTTTCGTTTCTCTGCATCACCCCACTTATCATGAGATGTTCACATTCTCTCTTCTCATCCTATGGTTGAAAAAAGTTGCCATTTTTTAAAATACTGGGTTGTTTTAATACCTATACATTCGCATCACCATATTTGCAAATTCTCCTAAGACTTGTAAGATTTAAGATCAGTCTTAAGACTTGTAAGATTTAAGATCAGTCTTATTTATCAATGGTTGTGTTCCATGCTGTAAAGAATCGCCCAGATCTGCTTTATATTGAGTGAGAAGGACAAACTGTTTCAAAGGCTGAGAAAGTTGATCAACAACTGATGCACTCATGCCATCAAATCTAATTAATCAAATAATTGAAAGAGTGAAAGAAAGGGAGAAAGGTAGAGATCCTTCTGAAATGTTTAATTGTATAATTTTATATCTTGAATCACAGTTTTCAACGATATAAAACAGCGTCTCATCCGCAGGTACTCTTTTATCAATACGAGGAGCTAATGAAAGTTCTCTGAATGTTCAAGACAATCTGTCTGTGGAGAGAGCCAGCAATAATCTGCTGTAAGCTTGTATTAATTTCATGCTGTTGCAACAGCAGTTAGTCTGTGTCACCCTGGCTGCGCTTTACTTATAGACCACAATGAACTAGAGGTTCTATTTATTTTACTTAAAATGCCTAGTTTTTATTTCTTTTTTGAATAACATTGTTTCACTGTTTTAAGCTACTTTTGCCAGAATTGTTTCTGAATCTTATGTAATCCCATTCATGAGATGATGAATGCGATCTTTTTTTTTTTTTGTCTTTTATCCCTAGAAACAATGAAAAATATTGTTCTACGACCACTGATATCTCCGCCAAAATTGGACCATTATAGTCATCTGTCAAAAGAAGCTCAAGTTACACTTGCAGCTCTTGAAGCAAAATATGATCACCTTATCAAGAGTGTTCAGAGAATAGAAACATCAGGTATCAATGTTTTTATTTTTTAGCAGAATATTATAAGTAATAATGAGGAGGATACAGGTATAATAATAATAATAATAATAATAATAATAATATTAATAACAAAAGTAGTAATAATGATAATAGGAATAATGATAATAATAATAATAATAATAATAATAATAATAATAGTAATATAATAATTCTTGTTATTATTATAATTAATATTATTATTATTATAATTATTATTATTATTATTATTATTATTATTATTTTTATAATCATAATAATATAAATCAAATAGTAATAATAACAATGATTATTTTGACAAAGTGGAATTTTTTAAAATTTTAACCTTATTCCTGATTGCTTTGTTTGAATGAATAAAATGTGCAGAATTTTAGAGGCCCTTTTTACAATCTGATTAATAGTTGTTTTTTTATTTTGTTTTTGTTTCGTTTTTTGCATTTCTTGAATTTCAATGAACAGATCTGAAGTGATTTAAGGTCACAAAAAAAGATATTTGCAAAAAAAAAAAAAAAAAATTCTACATGTATTTGTTTGCCACTGACATTCTTATTAAAAATTATTTCGGTTTTTTTTTCCTAAAGAATTTTGGTGTTTTTTTTCAGATTCTGCTCACTACTATAAATCTATTTATGATGCTACTTTTAAGAAAGAAAATGAGACCACATCATTCAGAGAAACTAAAGGAAGAGGAATAAAAACTAAATTGGCGGAATGGAGTCGTAGCATTAAACATGCTTCGCAGAAAAAATCTACCAATAACTGTGTGCCAAGAAAGGATTATGGCTTTTGTTCAGAATTACTTATGACTGACCGTCCTCCTGATGAAGAAATCACCCAAAGTATTCTATTACTTACTCAAACTACATCAGCACCTGAAAGCCCTCTTATAGATTTTGAGAGCAATAATGCTGAAGATCATGAGCAAGAAAAAAATACATCCAACAAAAGGTTCAAGTTAGCTCAGTATTTTTCTGATATCCATACTGATATAACTGAAACAAATTTTTTACAAACAAACCACACTTACATGCAATCTAACAACTCTCAACTTTCTGCTGATGATGATTCGGTAAATAAGGGTGGGCAAAAACACAGATCAGACCAGACCAATACCAAATCAATAAGAACCTTAACACCAACTTTGATTGAATCAGAAAATCCTCTTTTTGCTTTGCAAAATGAGCAGCATAAGAGGGTGACTTCCCCAATTCTTGGTATGTGGAATGACTCAAAACCCAATGAGGACCCTTGTCCAAGTCCATTATTATTTGCATCATGTAAAGAAAACTCACAAACTTTCCCTGAAGGTGCAACCTTTGAGTTGAATGTATCTGATTCTGAAATTGGCAGTCCTTGCAGCTCACTGGATGTGATCAAGAAAGAAAAATGCACAGTGCCTTGCATACCTCATAGTAAAAAAAATGAAAGTGCAACTGCTGAAGAGTCTTCATTTTTCAAAAAAAACGAAATATCTTCCCAGTCACCACAGACACTAATAACAAAGTATTTCAAAGCAAAACCATCGTATTTGGAACAGCCTCAACTGCAGTAAGATGCCAAAGCTTCTCTTTCCAGAAAATAGCTTTAGTTTGAAATGTCTTAAATTCAATGATTCTTTTCTGTATTAATGAACTTATTTATCTATTCATAGGTTTTCTTTCATATGCTTTAACCCATAGGAATTTAATAATATTTTATTCCATGAATTAGTTTGTTTTTACAACAATAGAATTTTTTGTTGTTGTAAAAGTAGCCTTATTGTCTCATTAATAACTCTGCTTTAACCCAAAGACCATATTCAGTCTTAGTTTCTCATCCTTTAAAGCCTGGATAACTGTAAAAAAAACATTTCTTAACCATTATTTGAACTTTTTTGTTTTCAGTTTTGATTTGACACAGATAGACTCTGTTAAAACTGAAGCAAAAGGTGAGCATAGTAAAGTCATTTTTTTTTCTTTCAAACCGTTGTTTTTATCAGTTTGTAACCAACTAAGACTTGCCAGTACATAATACCAGCTTTTCTTAGAAGGTTTAAGAATAAGCTGCAATACAGATTGTTTAATACTTTAAGCTTGAGTAAAATAGGCTCTTTTTGTTTATATTAGAATATCAATTGCTTATGTTTTGCCATAATAAATTGTTTTTTTTGCTTTTTGATTGTTTTTTTTCTTTTTCTTTTTTTAAATCATGTTCATTTCATTAGACATATTCTATTCTGTTCCACAGCTGTTTGCCTCAGACTTATATTATTTAACTCTTTCCAGTAAAGTATGTAAAAGCTAAAACATGAACAGAAATCGATGTGTTGTTATCCTAGTTGTTCATTTTGTTTTTATCATGATCATCATAACGTTTATAATTATAGACATCATGAACATGATTATTATTACTGTTTTTACTTTTTCACCTCTTAAGAGTATCAACAAAAACCTGAGAGTACTTAATTCATTTGAAGAAATGCTTACATGCTAGATTCTAGAATGGTGAGATTTTATTTGTTGGCAAATGCTGTTTAATTTTATTTGCTTATTTTTTTTTACAGTGCTAAATAGTAGTTTTTCATCATCAAATCCACAAATGACAACCAGCAAGACAAAAAGGAAAAAATCTGCTTTCAAACCTCCCCCAAAAACCCAAGTTAGTAAAAAAAAAAAATCTCAGTCCTCTGTGTCTTTGTTTTTGTTAATTCATGTCAAAGTTATATATTGCAGTTACTATAACTACAAGTTGGTCAATATAGTTCAAATGTTAAGACCATGCTTATGTCAATCAGAATGCAAAACAAAAATGTTAAAAATGATTAAATTATGGGCTAGGACTACTCCAAATTTTATTCCCACTGCAATCTTTCTTTTGGTTTTTTTTTTGGTTTTTTTTTTAAATATGAAAGCATTAAAGGAAATAGAATTTAAAATAATTATATTAAAACTGAAATTATTGATTTTAGGATCATAAAAACGTTAAGGCAGTGTGTATGATGTAGTGGTCCTCATGAAATAATATTGCCCTGTTCTTTTTCTTCCATACAGAATGGTTCAACAGGGAAACATCAAAAGTTTCAGGAGGATGTTGTCCACTTTGAGAATCTAACTTCTCAAGACAGGAAAAATATTTTAGATATGTCTAAGCTGTCTTCTGCTGTGGCGTTGACTTTAGTCTATGATAATGGCACTGCATTGTGTACTTCATTCCCTTCTACTGTTGAAGATTTCAAGGTTAATCAGATTCCTTTTTATTATAATTGTCTGATTTTAAAGGAGAAGGAATTCTTTTGAAAGTAATATATCAATCTGGATCTGAAAACTGATTTTTATTATGCCCTTTTTAATTTTAATAGTAAATCTTCCAGTCCGTTCTTTAACTTCAATTAACTTGTATCTTTCATTCTCACATTCACAGGTTAGGGATCTAGCTGTATTTGCCAATGAAAGGTGTTATTTGATTCCAGGGCCATCAGTCAGAGGGGAAGTCATAAGGTAAGCTCTTATATCTTCATAAATAAAGCTGAGGCAATTCGATTCAGGAGCCTTCAAATATTCATCCTCAGAGGATCATCGGTTTTGAAGCATGAGGTTATATCCTAGCAATAGAGCAAGATTATCATGTCTTCAAATTTAGGGGGGAAAAAAGAGAAAGTTGGCTGAATTCAGTGAGTAACAGGGAAGGGGACCATCACCTCTCTTTAAAACTTAAAAATGGTGCTGGGAACTGGATTTAAGAAAAGTATGAAAAATGGCATTAATGTGGGAGGGTACTACGTGAGCAGCTTGAAATGAGCTGATGATAATACATTAATAATTATTGCAGTGATTCGAGAATACTTGCAACGATTACTAGACATTCTTGGGTAAGAAAGCAGAGGGAGATGTTTGGAATTGAGTAGCAAGAGGTAATAGTTGCTTGTTGAAATAGAATCAGCAGATCAACATTTTTATCAACAGGAATAGGCCCAGGTAGTGGGATCGGTTTGAATGCTTAGGTGCTTTGATGTCAAGCAATGGACACAACAGCTCTGAGGTCGCCTTAAGAGTAGTGTAGGCATGATTGGGTTTCCAGAGAATGAAATCAGTGCTGACAAATAGGTACATCTCCATCCACAAAAGAAAAATGGCCCTGGATTGCTATATTGAACCCATCCGGATGTATAGAGGCCTGGATAATTTTAAAACAGTTACAAAAGAAACTGGAGGCATCATAAATATGGTTCCTATGGAGAATGCAAAGAAATCGAAAGAAACAATATTAAGAGAAGCGGACACAACAAGCTTGTGACAAATCACAGCAGGAGAAAACAAGGAAAGATGTTGGATGGACAAACAAATTGACTAAATGTAGGACGAGTGACTGATGCAATAAAAGTAATAAGGGATTTAGATGCCTGGAAGGTCATGATGGCCTTCCCTAAAGATCAGGGCACCTGACTGATTGATGAAAGAATGGGAAAGCTCATTTCTGCAAAGAAATAAGAAAATTTTTTGTTTAATTTTGGATATGCAACAATTTTTTCTAAATTCAGCATGATTTAATTAATCCCAAAACTATGGTTGTGTGTTAAATAAATCATTGCTTATGGCACTAGTATGATTGGTATGATTATTTTTAAGAAGCCATGAATTGGGGTATTATTTGTGATAGCCTAGTCCTCATATTTTTTAGATCCATAAATATTGAGTGCTTTAGATTTTATTGTCATTTTTTTAAATATTATTCATCAGTCATTCTTTATTATTTTTGTTTTATTGCACAAGGCCTCTGCATGTTTTGCTCCTTTTCCATATTTAGTACCAAGATTTTGGAACTCATTTGTAACCTGGAAAAAACAAAAATAATATGCAACTGCAAAGAATTTCTTATTGGGCTTTGGCAGCTCTTGGATTTAAATGAGAAAAGTGGTAAAATAATTTTTCTTTCATTTTTTTTTATTTTTCGAAATTTTTGTTTGTTGTTATTGTCTTTGGTTAACTATGTCCTTAACTCTTTAAGCCCAGAGCACAATTCTAAGTTTGAATGGAAGTTTTCAAAGATTGAAATTGATATTAAATCAAAAGTCCTGAAAATCTCCCGCACTTTTACCATAAAGTTTTTTCTAATAGGTTTTATAACAATTAGTTATTTTTGTCAGTAAATACTGACAGCACACTCTGCCTGTTTGCCAAAATTTATGGTTTTTCTAGCTACACATTGCCACTGCTCAAACATAAAGAGTTAATTACTGACACTTTATTTCATTTTATTTGTAACCTTACGATTTTTTTAAATGAAAGCTTTTCCCTGATATCTGTTATATTAGCACAATTTCCAATTTATTTTTTTTTGTTTTTAATATCTGTTATTGTGAAAATTCTCTTATTATTTTTTTTTTAACTTTAAATTTTCATATACTGTAGAACCCTACGAGCATGCATGAATTGAGATTTGTGATTTTATTAAATTAAGAAAGAAGAAAACCATTCTCAATGCTGATGACAAATTTAGATCAGTGTGGCCTAACGGGACCTTAAGACCACAATGATAAGTCATTGAGGATAAATTTAATGCAGCAGTTTCTCTACTTGAATATTGTTGATTTATTTTATTCACAATCAATTAAAATGTTCAAATTATGAATAAAATAAACAGGAATTAGATGTCTGGAAAGTCATGATGGCCTACGCTAAAGAGCAGGGCACCTGACTGAACATAGTGTCTCAGAAATATGGGTATTATAGTATTTGAACTTCATAGTATTTTATCTTTAAATGTGAGGGAAAGAGATATTTCTTTGATTTATCAAAAAATTTTAAACAACTTCAGTCATGCCACTTCTATTTTCTGCAGTTTTTAAAAAATGATCTTTATTTTTCTCAATAACCAGGCCAAATCAGGACCATCTATATTGGAATTTATTTCATTGCAGTTTGGCCTCTCCCATGTTTGAACATACAAGATCCTTGTATAGCTACATGGCTTCTGGATCCGGAGCAGTCACCAAGCAGTTTCAATTTTATGTGTAGTAGGGCTGGCATTCAGTGGGAAAATGTCAGTTTTAATTGTGTTCATTTGTACATATGAGGTTTTTTTTCTTTTGCTTTGTTTTTCTTAATTAACTTATTCATAGTTTCTTTTTTTAAATTAAATGATATTGATGCTGAGGTCAGAAGCATATGATATTTTCCTTTTAAAAGTAAATTAAACCATTGTAGCATAAGATTCTCTGGGAAAGCTGAGGGAACATTAAACTTTTTCAAACAAATACTTGTATCTGCTCTTTGAAAATAATCCGTTAATGATAAAAGCATTCTGAATGTATATTATTAAGAAACATTTTTACAAAGAGTTTTGCAAATGTCCCAAGCTTTAATTTTTTTGTTATTGTAGCGAGGAGGGGGTGTTGGGAATGGAGTTCAGAAAGGAGTGGGGGAAAAAGTTTCATTTTATTTTATATCCAGTTCACTTCAATTATTTAGACTGAAATAAATGTAGCCTTAGCATCAGATATAAGGTTTCAAGTAAGGATTGACATTTTTTATTTGATTATTGCCCATGTTGTTAAATTGGGCAAAAGCAGAGAGGGGCTTAGATAATAATAATTTCAAAAATAAAGTGCAAAATATTTGATTTAAGCCTACCAAGAATTATCTACACAATTGGAAAACAGATTTTTTTTGAGTGGACTCCTTTTATCAGTCAAAGCTGTAGAGCTATATGAATTAGATAAATTAACATTTTAAGATCTTTGAAGTCATTTGTCTGCATAAAATACAAATACTTCTCATTTTAGAAACTAATTTTTCATTCTGTCCTCTATTTCAAACAGGATGATGATACATGGTTAAATTGTTTGAAAATCACACCTTCATTGATGAAGAATTTAGAAATGAAACTTGTCTCTTTCAATCAATGGGCACTCTTCACAGACATAGAAATGAAACTTGTGCCCATTTTAGCTTGCATGGAGACAAGGGCAATAAATATTGATGCCTCTGTGTTTCTGAAATTTTCGGATATTCTTAAGGTGATTAGTGCAGGCCTTTTGTCTCTTTGATTATTTTTTTCAGAGGACGGGGGTTAAATTTTTCATAAATTATTTTTTCTTTGAATAAAAACTTGATACCCAGGAAAAGCATTAAGAAAAAAAAGAAATTCTTTACCCTAAGATATCTTCGAGATTTTTCCACATGTGTACATTAATTAGCTTTCGGAGTTTTCAAGCACATTTTGCAATAGTATTTGCTCTGAGGAACTTGAAATTTCAAAAGTCTTAATGCTATTTCCAATGCTGAGAGATGTTCAAATTCAAGTCAGAAAAAGAGTGCGTATGGAAAAAAAGGAACTTCCTGCATAATTCTTTTAACATGTGTAATTTGATATCACTCGTTGCATACTTTGTTTTTTGGAGATGAGGGTCCCACAAAAAATTTCTAGTAATCAGGTAAAAAAAAATTTCTTTCATTGATCTACTGAGTTTTAAAGCAAGTTGTATTAACTATGTTTTGGCTTTTTTTTTTTTTTACAGAGCAAATTAACCAAATTAGAGAAAAAGATTTTTGAAGAAGTTGGCCATTCATTCTCAATCAACAGCCATGTACAGTTGCGTCAGGTAAAAATGAAAATTAATTGACCTCATCCAAGGTGCTTTCCAAACTGTTTTGGTTCCCTTTTCCTCTATTAACAGCTATAAATAGATGATACAAGACATTAAATCAAATATTGATTCATACTTCATCTCAACACAAATTAATTTTCTTCTATGGTAAAGGGTATTGGAGAAGAGGTGGCAGCATGAGTCTTGCAGGTCTTTTCTACTTTTTCTATTTTACAAATTTCACCTTTGAACTTAGCATGGGCTAATAATAGCTACAAAAGCATTTTTTAATGTTCGCCCCATATTAGAAAAGAAAAAAAAAAACCTGATTGTTTCCTTTTCTAAAGACAGAGGACTTAAGAAGAGATTGCACCAAAGCAAAATCACATCATATTTTAGAGCATTACAATTACAGTATGACTACTTGTCAGGCGCTGCTCACTTACATCAATGACTGATAGTCTGGGTAGGGTTTTGGTGATTATTTGACATTGCTTGATTTTAAGATAGTGAAGAAGTGGAAGATAAATATCATTTAGAAAATGCATGTTAGTTTTGTCAGAGCAATTATATTTTCCACATGGTAATGAAAACTATACAAAAGTATAAAAAATTTGGCTGTTTGAGATTTGGGTAGAATGGGGTTGCACTTCACTTCAGTGTACTGCCAAGATCTTCAATTGCTTATAGTTGGGCACTTGAGTGAGATGAAAAAATGCATATAAAAAGCATTTCCAAAGGACTCGATGTTCAACTTGGCTCAGCCAGGATTTGAATCGGGTGTCGCTGGATCTGAGGTCACTTTATTTACCACGACACCATACAAATGCATTTATTACCCAATAATGTCATGATCCATTAATTCATATTTGTTGATCAATTTGCCTTGATTGAAGTTGATTAAAAACTATTATGTTGTTATTATTTTTTTTTTCACTAACATCTTATAAATCAGATTCAGTATTTGAAAGTCTGATTTTTTTTTTGTTCTTTCTGTTGAGGTATTGTATGAAGAGCTCAAGCTTGATGAGAGGCTGCCCTCCAAGACAAAAATAGGAAAGACAAGTGTGGCCCAAATGAAGTCCACCAGTGAAGCCAGTCTCAATCAGCTGATTGATGTGCACCCACTGCCCTCATTAGTGTTAGAATACAGACAGGTAGAGAAACCGGTGTGAAAATTTTTCAATACCCATCATATATTTAGCCCACCTAATTCTTCAAATAAGAATTTTTATAAGTTTAGGAATGCAGAAAGGATGGGAGAAAAAATGCTGGTAGCAAACATAAAATGGGACATATTGAAACATATTACTGAGACAAAAAGGTCTTCAATCTCCTGCATTTATCTGTGTTATACACACTGACTGCTATTACCAAATCCTTGTGGCTATGAGTTTTAGCTCTGGTAGTACTACTATTGCAGAATATTGGTGGGCACTTCCGTATTTGCTCTTGAAGCTTATCAGAAGATAGTGCCCTGTCTATAGAAGCAAAGGCATTCTTTTGACTCTCTAAACAGAAATGCAGATTGCAGACATCAATTTTTTAAATAATATTTAAAATGCAATCAAATCATGGAAGAATACTAAAGCACCTTGAGATGACTGTATTTAAGCAGAATGATTGGAAAGATGTTTAAAATTTTCTTTCAAAGTTTATCCATAAATTATCTTATGTCCTGCCTTTGCTGATGTTTCTTCTATTTCATTTTAGTATCTCCTTAATGCCTACATATAGAAAGTGTCTTGTTTTTTTAAAAGCTGCATTAATAACTTGAGGTGGCTTGCAATTTTTTCACTAAGAAGCTTCTTAGGACCTGACCTCAGTAAATAAAAGTATTAGGGATAATGGGGCATATAGATTGTGTGCCCACTGCCAATCCCAGTCTATGAGTCTTGATGTGCAATCCTAAGCTGTGTTTAGCTTCAAACTTTCACTCATTTTAATTTGCTTAAGGTTTGATTTAAGATCTCATGAGCTAGCTCCTGCCGTTTAGCTTATTTTGTTAAGTAAAAAAATTTGTGGTTTATTCTTCAATCATATGAAATGAGATCTCTTGCATATATCAATGTTTCTTGAGCCTTGTTTTACCTTGGAATGTCTAAAGAATAGCCTACCATTGCTTTTGTATCTATTTCTTTTGACAACACACAGCTCCAGAAGCTTAAGTCCACATATGTTGATGGGATGTTGTTATGTATCCATGATGGCACACTCAGAACTCACTGGGATCAAACAGCAGCTGCAACAGGCAGGCTTACATCTGCACGGCCCAACATCCAAGCTGTGCCAAAGACTGCCATCACAATAACAGATTATCAAGTCAACTATGTCATAGGTAGCTATTGACAATGCTCAAATATAAAAATTCTTTTAATAGCATGTTTGCAATTCGCATGCATTGGAATAGCATAACGAAAATGTAAATCAATTGCCTTTATCATCATCATCATTACCATAACTTCAAAGCATTGGCATGGGCCATAAATGCCTTTTCGTTTTACAGTTTTCTTAGGAAAGTCCCATTTGTGCCAAAGTGATCATAATAATGATTGGGATCTTTTTCATATTCGTACTGCACAAATAAGTTCTTTGCAATGCTTCAAGGATAAATCATCAAAACACAAAGAAATTTTACCAATAAATGGTTTAATCATGATCAAAGCATATTATGTACATAGTTTGTGTTGTAGAATAAATATTGTCAGATATATTTCTACATATTATACAAGAGAAAATTTGCAGATATTTGCTTTCATTATCATCATCTTCTTGATATTTTCAGTCATTAGCTCACCATTGTAATTTTATAGATTAAAACATTGTAGGAATTCTCAAGATTTATTCTAAATTATTTTTCAGGTTCAAAGAGTTTGAATGAGGCAAAAATCAATGTTAGAGAACCTTTTATAAGCCGAAAAGGATTTTTGCTTCTATCTGCAGGTAAAAGATTTATATTACTGGTTTCTCACTTCTGTCTCTCTTATTTAAGTAACCTTTCAGTACTACATTATTATGAACCCATATCTGATTTACTTAACTTTTGCAGCAGTATTTGATCCCAATGAGGCAAAAAATCGCTTTTTTTTTTCATTTTGAGTTGCCATAAGTCAAATCTTCCTTTTTTTAAATTATGTATTGTAAATGCTAAAATCTTGTTAATTTTTGGGATGATTTTCAAACTAAGCTCGCAGGAGACCATAGAAAGGAAACTGAGCAAAGACTTTAAACAAGTTCAATACAAATAAAGCATCTGACCAGAACAAATCATGTTAGAAATCATTAAGTTGTGTGTTATGTTTTTAATCGTAGATCTATAACAAGCCCGAAGATAATCACAGATAGAAAATATAGATGTAATCTGAGTGATAAACACAACCATCTTGGTCAAGGTAGACACCGGAAGAGACTTTATTTAATTAAAAAGGCCAGGGACTCGTGAGTTACAATGTGCCAGTATGGCCGGACAATACAAACACATAACACCTCCCCGCCAAGCTTGAGGTCTCCGACAAGCTGACTCTCAGGCATCCAGGATTACCCTGGGTCTCCTCTGCCTTCTTGAACGCCGGGGGTTGTCTGGACCGTATGTTGTCTGTTGAGGCCATCATGACATTGGCTCTGCCGGTCCAGGAATCTGGAGAGGTGGTTGAGCCGTCATATCTGGAACAACTGAAGGGGCTGGATTCTGGAGAGGTGGGTGAGTTGTTGACTCTGGAATGGTCACCTCCCCAGGATCTGCATCTTGATCAGCTCCATAGCAAGGACGTAGTTGTTCTATGTGGCACTTCCACACAGGACCTCTAGGACACACGTGAACCAGGATAGTTCTGGCTCCCAACAGCTTCTTCACGATGGCTGGGACCCACCGTGGATCCTTGTCATTTCTGGGGCCATAGTATGCAGTATAAACAGGTGTACCGGCTTTGTAAGAGTGGAGCACCTTGGCCACCGATGACGAGGATGTCGTCTCTGCCCTAGTAGTTTGCGATTGTCTCCCTAGTGCAATGTGCACAGGTGATGGCTTCAGGATATCGATGAGCGACCTGATCTGATGGCCATTCAGAATTTCACTGGGTGATAAGCCACTCGCAAGGGGAGTGCGCCGATACATCATTAGAAATTCCTGAAGGGCTGATTTGGGAAGTAAGGAGGATTTCTGTAAGGATTTCTTGAAGCTTTGCACAAGGCGTTCCGCAGCCCCATTCGTGGCTGGGTGATACGGAGCCCCTGCAAGATGAGTGATGCCATGTTCCTGACACCATGACTGAAATTTGCCTGAACTGAAAGATGTGGCGTTGTCACTGACAATAGTATGAGGAAATCCAAAATGAGCAAAGTCCTCTTCTAGTAGTTGAATGGTAGCCTTGCTCGATGTTGATGTGGTTTGATGAATGATTGGATATTTCGAATAGGTGTCGATGAGTACCAACCAGTTGAAGTTGACAGCATGATCGACTTCAGGGCTTCTCGGGTAGCATCCATGGATGGACTGGAGCCGTGGGTGGATTACCTTGGTGTTCTGCACAGGTTGGACAGGTGCGACACAAGTCCATGATTTGCGAGTCTATGCCAGGCCAATACACCACTGTGCGAGCCAACTGCTTCATTCATTGCATTCCAAAGTGTCCTTGATGAAGGATGTGTAACACTTGATGTTGCAGACTTGTTGGAATGACCAGTCTCGCCCCATAGAAAAGGCATCCTGCTTCACATGAGAGGGAGTCTTGTACTTGTCTAAAAGAGTGCACTGAGTAAGTCCCCCCGCTTTCATTTGGAGGATGGCATGGTGGCCAGCCTTCTCTGCAATGTCTCATGACCGTCGAGATAACTGCATCTTTGGAGCTTTCTCTGGCCACCACTCCTGGATCAGTTGATCTGATTTGATTGCTAATGATTCTGACTGTGCAAACTGAGTCTATGTCCGCATCTCCTTCTCTTTCGTCAAATGCTGTGTCTGGTCGTGAAGGTAGGCGACTGAGGGCATCCACATTGCCATGTTTAGACGATTGTCTGTATTCAATGCTATAGTCATATTGGCTGAGAGTAACAGCCCACCTGGCCAGACGATTTGCTGCCAGAGCTGGTGTCGCCTTGTTGGGACTAAAAATGTTTAGGAGAGGCTTGTGGTCTGCAACCAGAATAAACTTTCTTGCATAGAGAAACTGGTGAAACTTCGTCAATGCAAAAATGATGAATCTCACTGTATCTGCGTTGAGCTGGTGACAATGTCTTTGATTCATTAGCAATCGGTCATTCGCTGCCATCAGGAAAACGGTGAAAAAGCATCGCACCTATGCCACAGTCTGATGCATCATATGAGATTCCGATGTCCAGAGATTGATCGAAATGAGCAAGCACATTGTCTGTGCATAGCCAGTCCTTCACCTGTTGAAATGAAGCTTGCTCTTCTGCACCCCACTTCCAACGAGAGTCTTTTCTTGTGAGGTTATATAGAGGTTCGAGGACTGTAGCGAGGTTAGGCAAAAGCTTTCCATAGAACTTTATCTGCCCAAGAAAAGCACGCAACTCAGGAATGTTGGTAGGGGCTGGCATTTTGGTTATGGCATCAACCTTGGGTCCCTTTGCGATGCCTTCTACAGAGAGGGTATGCCCCAGATACTCGACAAAAGGTTTGCCGAACTCACACTTTTTCATTCAACAGCGAAGGCCGTTTTCTTCAAGACGCTGGAGTAGTCTGCGAAGATTCTGGAGATGACTATCTGCATCGGTCCCACTCACCAGACAGTCATCGATGTAAACAGCCACACCTGGCAGGTCATGTGTCAATTGATCCATCACCTCTTGAAAATATCCCGGAGCAGAGGTTATCCCGAAAGGAAGCCGTTGTTGCAGGAGTTCTCCCCTGTGTGTGCTCAAGGCGAGTTTTTCTTGCGAGGCTGGGGACAACTGGATCTGGTTGTATGCATCTGCCAGGTCAATTTTGCTGAAATAATGACCTCCACCAAGCCTTCTCATCAAATCCTCTGGTTTAGGAATAGGGTGTCTGTGTGTCTCCAGCTGAGGGTTCACCGTCACCGAGTAGTCACCACAGACATGTATTTGGGCCTTAGGTTGCCCCTGAAGAGCTTTCTTCCTTATAGGTACAACTGGCGTACCATAGCTGCTAAAGGTGGTGGGCTTCCATACCCCTTTAGCTATGCCCGCATCGTAGGCTTTTTCAAGGTCATTTTGTACTGCTAGAGGGACAATGCTGGGTTTGCAGAACACGGGTTTAGCATCGACCTTAAATTTTATGTCCAATTCAAAATCCTTGAGTAAACCCAGTCCCGGGGAAAATAATGTTGGGAACTCTGCACACAAACTCTTACAAGCAGTTTGTAGCACACTGTTTGGCTGAGTTGACTTGCTATAGGATCGGGAGCCCTTGATTTGTTTAATTTGCTGAAGCATTCTATCTACTGAGATATTCAGTTCTTTGATTGCTGACCTGCCCAGAATGTTCAGTTTAGAGATTTTGGTAACTACCAAGTTGATTAATGTTGGCTTTGTTCCTTCTACTTTAATCTTTTCTTGAAACGATCCTAGAACAGGAAGCGGGTGTCCAGAGGCGGACTCGAACCTGCTTGTTACCAGTTGCATTGGAGGTTTTCCCATCTGGGGCCAGACCTCTGAGCATATGAAATTGTCGCCTGCTCCTGTATCCACTTCGAATGAGACAAACTTGTCCCTGAGTTCTGCTGAAACCTGGAGATGGGGGAAGTTTTGGATTCTTTTTACTGTTGAGAGTGTTTCGATCTTGGACACGAATTTTCTTTTCTGCAGGCACACTTTTTCGATGTGGCCTGTTTTCGGGCAAAATCTACAAACAGCATTTTTAAATTTGCAGTCTTTCCCACAGTGGGGACCCTCACAACGGCTGTATGTTCCAACGGGAAAATCTTGTCTGATATTGTGTTTGGGTCTAAACCTTTGATGTGCATGCCTCGTAGGACGCGCTGGTGCATTTGGTTTCTTTATTTTTTTTACTTGGGAGTTACCTGTACTGGTACCATACACAGTTTCCTTGGTGCATTTTGCGGCATCCTCGATTTGTGTGGCAATCTCAATGGCTCTTGAGAAGGAAAGATCATCATCTTTGATTTTGAAAAGAGCCTTCAACACTGCTTTATTTTCACATGAGCATATGAAACGAGTCCTCATTGCTTCATCCTGAGGATTGGTTATGGAACTAAAATCGCAGGTGACTGCATCTTGTCTGATTCTTGCTGCTAAATCCTGTATGGTCTCCCCTGGTTTCCGACGCATCTCTGCCCAAAATTTATATCTTTCGCGAACCACGAACCTTTTAGGGTGAAATTGTTCCTGCATGAATTCTTCTATCGCTTTCATAGTGAGGCTGTTTATATCCATGGGTGGAGACTTCTGCTTCGCCAAGTTATCAAGGAGCTTGAAAGTTACTGGCGACTGGTTTGTCAGAAAGATATGCGAGCGCTTGTTCTCTTGTACAGAATGTGCCTCCACAAAAGTGTTAAATCGGGCATAATAGTCAGTCCACAACTCGGAGCTAGGGTCGAAAGGTGTGAAAGGTATTGATTTTGTGACCAACCCTGAGGGGCTTTTCATTAGCGCTATCAAAGACTCCATCTGTTGGCGGTGTTGTTCTTGTTGTAAAACCATCTGCTCACGGAACACGGTCAGCAAGTCCGACATTACCTCGGCCATAGTTGCTGGCCGATGACGTAGAAAACTGAATTTTTCTCGAAACAGTCTAGATGAGATCAGCAACGTCGATAATTGTTCTCCCGTCAGTGAGCTTCTCCGTAGCGCGGTCTTCCAGCCAGGACAAATTTACGCCAAAAGTGACTGCTCACCAGCCGTGCGTCATAGGCGGAGCCACCACTAGGAGCCGCCAGTAAAGGTGTATGAACTCCCTTCAACACGACCTCCTTGGAAGACTTCTCACTGTTCTTCCCTATCTGCGTAGAGGTGACTGCTCTCCAATCATACTTCGTAGGTGGAGTCACCACTAGGAGCCGCTAGTTATGGTGTATGAACTCCCCTCCATATGACTGGCTTGGAAAGCATCGTTTTTGAGATCTAGATCTACCTTGGTTCAAGTTTCTAGTTTGGCTTACCATTAAAGCACACGCGTTGAGTGAGGGCGAGAGAGTGGTGAACTTTCAAAACTGTTGAAATTGCTCGTAAGGTGGAAATTAATGTGATTTTATCCCACCTTATCGATCTAACCAAGATGAGATGGTTAATAGATATTAGCCGCAAAAAAAATCATGGATTTACCGAAGAGAAACAAGGTCTAGGTCTAAACGTGCACTGTGCTTGTTTGCCTTATCAATATCAGATGCTTCTTTGATCACAGATCCATATTTCCGATGAACATCCTATCTGGATATAAAATAGATCTAATTCATTTTTGATGACATCCCATCCTCGTCGCCAATGTTATGTTTTTAAACATAGATCTATAACAAGCCCGAAGATAATCACAGATAGAAAATATAGATGTAATCTGAGTGATAAACACAACCATCTTGGTCAAGATAGAAACTGGAAGAGACTTTATTTAATTAAAAAGGCCAGGGACTCGTGAGTTACAATGTGCCAGTATGGCCGAACAAAACAAACACATAACATTGTGAAAAAGCAATCTCTTATGTGCACATAGAAATTATATTTTCAATATCTCAAAATGGCTAATGGAAATGTCCATACTTTGAACAAACTGCTGAGATTAATCCAGTACAGAAGGAGAGCATAGTCACAACATCAAAGGAAAAGAGGCAAGTACCTATACTTAGGTGCATGTTTGATCTTTGATATTTTATACTACTCACTGGTGTATCATGATTCAGAAACTTCTCAAATTGACCATTCTCAAGCAGTTTGCATGAAAGAATCTGACTGATAGGCATCTCACTATTAAGATAATAAGCACAGATGTTCCTTTTTGTATGCTTTACACAAACAAGTGTAGATGTCATCATTCCAACTCAACTGTCTTCAAATCAACTGATGAACTCTTCTCCAAAGGTTGGACTTATTATATTGATCAAACTAAAACAATTGTGATTTCATGCAAGGCAAGCTTTTTATTTCTAGATGTAAAGAAAATAAAAGAAATCAATTTGACCATAGAAGAAGAACACACACAAACTCTAGTGATTGAAAATGAAACAGTAAATATTGTAAATTTATTGAAATACCTGGAATTTCAAATTGATAAATAAAAACTTGATTCATTTTGGCATGTTATCTGAAACAAATTGAAAGCATGCCTATCCTCTAAAGAATTAAATCTGTTCCCACAGGTATAGACACTCAAAATATTCTACATCTGCATAATTATCATTTTTCATATTAACTGCTGAGAACAAATAAAAAATGGAAAAAAATAATTCATAGAACAGGTAAAATAGTGAGGGTGGAATAATACCACTCAACAGTCTCTATGAAAAAAGTCTCTGTAGAAAATAAAAATGAAAATTAAAGACCATGACTATTCATTCTTTAAAGGACATAGCGCATTAACTGGCCTAAAAACTATACCAGAGCATTTTCAAGTATGTTTTGTCTCAATATCATGAAGTTTATCAGGAGGCAAATTTTACCAAAATAATTTGTATCTCCTTATGAGCGAATTCAAAAACATATGAATGTCAATTTTAATATGATGCTGTTGAGCTGTTCATGTCCATAACTATATGTATATGCAATTGGAATGAGTGATTGGATATATATATTAACAGCTGTATGCCTAAAAAAAATTCCCAAAGAGTAATCAAGTGTATCTTGTCTTAAAGGCATACTATTTTGACATTGTAAATTATCATTTTTTATTATTTAAATCTATTTATTATAAAACAAACTTATTTTCCCACACAAAAGAGAAAATTTTAATTAATAAGACTTTATTCTCAGTGAAAAGAAGTAAAATACATGTAGATTACCCTATTTTGAAAAACTAGCCTTTCCTTTTGCTGTCAGGGGACGAGGCTAACCGTGGGCAAATAAATAAAAGTGTAGGAAAGCTGTTTTGCTATAGATTATGTGTATTGCTATTTCTGGAAGATAGTTGGTGGTAAATTAGATGAAAGTGAAAGCACCTCTAAGGCTTTAAGAATGGACATTTAAAAAAAAGGGAAACATGTCTTGTTTATGTTTCAATTAAATCTGTTGAAATTTAAACAGTTCAATATATATATAACAATATCAATGCTTGTACATACACATTTTGAATAAGAGAATTGTTTGAAGTTGTTTGTTTTTGGGTTGTTGTTGTTTTTTTCTTGTTGGCAATATGAATGAAATTACTTTAAAAAGAGAGTAAAGAAGCAAACATGTAATTGAATGTCTGCTCAATTACAAGTCATTAAGACTGGTAGGAAGACATACTTTTTTCAAAAGGCACAGATGATATCTCTCTCCTATGCTTACTTAAGATTTCCAGCAAATTGAACTGCGTATTTTGGCCCACTTATCAGAGGACAGTAGCCTACTCTCAACATTTTGGCAGCCAAATTCCAATGATGTTTTTATTGCTCTGACATGCAAATGGTAAGTTTACTTCATATTCACAATTCACTAGTTGTTGGTTTAATGTGTTTGTTTTTTCAACTTTTCCAAAACCCTCAGTAATAGTGTGGGTAAAAAAAAGAGAGGTGATGTTTATGAGGACAAAGAAAGGAACAGAGATTAAATGGATTAAAGAGAGATGAGGACAAGAAATAAAAAGAAGCTTTAGAGCTGCAGGTTTATCAGTGATGCAGCAGGATTAAAAGAAATATGTTTTTGTTTTAAGCAGTTTTCTTATCATCACACATTAAAGTATTCTTAGTTACTTTTTCCTCTTCTTGTCAATCTATCTCCTTTTCAATAGTTGCTCTTTTGTCCATTGCCTGAAAAAAAAATTTGGAGGTTTTTTACAACTGATAAGTTGTAAAACTACAGGAGTAAAAAGCCTTAGAGAAGAGAAATTTTCGACAATGTTAACATCAAGAAAATAGCCTATTTGTAGCAGGTATAGATATTTTAAGGAGTTTTAGCAGAGGAGCTGCAGCAGCAAAATAAATACATTAGCTGGCTATACAGGTTTTTTTTTTATTTTTCTATCCCAAAAGTTTCACTAAGAATCTTAAATAGAGATGTTTTGTTTTAATCAAGCAGTAGGTAGGAGTGGTTAGATGTGATCTGACTCAAAACTTACTAAAGGAAAAAGATTGAAATAAATAAGAACTAAATTTAATTCAAACTTATTGTTCATTCTTTAACATCATGAACAGGATGTAGAAGTCGCAATTTTCTGTTCAGTAACATCCCTACTCTTTTTCTTTATTTGATAGTGTTAGGGCAAAAATTATTTTATCCAGGCTGCACACTGTTCTCTGCTTGTTTCAAAGCTCATCAAGTGTAAATTTGTGACATTATACTTTTGCCATTGAGAGAACGTTCTAAAAGGAGGAAAAAAATGGTTTACTAACTTAATTATTGTAATACATGCGCATGTATGGATTCTCATATATATATATATTTGTCCTTATATTTTTATATTTTGTTGTTGTTGAAATGCTTGGCAATCTCATCTATTTGTGCTAATAACCGGCAGCAGCTTTTGTCATATACATTTGAAATATTTTTTCAATCTGAAATGATTTTTTTTTAAAGGCAAGGCAAAGATGTGGATTCTGTCACCTTTGCTGATAGAGAACAAACCAAACGGATTGTTTACTCAGTCATGTATGGTGTTGGTAAGCGTTGTTTTTTCTTATATTCAGTTGAATTTTTTATGTAAAATGTTCTTCAAATATTGATGTAAGATATTTTTCATTTGTCTGTATAAATTACTTTCAGTCTAAAGAAACGTTTTTTCCTCACTGTCATATTTTGTTTAAAAGGCACAGCTTAGAGTTATGAGTTGTTGCTTTTTATTGTTTTTTTTTGTTTCTTTCTTTTTTTTTTTTGCAACTAGAGTTTGATCACTCTGCAGACCAATCTCTGTGAGCTTTTACAAAAAGATGAAGGTGTGCAAGCAGAAAGTTACATATTTTTTTTTAATCACAATAACATCAAAGTAATTTTGTCATTATAATAGAACAGTTATGATGTGTGGGTGCACAAAAAGAAATATCTCCTAACCAACTTACAGAGAACAACACCACCTGGCGAGTGCCACTAGGCACAAAACTTCAGAGTCGTGGACTACTAGGTAGGACAATTTTTCAAAAGATACCATGCTCCTTAATTGTCAGACACTGTTTTTGTGTTGTTTGATACACAACAATATGTATTTAATTTCAGGAAAAGATAAACTGGCTGAATACTTGAAGGTGAAACCAGTTGCAGCCAAAAGCCTTATGAGCAGCTTTTTAGGTGAGTTGAGACTTGCATTTAAAAAACTTCTTTTTTTTTAGACAAAGCATAATATAGCTGGTCTGAACTCTTGATGTCAGATGTTGAGCTGTGTGGTACATTTTGAATTTTACCTGCCTGGCATGAAGGCCCATACTGTAGTAGTATTCTGATATTTTTTTTATTTTTTTGTTCGAATTTCATTTTAAATGTGTAAATTAATTTATGTGCTAATATTATATAATGCTAACTATTTTTGCTCCTGCTCTCACATCTTTCTCATTTCATTTTTGATATATGCCTGCATGACCAGGCAGCTATAATTTATTGCATAAAGTTTCATATCTTGGTATACACCAAAAAGATTTCTAGAGTGCCTCTAATACAGTTTACCCAGGTTTATTTTGCAAATTGGTCAAATTGCCTTTGTAAATGAACCTTTTCTATACAAATTAGACTCTTCATTTTGAGATATTATTTGTGAAAATCATACTGCTAGCCTAATGTTCAGAATACTGAGCAAGAAGTGATATTGAAGTATCTCCAAACTAGTCTTGTGGAAGTAGATGTAGGACTTGCTCTGTTTTCTTTCGCACATATGTTTTGAGATATATTCAAAAGTAGATATGACTTAAAATTTCACTGATATCCTTCTTTGAAACTAACTATGGAAAAGCTGAAAACAAATTTACACCTCCTAATGCACTTTGCTGAATGAAGGTAAAGCAAATAAAAAGGTAATATCATTTTATTTTTATTTCGTCTTGACTTAACTAGACCATGATAATATTTTGTATTCAGGTTGGAGGAGAATCAATACTTTATATTACTTTCTTTTCTTTTTTTTTCAATTTTAGGGTTGAGTTTTATATGTATGATTTTGCTTCTCACAAGAAAGGTTAACTAAGACTCAAGAGTAATATGGCATTCATTGCTTATGTTTTTAATTGCTGTACTGTTTAATGATAGTCATGAAACGTTTAAAGGATTCAATTCTTTTTTTTTATGTTGTTCAATTCAAGGGTTCTAACACTTTGATTGTGTCATTTGCCTCTTTGTCTCAGCACAATTTCCAGCCATTGATAAATTTTCAAAGAAATGTCGAGATTTTGCCAAAGAATTTGGATATACCGAGACTATCTGTGGTCGCCGTAGATATTTTTCCCATATCAATAGTTCATCCCCAGTTTTGCGCGCTCAAGCTCAGAGGCAGGCTGTCAACTTTTGTGTTCAAGGTATTATATTTTAGAATTTTTGTTCATATTTAAAGGAAAAGCAAGATTTTGCTTATTATGTTTTCAAAAATTTCTGATTTAGTTTTGATGATATCAATTTTTTTTTTTTGCCCCACAGCTCTGTCCTTATTATTTAATATGCTATCAAAATGTGATAAGGTTTTAAGTCTTGTAGTTTTTCAATCGGAATATAAATGCAACCTAATGGAACAAAATTAATTTAATGTGTGTAGGAGAGAGGTTGCTGACACAAACAATTTTACATCTGACAATGTTTTTTCAACCCTTTCCGTACTGCCTAACTTGCTTGGCTGCACAATTCCATGCCCCTGCATTTTCTGTCTAATAAGCCTCATAAAAAATACTTAACCCAAAATTAATAAACAGAACTAGGAAATATGTGACACCTCTTTAGAACAAGCAGAAACTTACAGTTATTTTCTAGTGAGCATGGGTGTCAACCAGCTGAACTAGGGTTGCTGTTGCCTGTGATTTTTCAAAGTTGATTGACTATGGCTTTCAGAGTCGAGTCCATGACGTAAAATTATGCAACAGAGAAACTATACGTTAAAACAAAAATGAATTTAACAGAGATGACAATAAAGGTGACTTTGAAAAAGATGTTATTCAATAGGAGCATGTTGCAGAGTTAAGCTTCAATGTTGAGATCAGAGGTTATGTCAAATCAATTGACAAATGCCATTGTCAAGATTTTTCACGAACAAAATCAAGTCAAGATCTAGCAGAAGATGATAGGCCCAAAGATTTCTCTCATATTTTTTTATTGCAACTGAGTTTATAAAAGCTGTGCTTTGGGGACAAACAAATATCTTGAACAGAAACAATTTACCAACAGCATACAAAATGGCCTACTGTTAAAACCAGGAGATAAAAACTTTCAATTAAAATCAAGAATAGGATAAATTCAATCTCTCAACTCTAGTATTTTTGGATGAGCTCCTCCAGTAGTTGATGTTTTATCAAGGAACACTTTCTTCACTTTGGACTGCTTTTTTACATGGTAACAAAATTTGGGACATTCCTCATTGTCAAGTACGACAAGATGCTGTGCAAAAGATAAGGCCCACACTTATTGCTCAACTCAATTATCAAAAGCATTATTACCCAGGACAATCTACCAGCTTTGATAAACTTGGTTGCTTTCAAAGGATGCCTGTACTTCAAACAGTACATTCAAGGAAAGCCAAACCTCTGTCAAGTTAGCTGCAAATCACAGGGGCTCTCATTCTATGATGCACTTTAAGTTCCACTGCTGGTTGAAATTGAAAGGGAATTGTAAAGGTCAATATCAAGGCATAGCAGGAGCAAACAACTTCCTGCAGCTGTTAGGTTGGGGCATAATGACCAGAGAGACCACACTGGACTCGGCTACTTGGTCGCAAGTCAGTGCAGTCAAAATAGCCATTCCAAAGTTCCAGAAAGTGTTAATGACTGTGTCAGATGTGACACATATCCCTATTGATGCAGATGATTAATTTGACTTGTTTCACAAAAATTTGAATTGATTTTTTTCTTTAAGTGCATGTGATGTCTCTGTCATGTTTTGTTGGAAAAAAAAAGTTATTTTCACTGTTGATATTTTCTTTCATGATTAATGTATATGAGACTAATGAAAATTATTTTTTGCGAAACTCATCATTTTGCTACTTGTGATTTGTACAGGGTTTTTTTGTGTGTGTGTTGGTTTTATGGGTGGAAAATTAATTTTTTTTTTATCATTTTTTTTTAAATTTTACCTTGATATTTTGACCAGAGTTATGCCCTTTCTTTGAGTATTTTAGAATTGGGTGAAGCGGCAGTCAGTAATGAAAGGGCCTGATGGATGTTGAGAATTTTTTTTACTGTGATTGTCATCCTCTTCAAGAAAAAATGTGGAATAAGATTAAGAATAGTTTAGATTTAAGAAAGTCTAAGATGGTTTTTTTTGAATGGCCATGGCTTAAAAAAGTAAAACTTGATTGAAACAAGTTATTTAACATTTGAATATTTTTCAATTTTGAAGCTTCTGAACTTAAATATGTACATTTTAGGTTCTGCTGCTGATATCTGCAAACTTGCTATGCTGTCAGTGGAAGAGGCCTTGAAGGAGAATAACGAGATCAATTGCAGGTTGAAATATTAGATACCAGTACTCTGTGCTGTCGCATAAAACCTGGCATCCTTTTTTATAGCAGATGCCATTAATCATATACTATATTGAATTAATTTCTATATCTGATATATTTAGATCTGTCATTTGGAAGATCAAGTTTCAATTATTTTGATATTTCAATAGTCATTGAATATAAGTGTCAAGAATGAAGACTAGACTGAAAGTAAAGTTATTTATACGCAATAAACATACGTGATTGCCAAAAGAAATTCATATTTTTTGCTCTCATTTTTACAGAATGTTGTTCCAAATTCATGATGAATTGATTTGGGAGGTGAAGGAGGATCAGTTACAGCAAGCAAAAGGTATTATTTTATTTGGCAGTACCGAAAAGTACAGTGTTACAATATCTTATTGTATTGTTGTATCAAGTTCTCACACGTGCACTTCGATTAGATCTTTAAAAACATGAACATGAAAACCATATGCTAAAGAAAATTACCCATGAAGTTTCAAATGGTAACAGGATTTTGAATGTCCCATACTTTGTGTCAGCATCAATGTTTTCTTCATTAACAAAATCCTTCCTCATATGTCTGGCACCCATCTAATGAATCACATGTAGCTCTTGTCACATTTAAAGTCTTGATATTTAGAACAATGTACGAGGGCTCTTTCATAATTAACCGAAAAATGCCTGTAAAATCCGCGTTTTTTATGCTATCAACAAAATTCTTGCACGTGTTCATACCTTGACTCGTCCTTCATTTCTCTACGTAACAGCCAAGTCTGTCAACACACTTCTGCCATCGCCGCACCAATAGATACCCTCTCGGAAGAAACTTCCGTCAAGGTTTTGTCGCCATTTCCGCACATGGTCAACAAGCTCTTCATCGTCATCAAAGCGCTTTCCTGCCAGCTCAGTTTCAGTGGCCCAAAGAGGTGATAATCAGATGGTGCGAGGTCTGGACTGTGTGGTGGGTGTGGCAAAAATCTCCCATCCATATTTCTCTAGCCAACCTTGCGTCACTCGTGCTGCAAAATGACCCCGTTGATCAACTGCCCTGGGCGCTTTCTGCGAATGGCCTCCCTAAGCTTGTCAAGAGTTTGGTAGTACCTTGCAGCATTGATTGTTTCTCCAGGTTGTAAGATTTCGAACAGAAGAACACCACGACTGTTCCAGAAAACACTTCCCATTATTTTCTTTGCTGACCGCATGACTTTGAATTTCTTCGCGACAGGTGAGGATGGATGTTTCCATGTCATCGAATCTTGCTTTGTTTCTGGGGTGCAATGGTGCAACCAAGTCTCATCACCGGTGACTAAGCTGTCAAGAAAAGTCACATCGTAGCCTAGAAAGTCTCCGCCGGCGTTGGCAGTATGCCCGTGAACCCTGCGTGAGCTCTTGCTTCTTCTCAAAAGTTCCCTGCAGATGTCCAATCTTTGTTCTTTATGATTGTCTGTCAATTGCTTAGGAACCCATCTTGCGCTGACTTTTCTGTAGCCAAGTTCATCAAATACAATTCTATGGGCAGAAGTTTCCGAAATTTCAAGACTGCTTGCGATTTCATGAAGTTTCAACCTCCTGTCTTGACGAATAAGCTCATCAACTCGCTTCACATTGTCTTCTGACGTCGCAGTTATCGAACGCCCTCTCCCTTCCCTGTCTGTCAAGTCGGAATGGCCGGCTTCAAACAAATTACACCAGTGATAGACTTGTGTACGGCTTATAACATGCTCACCATATACACTCTGAAGTTCTTTATGAATTTCGGTAGGATTCAGACTTTTGGCGTTCAAAAAACGTATGACAGCTCTGATTTCCTCCTTTGACAAAGTTTCAAGGTGGGCCACCATCTTTAAAATCGTCTAGATATTCATTATGCAAAATGATGCACTTCATAATTTCTGGGAATATCCGTAAGGAAATAAGGAATATCATGTCGTTTACAGAATTAAAAAAGCTCCACTGGTTGCTGAGCAATGGGCATTTTTCGGTTATTTCTGAAAGAGCCCTCGTATAATGCATTTTCTCAGGTTTGAAGTGAATTTGTTGTAATTTTCACATCATCATCATCATTTTGCAGAGATGAAAGATGACAGTTCTGCTTGTGCATAATCAGAAAATTGCAAATTCTAATCATTGTACTCAGAATCAATTCTGTCTCCAGCATCTTATTATTGTCTAACAAACACATGAATCGGTGCATGATTGAGCTGAAGATAACCATCAGAAGATCGACAAAATAAGGCTATAACTAAATAAAGTTGTTCAAATTGATTGATTACTTTCAAAGCATCTATAAATCGCTGGTTCTAATCCATTAATCGCGACCATTTTTCGATCGTTTTCACTCACAGTTTAATCCTAATCATTGCTAAACACCTATTATCAAACTGATCAAAATAAATTTCTTCATGAACTTTATATCAGGTAAGTTATCTGCAAACGTGCATCATGTGTGCTTTTTCTTTTACTCATACCAATTTGTTAATGTATATTTCAAGAAAAGTGCCCATAATGTCTAAATTTACAGTATTGATCCAAGGAGCCATGGAAAACATGAAATCGCTGGGTGGAAAGTTTTGTAACTTGCAAGTTCCTCTTGCTGTGAGCCTCAGCAGTGGTTTCTCTTGGGCCAACCTGTCTCTGCTCGATCACATGTCTGGATCGCCACAAAAATTCTCTGCACCAAACAGTGAATGCAGTCAATAAGCATCTTAGAGCTCAAGGTTTTAATCAGAAAATCAAGTATATTTAGTTAAGTTTAAATGTCACTTTTATGTACTTAACTGTACATGTTTAAGTTGTTCTGAAGTTTATTTTGATAGTTTTTATTTGCTCTGGACATGAGCTTACTAAAGACTGAAGTTATTTTATTTCAAAACATGATCAAAAGCATTGTGCAACCAATGGTGTTTTATTAGTTTTTTTTGGTTTGTTTGTTTTTGGGGGGGTTTCTTTGTTTGTTTGTTGCTGTTTTTAAGTCTTGTTATTCCACCTATTTTTAAATAGCTTAAATATGGAAACAAAGCTGGGATTTTGAGGTCTTTTTTATTCTAAGGTTCTGGCAATTTATTTATCGATTGTACTGAAATCAGATTCGACCAGGATAAACTATTTGTAATGGAAGTAACCAACCAAATAATATGGTTTGCCTAATAAATGACCCCACCATATTTGATCACAATTGGTATTTTTATATTTTCTTTTTTTTTTCGGAAAATAAGCTATGCATATTACTGTATAATGGTATTTATCCCTAGTAGTAATAAACATATAAATTTGTTTCATGCAATGGAAGATTTCTTGTAAATATTCTCATAATTCAGGAGGTTCTTGTTGATCCTTTCTTTTTAAAGTTTCCTTAAAACAAATGCAAAGTGGAGGCAGGCGTGATGTCTCCACTGGTTTCACTTGAAATAAAGACTTTTCTTGTAGGTCACTGCTGGAAGGATAAGGTGTGTGGTGAAAAGAGAATGCAAATAATATAGAGCTGGCTGTTTAGGGTAAAGGCAAAAAATACATGTCACAAATAAAAAGTAAATTTTTAATGAAACAAAGCCTAGGTTATCAAATATACTAAATATCAAAGCGGTATGTCACGTAACATTTTAATGTAATATTATCTTCTGTAACATTTATAGGCCTAGGCCTCTTGTATAGCTATTTAAAATATTTAAAAGACCTAATCTATTTTGAGGTTTGAAACTTTAAGAAAGGTTGTTACGACTAGAATCGTCTGAAAATTATGAAACATGTTTACTGAACTCGGTAATATGCTTCCGACCTTTGTCATTAAGTTTAGACATCATCAATTACCACCATATAACAATGATAAAGAAAGAAATGGAAGAATTTTTTTGTACTAACTACTACAACTTCTATAGATTACGCTATATATCATGCTCCTCCAAGATTCGAGAAAAACTGAGTTTAGCACCAAAGATTTCTCATAAAAATAAGAAACTTGTTAACGCATTTTTCCCTCCATAATGTTTTTCATTTGAACAGAGCTTTCATCGCATTAAACATGCAACATAACCACACCTTGTTGAACATAGATGTTGAAATGCTATTGAGAATATGAGTGGCTTATTGAAATTCATTCATAAACTCATCTCACTTAGTCAAACCAAAGTAAAGGAGGTATTTGATCTAATTTGTCTAAACATTTTGAACATCAAATTTATTTAGGCAACTGCCATACATTTGAGACCTAAAAAGAGCAGTTCATAGTAATATTGAAAAACAAAACAAAAACAGGTTCTAATTTAGCATCAATTTGAACTATCAGACTTCAATTTTTGTGGACTGCAATCAAATTTGTACATACTCCATGAGTGCTTTCATAAAATGTTTTTCCACCTCCTGCAGAGTTTTGAATAGAGATGTGGCTGAAAACATGGCAGTAACATTAATTCCAATCCAGCTAAGGTGGATTCAACTTAATTCAAGAGATTTTTTCCTTTCCTTGGAATCGCTTAATTTAGTCCTGTGAATAATATCTTTCACATCTAAGGAAAATAATCTTGCTTTTGAAAACCTAAAGGCTGTTTTTACATTTACTTCTGAAAATTATACTTCGTAAAGAGAGCATATTTTTATTTAAATGCTTTGCTTTGAACTTGAAATGGGTCTGAATGTTCCTCTGTAAAACACTTTTGCAGCTTTTTCATTGCTATGGCTAGACATAAACAGGAAAAGGGTGTCACCTAATTGTTAATTTTCAGGCTATTCCCTGTAGTTTGTGCTAAGCCCAGGCATTAGGTACAAAAAGGGAGGTGGGTTTGAAGCAAGTGGTTGAATGTAACAACAGATCACCTGAGGGACTGCAAGGTTGGCATTTATCTCCATGCAGTTACTGGCTAAAAATAGATCTACAGAACCAAAGAACATGGATAGCTCAAGCAGTAGGAGAGAAGGGAAGGGTTTACATTGTACTTCAGAAAATAGTCGAGTTCTAGATCTAGATTTAATTTTCAACTGCATTTTGGGCCTCATTATTCATATTACTTTATTAGTGCAGGACAGTGTGCTCCCTTCATAATTCAAAACAGAGTTATTACAACAAAACGGGCATTGTCAATGCATTTTTTTCAGTTTCTCATAGCCTACAGTGAATTCAAGATATGTGGATGTCTCTACAACTGATTACAACTGGTGACAAGGATAATAAACTTGTCTAAGAATAGGATCTAGTTGAGATAGAGTCATTATTTCTTAAATCTGTTCCACATAGATAAGTTTCTGCAAGTTTCATTATGAGTATGGCTGATAAATTAAAATCATTTTTCTAATCATAATGCAAATTTGGAAACATGAATAACAGAAGGTGTCTAAAAGGAAATAAGTATACAACTTTATATTACGGGAAAAAAAAAGAAATAACAAAATTATTTTCAATTCAACATTTACATGTTTCACTTTGATAAAAGTTTTGTTCTTTCTTTTTTGTCCCTTAATTATATATATAATATTTCGTTTTAGACCTTGTATTATACTATTTATAGTCATGAGTCCTTTTGGATCCTTTATAATTACCAAGTTATCCTCCAAGTGTGGTGTTTTTGCTTTCTATTTAGACTTATGAATAACAGAACAGACTGAAAACTTCACAGTAAAAGTATTACCACTTCCAACAAATGTTTATTTTAATGATAACAGTAGGCTAGAAGCAGCATGCTGGAAGATAAATTGTTTTAGCTGGCCTAACTATATAACGCACAGACATACCAATGTTAAAGTAATAAAGTGCTACAGCTTATTAATATATTTTAATCTACCACATTTCCATTGAAAACCTTATCCACTATTGACATCAAGTAAAATGACTCTCACACACAGCATAGAAAATTTAAAAAATTCTCTCTTAAAACAAAACTGAACATGTGTTCCCTGTAAGTTTTTAAAAACATAGTTTTAAAGCTGTTAAAAATCTTCCTCTGCCATGAGATTGTTTCAAAATATTTCTCCTCCTTCTTCTTGCTGGCATTAACACTTGGCTTGTAAGCTCAAGCATATCACATTGAACAGGTCTTAAAAAATATTATTTGAGAGATAATGTGAAATACTCCTGTAGTGTTATGTTTTGAGGTACTTGTAGTAACTTAATGTGGGATTTTGATCAACTTTTAAATCCTATTTCTTCCAACTGAAATTGAGACATAAAATTCATTTTTTCTTCTGATTTGTCACACGGCATAATGATAATACACAATGTTAACTGTCACTCATGTTGATTTGGATCAGCTGCACCCAAATTTACCTACAAAATTTGAGTTAGTTCCTTGGAGAAATGTAAAAAATCTTTTACAAAGATACTACATATCTACAATTGTTATATTTTATTCATCTCACAGATTTTGAGAAATGGTATTCACAGAGTTAAGTTTTTAACATTGAATTTACTTTTGCAATTCCCAACTCAATGCTAGTTTTACAGTGCCATCCTCCCTGTAATTGTTGTTAAAAGTTCATCACATCAAATTGTATTATTTCATTACAATACATTCACAGTTAATTAAACCAAACAAATCACAAGGTATTACATAAACTCATAAACTGTCATTTCATTTCATTCACGTGTCAAAATCCTTATTTTTTAAAATTGTGCAAAGGGTGTAAATATTTCAGATTTGGCTTTTTTTTTTTTTAATTTGAGTTAGGCTACGCGGCTTTACTTATCAAAGACATTTTTAAAAGATCCATTGAGCATTACTAAACAGATCCAAATGATCCATATTTTGAAGCAATGAAAAATTTGTCTTTGCTTGCATGGAACCTCCGTCAGTTCTTTTCATCTGCAGGTTGGACCTTTCAGGTATAAGAAGACTTGATCATTTAATTAACATCAAATATGGATTTGTTTCATTGAATGTGAACTAATGCCCCTCATAATTCTTTGCCTTTTTTATCCTCACATTGATATATAGTTCTCAAATGAAAACATTGGATTTATAGCCATGAAAAATAAATCAAACGGTGGTTGGCTACTTGTTTCAATGCTGAATCAATTTTTTAAAAAGTGAAAAAAATTGGTCATACCACAGTAATTTCAGTAAATGTACATTTATATTTTTTATATCACAGTCAACACTGCATAGAATTAGCATGTACATTTTCTCTATAACAATCAATGTTTACAGACATAACACAGAGAAAACTTAAGCTTTCAATGGGACAAGGCAATCTTTTAAACTATTCCAAGTAACATACATAATCTTTTTTGTAGCTATTAAAAATTTACAAAAAAAAGTACCAAGTCTTCACAAAAAAGTGCAGTTTCTTTCACTCAACCTTCCATTTTAAACCATCTTGGTAGAATGTCTTTAATACAATCTTGGGCTATGTAGGTTGTTCAAGCAAAAAAAGAAAAAAGCACAGAAAAATCAATAAGCACTTTGCATTGCACCTTTGAGTTGTATAATTACATTGTCAATTTAATCCAGCAAATAGCAAAAAAAAAATATCTAGGTTACTCCACATTGGCTTGGTATATTTTCTTATAGTAATGATAATCACTGAAAAATTACCCTCATGAAGAGTCACTTATAAAAACGGTTCACTACAATCTTCATTTACATCAAAAGTTTATTACTTTCCTTTTTTTTCTCACCAACAAAAAAAAAATATATCAGTCTCAGAGAGCAGTGTGAGATGACCAAGATTCATACAAAGTTATGGATATTTTCCACTTACATGTTTGGAAAAAGCCACAAACCTAAATCTTTATTTGCCATGCACTGTCCTTTTTGTTGACCGTAGATTGTACTGAAATTAAATGCCAAATAGAAAAAATGATTGGAATTGCTTTAATTACTGATACAAATATATTTTAAGATGCAACACAATTGGTCCTTTGAAACTTTGCCACAGTAAAAGTGTTTGAAACCATTTATTCAGATTTCTATTTAAAGAATAAACTAAAAATTGTTATTCAAATGTCTATTTAAAATAAACTAAAAATTGTATCATGCTGTAACAAATCTTTATACAGATAATGACATGGCCCATTTGCACTTTGTTTTTTTTTTGCATGCCATGAAAAGCAATGATAAATCATTGTCCAGTAATTTAAAAATATTTACAAACATAATACATTCATGGATGTTGTACATTGTTTTGAAATAAAATTGATATTCTAAATATATCACAAATGGTATTTTTAATGTCTGAGCCCTCAGCAGATTACAACAAAATATTTTAACCTTGAGCATAATCATGACTTTGCAAAATGCCTAGCAATGCATCTTAAATTAAATAGAAGCCACTGTTTGTGATGAGGTATGTCAAAAAAAAGAGTATTCATTGTCGCAGGATAACCCTTTAATTATCATGATAAATTGAACTTGAAGCAATCAATTGCTTGTTGAAAAAATAAAACAACTTTTGGTAACCAAATTAGTTTAGAAAATTATTTGCACCAACAAAGATAAAACTCACAGTAAAAGCAAAATTATAGTGCCACAAAGTATTTTAAAAAAAGTGTTCAGCAACTTTGAAAAACTTGAGTTGCATGGAGCAGTACTCATAAAAAGTAATGATTATAAAAACTGGCAATATCATTGGTGACAAGACCCAATTAATAAAGAAGAAAGCTAGGAGAAGGATCAGTGACTCCCTGCCTGTTAAAGCATACTTGCTGGACAGTTTGTATTGAAGACAAAAATCTTACGGTTGCCATATATCAACCATTCCTATCAAATTCATTTATCACAGCATTATTCGTCAAACCCTTTACGTAAGGGCAGCCCACATAGCTTCACAGATGAGAAACATTACTACACTAGGAAATGAGCAATAAATCAAGGTAGCTGGTTTTGAATAGAGAATGCTTCTGCAAGCAATATATGATTTTTTTACAACATGCAAAAGAAAATTTACTGAATACAGTTGTTTTAGGCCATGGTGCATGTATAAGGGCATAAAGATTCTTGAAATTTTTCAAGCCACATTAGGGGCATTATGGAAACCATCTGATCTTTTGCTCTGAGAAATATTAATAGCATTCATTAGAAGGGGTAGGAAAATAAAGAAAAAAAATAGGAGGAAATTAACAAGACTTCTGATCCTCATTACGTCCAATCAGATCAAAAGGTTGGCCAAATTGCCACCACCACCACCATGGATGCTGAAGTGAAAAAACTAAGATCTTCAATTAGCAGACCAGCAGGGGTTTTCAACTTTCCCAAACAGAGTGATTCAAACTTATGATTTCAGGCTACTCATTTAGCAAAACTTACTGTAAGCAGACAAAAAAAATCATGAAGTCAACAGATGAAAAACGCCATCAAATCAAGAGGCTAAGATATAGATGCCCTTAGACTTGGAGAAGATGAGCACAAAAAGTGAATTTCATCAGACACCTTTTTGGGGTTTGCAGGGAGAGAAAAAAAATATGGTCACAAAAAGCGAAAAAAAAAAGAAAGTCAAATGAACTTAAACGGCAGAATAAATTTGTGGAAACAGCCTTAGCACATGGAGCAGGGGAAGAAATGATAGATGAGATAAAATTTATTTATCCCTCTTGGGGAAATTCAAAGTCTGCCTCATTCAAATCATGCAGGCAAGAGTGCGACAGAGTTATCCAAATTGTTTATCTCAATGCAATTAATAGATTTTAGCCAAGGATCACAAGGTAACACGCAGTATTTTATCTATACAATTATTTAAGGTCATCATCCTGTCTGGGCAAAAAATCCAACTCTTGTAATGCTTTGATAAAAAAAAAACAGAAGATAAAATAAAATATCGATGATGCAATTCCACGTTTTTTCATGAGACAGAGAAGCTTTTAACTTAAGAGAGAATTTCACATTCAGTTAGTTAAATCTGAAGATTCATCTTAATTTTCATATGGATTTCATTTACAGAAGTCACTTCAAAAAGAGATAACCGTGAGTCCAAGGAATACAGATGTATTATACTGTTTTCATTCATTCTATTCCACGTAAGCAATTTTTAAACACATCAAAGTGCCTCTAAATCATGTTTCTTTCAATAATACATTTATGTACATTGCAAAAAGTAAAATCATAAATGAGTAAACAAATTTTGCATCATTTTTATTCCAAAAACTAATGTGATAATTATGCTGAGGAAGCCTTTAAATGTAAACAGTGCAAAATAAAAATAAAGAAATAAATAACTAGAACGGGTTTGAGATTCTGTTTGGCAATGAAATAGTTGTTTTAGCAACTACATAATACTTTTTAATACTTGCAAATGTTCATATAATTGTAAAAATGCATGGAAGCAGCAGTTTGCAGAGTGCTGTTGAAGAAATATCTTTGGCAAAAGTTTCCAATTTACCATCAACATAAAAAGCATTAGCATCTAGATCAATCTGGATTAATTGTAGATCATTTCTATGGATTATATTTTAGATATTGGCTTATGTGTATCACATATAACAGTAATAAATTATATTTCACATTGCAGCTATTGATTAATTGATACATGTACTTCCTATTCATATTAAGCTTAAGCAACAAGTTAAACTTGTACACAAGGCATATTTTTGTCACAATTGAGTGTTTCTAATTTTTAGAAATGCCCATTTAGTTTGTCAAGAAACATAGTCCAAAATATGTTTTGACTGGGTCTCCTTAAAAAAATTTTTTTCTACACAACTTGAAACAATGTTATATTATAAAATCTTTTATGTAGAGCATTACCTTGTAAATTGATTTCTCATCTAACAAGACTGTGGATTAATGTTAAGCCTATAATGAATGAAGCAGATATTCTTAACAAAGAGGGCAGGACATATAAACATATACTTCATTAAAATTCCTTCTTTCTGTTTCTTTTTCCTAATTCTCTAATGTCAAATAAATTGAAAAGGTTGTAAAGCGTGAAAGAGCTCAGTGGATTTTTCACAATGTGCAACTTGTTAATAATCTGCAGATTGTTTTGTTTTTATTTCTTAGTTATTTTTTTCTCTACATAGTCCAGAAATACATGTAGATGGTTGTGTATTTGTATTTTGGTTTTTAAACAATTTATACAACAACAGAGAAGCAAATTGAAAAAGAAAATAAAGCTATGCATATCTCAATAAATCAAAATGTTGCATTCAGAAGAAAAAATAAAAATAAAAACATAGATATATGTATAGATTAGACATTTTTCGCTGGTTTGATCTTGTATGACTTTTTGTAGGAACTATTTTCTTCATGAATTTTTAAAGCATTTTTAGCAAACTTTATGCTGATTAAATCAGATTGGGTTTTCATCATACCCATTTTAAAGAAGGAATATTTTTTCTCTTATATGTGCTGCTTTTGTTTGTTTGTTTCTTTTATTTAACTCCTATGCTTTCATAATTATGGCACTAATTATTTTTTATGTTTTCTTCCCATCATAACCATGTGATTCAGTCAATACCTATCTTTTTAGTCTGATTCTCAAGTACTTATATTTCTTGGTTGCGTCATAGCTTAATTGTGACAATTTGTTTGAGTAAAGAAAAATGCGGTGCCATATGGCTTATCCAGCAAAATAAATATGTAACAATAAGTGTAAAATAAACTATACTATGTGTATTATAGCTCTGGTGCTGGCCATGGAGTTAAAATGTTCTACATTTGAAATTTCGGCATAGCTTTTATTTGCTACCAAAATTGACTGTAATTTGGATGTACTTTCATGAAATTTTCCCATTTTTTTATTGAGATATCTATAAAACCCTTTATTAGTTTTTGCTGCTGTGGGGAAAACAGGACGAGCAGTAAAGAATACAAGTAAAAAATGTCTAATTCATTAAGATTTTCATCTCCACTATTATCATAATAGAGTAACTTTAAAAAAAATCCTGAAACTTAGCAGTGAAGCTTTGTTGAAATTGCAAACTCAAACTGTGCTCTGAATTATTTGCAGTCAAAGAAAGGTAGAAATATAATGTGTCTGCTTACACAGGAAACTATTTCAGAAGTGCCTCAAACCTTTTAAAATTAAGGACTTCCCAAATTTTTCAAAATTTAACTGCAAGTATAGCATAAAGAATTTTATTAGCTTTCTTGTGTTTTGAATTGTAAACTTTGATTCATTGCAGCAAACGAAATGCTCTTTTTAAACACGAGTCTCAGGAGTAAAACCCACACGTACATTTTTTACCCTTCGCACCAGAGTTCCTATGTCAGAGATGCATGAAACCTTGTGGTTTCTCTCTGGCGCCTCATCTTTGGTAAAGGTTGTGGTGACTTTCACAGGAGGTGAAGGGGTTCCCTTTCTCTCCACTTTATGAGGAGAGCTGTGAGATGAGGCTGCCGGGGACCCTTTCTTATCTAGGTGTGTTATCATTCTGTGAAGGGGTAAGTGTCGGCTAACGAAGCTGCTATCACCACTGCTGTTGTTGTGAGCTGATCGCAGGATGACACTGATTTCACCAGATGATGGGTTAGAGCTGATGTCTTCCAGTGCTGCCACCTCATTTATTAGGTTCCCTCCACCTTTAAAGCTGACATCTTTCTCAAGATGGTTGGTAGTGATAGTATCTTGACTGGGAGATGGCATCATCTTATTGAAGTACTTACTGTTGTCCAAGTAAGCGCAGCATGAAAAAGATTGCGATGTAAAAAATTATAAGAAGTATCCACATGTTTCGATGATGAGTACCTTGTATTTGAACAATTATTTTCATCACCCAAAAGATTGAAAAATGGTATCCACTTTCCTGTCCTACTCACAAAAAGTTTTATTAATAGTTTTTATGTATCGTATCTTCAACTCCAACTTTCTGTATTATATTTTTGTTTTACATCTACTTCATATTGCTTATAAAGGTAAAAAAGAAAATCATCTAAAAAATCTTCTTGAAGACAACAATTTCGTTCATATTTCATTGATAATCCATACGTCTATCAACATAAGCTGAAACTTCAATTTTTAAAGCAGAATATTTGGTAGATTTCTAAATTTATAACATAGGGACACATAAAAGACAGAGCATGACTTCTGAGTCTTAAAAGGCCATTTCTTTGTGAATTTTTTTACAACTTCTAACATGTTATAAATCAAAGGACCAATACAATGCATTTGTTTTGTAACGCAAAGGATTTAGATACGGAATTTTATAGATAGCTAGTTTGCAGCTATGATAAGTTTATCAACTTCCTGCAGCTAGCTCTAAACATGGTAAACATCGCGAAAGATTTTCACGATTGTCATTAAATGCCAATTTCTTTTTTTATCTGAATTAAGATTGTTTTATCAGTTACAGATATTAATCTTCAAAGTAATGCCTTATCTTCCACAGAAAAATTTGTTTAAAGAGAACAATCTGTGGTAAGAAATAACAGTTTGGAAACTGTAGTGGTGATATTAAGTTTTAGCCTTTTAAGACGTAAGACTAGACCAACTAGCCCTCTGTTTATATGAAATATTGAGTGTGACTAAAATTAAAAGTGTCTACGCCAATGTGTAAATTACAAAGAGGGCTTAGAACAAGAGCTTGCAACAGAGTCCTATGATAATGTATCAACTTCTGAATTTGGCCGTACTAGAAAATGCTTCCAAGGTAACATATAAAATATATGTAGCCTGCCTTTAGCAGAGCTCTATGGTTGGAGTTTTCAAGCTTTGAATACATCTTATCCAACAGGCATATGTTATGAAAAACATGTCTTTTCTAACCAGCATCACAATGTGAAACAATACTGTTATGTGTTGTGTCGATTTACATACAATAAAATTCTCAGTCTTGTGTCACAGGTGAACGAGTCGCTATTTCAACAGACGGATTTACTTACATAATTATAATGACTTTATGAGTGAAGAAGAAACTGGATTACACCAGAATATTGAAGGGTAAAATAAACACGATATTTGTACAATTACAACAAAATAGAAAAGCTCTGAATATTTAACAGAAAATCAAAAGTTAGACCACTCAGATGTAAGGGCAGTTTTTTGTCAATATCATGTGAAGTATCCAAAATCTAGGTTATGAAGTGCTACAAAAAAGTACAGATATTCATTGCCAATGTCTATGCAGCTCACACAGGAGTCCTGACAAGAAAAGCACAAAAATTTACATTGGAACAGAGAAGTCAAAACCTTGTAGATAAAGAAATTTAGTTTCAAAGTTGGTGTTTGTAGTGGAATTAAGATAAAATAAAAAGTATTCCAAGAGAGACATATGAATGTGTTTCAAAAGGCGAGTTTGAGTCAAGTTGTAAAGCTGGTAAAAGAATGGAGTGTACAGCATTCACTTACGTAAGGTTTTAATGTTTTGAAAAAATGTTAATTTGTAATGTTAAAGCCTATGAAATGTCACAGCTTGCTGTAATTAAATGAAAAAATAATATCTAGCACTGAGAAAACTTTTTTTTCTGTATTATTCCAATAATGTGCTTAAAGAGCACTATCAAGAGCCTGAGACTTCAATCAACTACAAAGGGGTTTTATTTGTTGATTTTTTTTAGAAACTAATTTCATTAAAATTGTTGTTAAAAAAATTGCGATGTTTTTTAAAGTCAGCTGTTTTCAAACTGAGATTGACAGAGGGTAAAATTTCAAATTGCTTCATAATTGAGTCAAAATGTATCTGAATTCCAATGCAATGTGAAATAAGTTTTTTTTTCTGTGTAAGATTAATCTCTTTCAAAAGATTTGAGGGATCTTGACCATCAGTTATTTTGCAATGACTTTTCAAAATTTTTTTTCTATCAATCTTTTAAAAAAAAATATTTTCTAAAATCTTTAGTTCCATGAAATGTGAAATTCATTCACGTATAGCGCTTTCCTTGCTTTTTATTTTCCTTTGATTATTCTTATCACTGCAACTGTTTTCCTTTGAGTTGAATCCAAATAAATTTTTAGTAATAACCACCTAGAATCATGCATGGCAACTGAATAAATTAATCTGTGACATAAAGATATCATGCAGATATGAACAGAAGAAAACAGCACATTATACATTTTTTGCAAAGTGTTTATTCAATAATAGCTAGTATAAAATTGGTCTATAATAAGTTACATAAATCAGCTGGAAGACATGCAAATAAATATTTTCATTAGCATTGTAATTATGGAGAAATTATTGTTACATTTTAAAAACAAAGTGCAAAGTTTGTTTAAAGTCAGTTTCAATACAAAACTTTCTTAGTTGCCTAAAAATAATTCTTTTACAGAGTTTTATTTATCTGTACTGATGATTCATTAAAATTTCAAAGCCAGGAAGGAAAAATTTTCAAGCCAAAATCAATATAACAACTCACTCTATCCCCCTGTGCAGTTTACTAAATAGTGGCATTGGCAGAACAGTTAAAAACAAAAAAGAAAAACAGAAAGAAACTTGATATAACATGAATCAACACAGGGCTCAGAATGATTTACTGGATGAATAAAATAAAGTTGAGAGCACAAAAAATCATGCATTAAAAAATAGTTGTAAACACCTTGAGCCTACAAAAATCCGTTTTTGATTCTATATATATTTAATTTTTGATAAATCTAAAAAGAGGAGATTTAGTTTTTCCTAAAGACTTAAGATCAATTAAACATTGCCAAAAATTAGATTTAATCAAACAAAATTATCTAAAACATTTCCTCATTCTGTAACATAACGTACAAGTGGAAAAAAAATTAACATGTTTACAAAGGCATTTTTAATATTTGCATTACTTCAAATCAAAGTTTCTTTTCTTTTTTTTTTTTTTTCAACATTCTGGTCAATCACTCTATTCTCTGTTTTTTTTTTCTCCTACCTTGCAAACATTGCCTGAAGAATATATTAGATGCATTGTAGAAGCTAACACGTGCTCATTTGTGGTACCAAGGTTTAGATCTGATATAATTAACTGCTAGAGGCTTCCACACTTGAAAAAATGGTGTCTAGACACAAAAGATAGAGATTGTCCGATTCTCCTCATCTATACATTCATATTCCTAGAATTATAAACAATAAATGAGAAATGCCATTAATTTGCATGCAAAAAAAATAAAGTTTGTGTCAAAAAATTTAAACTGAACACATAATGGTAGATGGTTATTGTCTTTCTGACTGTAACACAAAAATCCTTGAACAAAATTAAATTAAGTGCTACTCCTATATCAAGTGAGGGTCATTTGTTCTGTGATCACATGTTAATTTGCTATGTTATATGACTAACGACAATAACAAAAAAAAAGCCAAATATAAATAATAATGATAATACCACATAAAACATGCACAAGCAACATCAGTTTCAAATTAGTAAAAAAAAATCTATTTACTATTTTTGTCACACATGCATCTTACAGAGTAAGGTAATTTTTGTTAAGAATCATCTTCAGAACATTTAGGTTCTTTGAGACAGTTCATAAATTAAAATGACATTAGTCATAAATACTGTAGTGACTATTCAGTAATGAGGTTAAAAATAATCATTCTTCACAAATCAAAGCACTTTTAAATGCTAAATCTGATGTGCTTGTTTGTAAGGTTCACTCAAAAAATTTATAAGTGTTCATATAGATATCACAATGATAGCAAAGTAAAAAGAGAAAAAAAGCAGATCTTTCACTTAGTTGATAACCCCGATATATTGTCAGAATCTTATAATGCTGATTCAATGCCAATAATTTTTTTTTTACATTTTGTGCACCTAGTGCAAATCATTTTTCTTCCCTGTGTGTAAATATCATATTGACAGTAAAGTCGCAAACCTTTTAACTTTAAAAATAATGACACCTTTTGACCTGTTCTGAATATTTGGGGTCTATCATCCACTCTGGCTTGATTCAATGACAGAAGAAACAATGGAAAGGTGTGCAACAAATGGGAATGCAATCCTGGTGCCCCTATTCGCTCTGGTATATAGTATCCGCAAAACATATAAGTACTGTATGGCAGTGTTTGACCAGTCAGCAGTCATTGTCAATGATTGCGCGCTTTGCCAAGATTCTGTGCAATTGAGATGAGTTACATTATGCAATATTTCTTATCAATTAGCAAATTACATACTGTTAAGTATAATAAACTATTTGATTTAGCTTATAGGAATTCTTTTTTTCTTTTTTGAAATAATTCGCAATGAGCAACGCGTATTTGCTCAATTACATATCATTCAAAGAGAAGGCTTTACTTGGTTCCTGATAAACATCCTTTTCACATGAGTTTCATACTTCGTGCTCAGCATTGATATCAACAGTTTGACATACAAAATTTGGATGGCTTGTTAGATAACATTTTATCAGTAGTAATAGTTTTTCTAGATTCCAGCTCTAAACCAAGATTACATCTTTGGAATAATATCTACATAGATATTTTAAAATAGATAGTTGTTCTAGAATCTTGATCTAAATTTCTGTGAGATAATTTTTCAAAGTTGCAAAGAGGTGCATGAGAGAGAGAGAGAGAGAGACGTTGAGAACTTTTCAAATTACCTTAATTCTGGAGATTATTTTCAACCTTCTCCACTAATTGCTGTCTTTTTGAAAGTCTCCAAAGTCTCTTTAGGCAATGACTTCAAAACAAATTATTTGAAACTAAAATTCTCATGAGTTCATAAAAGATTCAGCGCTCAGCATATAAAACATTGTCATTTTGCCTATCATTACCAGCGGTTATGATCCCTATGAACATTGCTACCCTCTAACAGTGGTGATCTCTTTTGGACATTAAAAATGTTTTTTATATAAAAAAAAAAAAAACTACAAATTTCTTCAAGAAGAGAACCTGAATCATGAAGAAAAAAAAAATTTTTTTTTCACATCATTTGATATTTCAGCTGGTTTATCTTTTCAACTTATCAAAGGTGTGAAACTTTAAAGCAATCAATGCATGTATCATTGTTCATTTATTTTTTCATAAAATCATTATTGACATTTTTTCTTTAAAACAATTTTTTTTTTCAAAAATAAATTTTAGCAACAAATGTGCAAGGTACACCTAAATATGATTCAGGATCTACTCTTCTTCAATAAGTGAAACCCAATTTTTTATGCTTAATGAGCATTAGGACATATCTGCCATCAAGTAAGTATTATTCAAGTAGATTTTAGATAGTTGATAATATTAGTACTTAAATTCTTTTGCTTTTGCCTCACACCTTTTATGTCTTGGAAAATTCTAGTAATTAATTAAGGTCATGATTTATTTAAAACAAGCAACTAGTGGTTGTAAAATATGAGTCAACCATGAAAAAATTGCATATTGAGGATAAAAACAGACTATTCAAAGCAAATGTAATATCATTTTTGGTGGCAAAAAAGTAGAGAGTTTCTTTTATATTTTTTTTCTTTTTTAAACATAAGAGAACACCACACAAAATTTTACACACATATCTATAAAATAACATCTTGACAACAATGAGGAATTCAAAAAGACATTGACATGGCCAATGTTACTCAACAAAATGAACAGAATGTGATAAATAACATTCATGTCATAAGGCAACAATATTTTCAAACACAAAATGAAGCCTCTTACTTGTCTGGGATACCATACAATTGATGTTTTTTAATGTAATCTATCACACTATCTTGGAGCAGATATTTCACGCTGTCTCCTCGCCTCAAAGCTCGCCTAAGGATCAGGAACAGGAAAAAAGAAGGTGTACGAAATTCAGCATAAATAGTCCATGACATTCTGTTTGTTTTAGAAGACTAGATCATCAAAAAATGAATAAACAAACGTGACAATAGTATTTGCAGTTGGGTTTGTTTTGTTTTTGTGATAACTTCAAAATATTTGATACTTGAAACTTCGTTAACTTCAAATCCCCCTCTGATAACTTCCAAATATTTAATACTTGAAACTTTGTCAAGTTCAAACTCTATGGTTTGCATCAACTTTTAAATTGCTCGCCAAAAAAAATAAAAGACTCTAAATATTCAGTCCTCATATAAAAGTGTAAATATAGTTGACTTTACTGTGTCTGTTAGTTACGTTGATGAGATGTGTGTAGTTGAGAAGCATATAAGGAAAAATATGGGTATCTGATGTCAATTTGGCATATAAAGGTCTCACCTGACTTTAGTTGAGCTAATGTCATTGAATATCCATTCTGTGACTATGAGAATATTCTCCTGGAGGAAAAAAGAAATAGGATTTGCCACCAATAAATGTTGATATGAAGGTTCATCTCATCAGTTTTTCAAAATTATTGAACAACATGAAATGTTGTTAAAAGCTTTACTCAAAATTATATCAGGAATGACCTGCCTTCCTCTCATACCCTGTCTTTCAGATATGGAGAATAAAAAAACATAGAAAAACCTAAGACTGACCTTGAGTGACATAAGTTATATCCCTAACATTATTCAGTTGGTAGACCAACATTGTTATGCAATAAAAACCATTATGCAAGTCTTTGCAAACTGGGACTCTTTAGTCGGATTTCTTTTTTTAGCAAACAGGTAACTTCTGGGGGAAAAAATGCAAAGATCCTAGCAGTAAGATTGGGTTCTTTACATGTGGTGCAGACAATGAAATCCTTCAAGTATAAAACAGGTGCCACATGTGATTAATAAACCATTTTTTGTTTTGCCAAGTATCAATCTCATCAATAGTAAGCAAAGTTTTTTGACTATTAAGGCCTTATCAACGAATATGTCAAAATCAGTAATCCAAAAACCTATGAGGCAAAATCATCATTAAACTCTATTAAAAAATATATGCCTTCACCTTAGGCGGAGGTATAAGTGATAGTTACTTTGGTATAAAAAAAGCAAGTCATCTTTTTGATTTGACAATTCCATGCAAACTTGTAAGTCATACCCTCACAGAATATATCAAGATTGAATTTTATCAACTATTCAATTTTTATGTCAACAATATCATAAAAAAACAAAATTAAGTGGTTTACTTGATATTTTGTCAGAATATCAGATTCATAAATAAACTTCTGAGGATCTGAGCCAGATCTTGTGATGACAACAAGTCCATGAGATCCAACAATGTATTCAATCTGCATGGAAAGAGGATTTGATATTTTCAAGTTTTACATCAAGGAATAAAAGCAGGATGGTACCTTTAACTGAGAAAATAGAGGGTTAAATAAAACATCAAAGGGAGCGTGGACGTCCATCTCTCATTATTTCTAGCTATTTGCTTGTTTTTCATCTCATATTTATTTTGATATTGTTTCTTACATTTATCTTCATTATTATTTACATTTTAACATAGGCTTAATCAAAACATTTTGTTGAACATCACGGCATAAAGAACAGAGCATTGCAGCATATTATGCTTCTTAAATCAATGCTAGTTGTTTTTTCATGATTCTATTTTCAGTGCTGCACAAGATTTAAGGAAATTCCCTGCTTTTAGTGTTCAATCATATTCCTAAACTGGTGGTTTCTGTATCTGTGTGTGTGTGTGTGTGTGTGTGCGCGGGCATTTAGAAAAACAGTTTAAAAGTTGAAACTATGAAATACAAGCTTCGACTGTTTTGTAGAGGATACTGCTTATGAAATTTTGGATTTAACGATGGCTAATATAATTTTATCTAAAGGGTAAACATTCTAGGGAGGATTAGATAACTTCACTTCCATAAAAAAAATAAAGACGTCTGCCATTTGCCACAACGCTTGTCGCCTACAGGCACTGTACATCCAGGAAATCGTGTGCCTGAACATTTGTGCCCTGAAACATTTTTTTTCATTACCCTCCCATTGGCAGGATACATAGAAATCAATACAGTAGTAATTTACTAAAAAAAAAAGGGTTAAAGAAAGACATGAAAAGGGAGAGGGAGACAGATAGAGATGATCAACAAACAAGGGAAAAGAGAGATTAAGCTTTAGGTGTGGAGTAGAGCAGAACAAGCAAGCAGTAAAATATAAACTTATGAAAAAAGAGAGAGGAGCCAGATATAGGCAAAAGAAAGAAAATGCTGATTTACATCTTCGTCGTCCCAAAGTCCTGGGACTGCAAAAGACTCCAGCAGATCTGCTCCACATAATAGCTTCACGCTTGGGACAAAGTTTTCATTGTGGTCTTCTAGGCTGGGAAGCTGGTTCTCTGGTAAATCGGCCACTATAAAAGAAACATTAAAACATAGAACAGAGCCAGTTTATAACTGTGTTGGTATCAAATGGATAATTCTAACGATCTAAACGAGATGTTTAATTAGAACTCTGTTGGAGCTCTATCGATTCCATGGGCCAATGGATGAACAAAGGCTACGTTGTGTGACATTGCAGGCTTTATTTTAAGTGTAACCCAACAATAACAAAACATAGCATAATTTAGAAGAAACACACTAGGACGGAGGAAAAATAAAAGTATTGTGTATTGGGATGGCGTTTTATCTTCAATTGGTTCATAAAAGCTACTTTGAAATCGAATTTGAAACTTCTTTTGACACCTTAAAAATGTATTATTTTTATGGAATCGAACTGCTACGACTGCCGACTGTGAAATGTTTTGTCAAGCCACATAATAATCATAACCGTCTATAACAATTTCGTAATTGAACACAAGAAGAATATCGTAATATTTCCCATGCTACTATACAGAAAAGCCTCCTGATAGAGTTGTAAGTGTAATGAAGAATATAAAGAAACTCATTTACATTAGAACAACTCTGCTTTTCTGTATATTTAATTCTGTCCACACTGCTTTTAAAAGTTACAAGAAGCATCAGTAGAAAGTTGCAAGTAGTCAACACCACAAATGCAACAGCAGCTATTCTTTTTTCCTTCTTTTCTTTCCTAAATGCTCATGGGGATGGTTATATTTCAGCACGAAAATAACCGATAAAATAAAACTTTGAAGGAGAGAAAAAAAAAAAAAAAATGAAGGTTAGACCTAAAGATTCCCTAGAGCATTGAACATTGACAAAATTTCGATTAGCAATCATGTCGCGAAGAGAGTCATCATATAGTGCCAAAGTAAAATCTATGACTCACAGAAAATTGTTCCCATAACTCTCTCTCAAAAATCGATCTGAGCTTCAACAAGGATAAGAGTTTTAACAAACCTGAATAGCTAAAGTGTATGGTTTTAGTAAAGTTAGAGGTGATACTTCCCGGGAACTTAAAAAAGTAAAGTAAACTGCGGTAGTAATGAACATTTAGTATAAAAATTACATTAAAAATAAATTGTAAATAATGGTTATGTGCAGACTACAAAATTAACAAAAATATGATAATCCTTGAAAAAAAAATAAAGAAAAGAAAATGGTATGATGTAATTTGGAAGTAATTTTTTTGCATAGCATCTAATTCGCCTACTTTCGTTTGGGACAGTAGACTGACATTATAAGATGTTATATAAACGCCATCTTCTAGATAATTGCTCTATCTATGCTAAAAGCTATAAGGGGAGGCTTGAAGTGGACGGGAAATTGGGGGGAAAAGTGCCGAGGCAAGGAATCTTCAGCTCTGAAGTTATCGATTCTGGGGGTTATGCCTCTGAATTCTCTTGGCTTTTACTTAGCGCTGGTTGACTCTAACAACAATGTTGCGAGATCGTTTGAGGAAAAGAGTGGGGAGGGAGGAGAGGAGAGATAGATAGTTAAGGGAGAGGTAGAGAGAGATAAAGAGAGACTTTGCTTAAAAATTATATAGTATGTGCCAAATATCTGGGAAAGTAGCACTTCACAATCAGACAACATTGAATGTAAACCGATATTTATATATTACCTAGGAAGATGATGAAAGAGTTCTGCCTACAATTCCTAAATGAGAGGCTACAGACTAAGAATATTTAGGGGATGGGTGCATAAGGCTATCGCTTATCTAATAATAATGTTGGTTCGGTTCACTGAATAAACTTATTTATAAAAAAAATCCTTCGTTTCAATAGAGAATTTCTGCGATGCTTTATTCTTGTACTTAGTAAATGAACAAAAACGTGAGTGGCTATACATACATATATATCCACACACACACACATACATTATGCGTCTTTGTTAGGTTTTGCAGTCCGCCCCCGCCCCGTCCAAAAAAAGACAGAAAGAAATCATTTACATTGAAACTTAATGTATCATGAAGAAAGATTATTAAAAGCATGTTCCCAGATGGATTAAAGAATCCCTAGGTTTTTATTATATGATGCATATCGCCTTTTGACGTAAAACTATAATAATATAAATATACATCTTAGCAAATATGTATATATTAAAGAATAATAACGTGTTCTTGTGTAAATGTATTTTAATCATACGAAACTTCCAATAGAGTCAAAATATCCCCCTGGATCCTGCACAGGGTGACCACTGTTGACTCAAGCCGCGCACGATAATCATATCACCGAGAGCCCTGAGTAGACAATCCCTTCTTCCCTATCAACGAAAGTCATCAGTGTGAAAGCAATCGATCCTCTCTGTTTAGCATGTAACCGAAGTATTTCTAAAATGTGCGGGCTTTTCTCGAGTCTTATGCAATAAGAAACAGGATCTAGAAATTCAATGCCACTCTGTCGATCCGGCTTCAATCACTGATGAGATCAGAGTGTTGCAGAACAAAATACTATTAGCTTACTGAGGAGCGACAAGCTTAGGATTTGTACTTGTCAAAATCAACATGAGCCAATCTTGGTTCAACCGCTGCGAAAATTTTGCAATGTTTCTAGTTCAAGCGGGTGTAGTATTAATTTAAGCAACCAGTTTTCATTCCTCTATAAATTTTGCTTTGCACAAAAAAAATGCGATTCATGATGATAACAGACACCTCAAGCTTATCAATGAGACGTGACTTGAGAATGAAAGGCCAAGATTTTCCAGAGATCAAGAATGAGAGAGAACTTTTCTCCCTTTATGATCCGAAGAAGTGCAGGGCACGAGTCTGCCTAAACCCAATAAAATAGCTGACGGCTTTCGGAAGCAGAAAAAAAATTATTAGTTCTAGATCTCGTTTCATTCGCGTGCGTGGTTTCTCTAGGGGAAAGATAAGGTAAAAATAAAAAGAAGAGCCTGGCCTAATGCGCATTTCCTCCGCTGCCATTGTGGTGAAGTTCATAGCTCAGCCTAGACCTTACTCTCTACCATTTCTTATTTTCAGCTGCGCGAGCCCATCAATTGTTTTGTTGTTTCTTTTCCTTAATAACTTCTAGCTTTGGTTGGTTTCGTCTTATTGATGCTGATTTCCATATTTATGCCGATAAGGCGAGCTTATACCGCCAATGTTCGTCATTCGTTATAATTCGTTAATTTATGGTAGAGCTGAGTTATTGTTCAATGATTCAGAGAGAGAACGGGATGATGATTAAAAGAGCATAGACTGTCCTTCTGTTTCAGAGGCAATGATTAATCTTATACAAAAACAAAGCAAAAAAATGTCAGGAAATGAAAACATTCAATATAATGTGTCATGGAGATAAGGGAAACAAACAAAACAAAGACTACAATATCAATGATAAATTTCACATAAATAGGACGGTTGCTTCTTTTAATTGAAAAAAATATAACCATAGAGCTATGCGCCCCTATCACGTTCTGTTTGCAAAACGTTATTTGATTCTCTAGGTTTACTATGGGTTACAGCATAAATGAACCCCTATGCTAAAATACATGGAGGGAACTTTAATATTTTCCCACATTTATGCAGCTTGCGCCCATTTTTCATCTCCCTCCCGAATAATGTAAGTTTAAACTTTCTCATACAAACTGATGCAAAGTGCTTTCATTTAAACCAGAAAAGTGACGGGTAAAATGCTCAAGATGATGATGATGTAGTAGTAGTAGTAGTAGTAGTAGTAGTATCAGTAGTAGTAGCAGTAGTAGTAGCAGTAGTAGTAGAAGGAGTAGGAGTAGGAGTAGGAGTAGGAGGAGGAGGAGGAGGAGTAGTAGTAGTAGTAGTAGTAGTAGTAGTAGTAGTAGTAGTAGTAGTAGTAGTAGTAGTAGTAGTAGTAGTAGTAGTAGTAGTAGTAGTAGTAGTAGTAGTAGTAGGAGTAGGAGTAGGAGTAGGAGTAGCAGTAGGAGTAGGAGTAACAGTAGGAGTAGCAGTAGGAGTAGCAGTAGCAGTAGCAGTAGCAGTAGCAGTAGTAGTAGTAGTAGTAGTAGTAGTAGTAGTAGTAGTAGTAGTAGTAGTAGTAGTAGTAGTAGTAGTAGTAGTAGTAATAATAATAATAATAATGATGATGATGATGATGATGATGATGATGATGATGATGGTGATGATGGTGATGATGGTGATGATGATGATGATGATGATGATGATGATGATGATGATGAATTAAATATAATAGGATATGAACCGAGACTGGCAGATTTGGGTTTGATTTTTCCCCCCGCTTTCCGTTAAATCTGTCTCCAAGCTGCAGATAAGAACTCAAAATCTGCGCGCGTGTGAGGGGACTCGATAGGCCTCGCCTGGAGCCAGAATGAACCAGCGGACACCAGTCTTCCAGTGGTTTTTATCAGTTTCAGCAATTTATCACCGACTGTGGAAAAGTAGATTTCCCAGGGGGAGGGGGGACAAAATAACCTTAGGAAACAAGGTAGACTCATCTTGATCTAAAATCTTACTAAATAACGGTAACTAAAAACCAAAGATTGACAAAGTAGTCTAAACAGTCTTAAAACGAAGAAAAATCTATATATTGTGTATGTTTGGTGTAGCTCATCAACAGCACTGTGATCTTAAACCCTTAGAGAATATCAAACTTAAGCCTTCGTTAGGCAGGCCAGAGGTGAAAAGATGGCAAGAGCCTTAATAGACTTATGTGGAGCGATGAACTGGAGTGAGAGATACCAAATGACGACACGGACAGAAAGGAGACGCAGAAAAATCATCGATTTATGAATATAAAGACAAGCTAACATATTTTTTTTTTTAATTCAGGTGGACGGTTTAACTTACTTAGAAGGATGATTAACGAAGGAAATAAAACATATGTATTCAAGAGGGTTTGTTTGTTTTTCATCCCCATCCCATCATCTCAATCCAAGCTTTTTTTTTTAACAATTATTCATTTTTATTTTTTTTATTTTTTAGTTTGTGCGAAAAATTAGCAATTATTGTCCTATATATATTTTCGGACCCAATCAATAAATTATACAACACTGCGAGAAAGTAATGGTCGACAAGAAATTTAAGGGCATCAATAAATGTTGTCAGAACAGCCATAAACCTTATGTTAGATCATTCAAAGAAGCGATTAGAAGCTTAGCCTTGATTTATTCGCGTGAATTTTCAGTTTGATGATGTAGAAAATGTTTAAAGCATACTGTCAAAATCAAAATATGCGTAAGAGGAAAAGAGAGGGAGGCGAAAAGTCAGACAGTGATAAAGACGAAGACATGAGTCACAGAGCAGAGGTATTATGAAACAGAAAGAGATACGCATAAAAGAGAGATCCAGATAGATACATAGAGTGGGCTTAAAGTAAGAGATAGACAGACACACAGTCAGAGAAAAACAGACAGAAGTGACGCAAAGGGGGACGTACAGATAAAACAGAGATACACAAAGATAAAAAGAAGAGATGAGACATGGTGTATTATCCGTAAACCGCAGATAAAGACAGGGCGATTTTTGAGCTGATTTAATGAGACAAGACATACTGATCGCGCCAAAACACGCTCAATTGGAGAATAATCCATTCACCGAGCCATGCTAGCCTTCAAGCTTTGAAACCTTTCTTCTGCTTCGTTGGGAAAATTTTTTATAGCCGTCTTCCTAGTACACCACTACAATTTGCACAGCGCCCTTTTTCCTCATTTCTATCCGGTGTTGTACGGCTGTTTTAGTTTTTTTTTTTTCCAAAAGAGTTCTTAACAGGGGCACAGCCTTCATTAGTTTACTTGTCCATAAACGTAGCTGAGGAAGTGGGAATATGACATATAAATGATAGCATTGTGAAAACCCAGTAACATTTTAAAAACTCTTTTTGCACGTTGATTTAATTTTATTGCTGAAAAGGCGACTGATAAAAAAAGGCAGTCGCTTCGAAGAAAAGGAAGAGAAAGGAGAAGGGAGAGGACGATGAGGAAGAGAAGAGTGCGGAGACGGGATAGGAAAACGAAGAAGAATAAGAAGACAATGACAATGAGTTTTCATTTTGAGCAGGAGAACATGAATTTATATATATATTTTTTAAAAGACTTTGAACCACTCTAGACGGCAAGTAATTCGGAAATTTTGTAATGTTGTGGAGGACAAAGGTATAAAAAAAAATCTTGCCCTCGGCAAATAATCGCTTAGGATGTCTAGTGACAAGCTTCTTTAGCACGGCCGCAAAAAAAGTCAATTAAGGTGCCATGGGTTTAAAAGCTTTAAAAATATCTAATATCTCGATAGATTGGATTTACTTTTTTTCCCTTCGATGTTGTAGATGATATTGGTGATAATTCACATCAATATTCCAAAGGTGAATTCGAATGTGCAAGCGTGGAGAAACCCAGAAGAATCATGAGATTGTTGTTACATGAACCTTACATTACACGAGAAAGATTCAGTTACCGTCGCGGGCGTATTTCGAGAGAGAGGATGCCATGCTGTCAGATTTATGATTCTGTCTGAAGCAGAATATTGCATGATAGTCTTGTTTATATTGTTCCGAGTGTCAGAATATAACAAGCATGCGCCCATTACTTCAGGCTTAGGAATAGAAATAATCAAACTTTAAGAGCCCTTTGCTGTCATGTCAGGTCTTGGGGAAACAGGATTAATTCTCGACTGAGAAGTGAAACGGGACACCCAAAGAAAAAAAAAACAGCAGGAAAAGCGCATTGCAGAGTAAGGGAGGTACAGGGAGAGGGAGAGAGAGAGAGAGAGAGAGAGAGAGAGAGAGAGAGAGAGAGAGAGAGAGAGAGAGAGAGAGAGAGAGAGAGAGAGAGAGAGAGAGAGAGAGGGAGAGAGCATTTTGTGTTGCTGTTGTGATGTAACCCTCATATGAAATAATATCCTGCATTTTACATTTCTCTCCAAGCTTTGTCTTTTTTTTTGCTGTTCGCTCTTTTCTTCCCCGCCACCCCCCCCCCCCCCCCTCCCCCTCTTTTCCACCTCCACGTGTATATTCTGCTTGTAGTTATTCACATAACTAAGAAAGGAAAGGAAAGGAATGCGATTGCTTATTATAACTAGAGTTGCAAGAGAAAACTATATCTGATAATTGGTGGCGTTAACTGGATGCTCTAGAAATGGTTAATGTAAAACTAAAATAACGTTCTTGCATGCAGCCTGGTCTTAGAAAAGATCAAGAAAAAATATGACAAGTTTTCAGTAATTTTGAGAAACATTTTAACTGTTTTTTGGTTGGTTCTATTTTTTTTTCCATCAGCTGGATACACATTAAAGAAGAGTCTTATAACACGCATAAAACATTAAAGGTAGAAGATATGGAATTCAGGCTTTAATCAAACAACTTTTTTTTTTAAAGAGTATTATTAATAATAAACAAAAAAATCAATAGCTGCTAAAATAACTATAATTATTGATAAAGCGGATTTTCAAACAAAGAAACGTCGTCCGCAATTTCATGCACCACTTCTTGTCTTGCACCTCGACCTATCCTGATTTTCGTGATCCGATCACACGTGATTACACGTACCGTGATTAATTGCACATTTAATTAGTTTTCTTTCATTCATCGCCATCAGATATGTTATATCCCATTACAAAATTATGAAAACACAGCCACGTGCATCTGCTATGCGCCAAGGTTTTAAAAAGAAACTTTTTTCTAAAGAAAAAACTTCTGAAAGATTTTTTTTCTATTTTTTCCACTCTATTTTCGATTCCATAATTAAAATTCGAATATCGTTAAACGTCTATTCTGTTTCAATGGCGGGGGCGGTTGTTTCCAACTAATAACTTTCTCTTTCGAAATAAACTATGTTTTCAACAGGATGAATCTCAAGGCGAAGTAGTCTGCAAGTGATTATATAGTGTAAATTGTGAGCTTTGCTATTGGTTCATTTCACGAAGGATGTGGCCTGGAGAGAGTTAAGCTTGGTTTTCCTGCACTGTCTGGATCGAGAGATAACGAACTAAAAGCAGGGAAATTGCCCAGGCTAGGAAATCACGATCAATGTGGCCATGACGACGGAAGACCATTAGTGGCCTCAACACGGACGGAAATAGAGAACTATGTTCTCCTCAGGCGGTCAAGGATCCCTGTACCTCGTCTAGATTGCGGGAGTAAACATTTTAGCACGTTTACTTTTTATATATGTATATAGTCACAGCATTAACTTGAGCTGTTGCTGTGTTGGCTGCAGTTCTGGCAGTTAGGAATCGCATCCATTCATTTCTAGAACAGCATTAGTTGATTTTTAGGAGTAAATACTTTTTTTTAAACTTAATTATTAATGTTGGTCTTATAAGCGTAGGTTTCCCTTGTATCCATTGCTAGCCAAAAGAGCCTGTCTTTGTCCTATTTCCATTATTTGCTTGTACTCAAATGGGATTTCAATTCTTTCACCATAACGCATGAAGCAAACCTAAAAATCGCTAGATGAATGATACAGAATCACCCCGAATTTTTTTTTTAATTTGGGGGGTGGGAGTGATTACGTTAAACATTTTATTGAACGATACCCAGACAAGATTGAACGCGATTTAATCCCTTAAGCTAAAACCATTAACGTATCGCAATGTTGTATTGATACTGTCAACCGAGGCAACCAATTTGTAAACAAGACAGGATTTCGGTCTCCTGTCCTACTTTCTTTACAAGAACACGGTTTAAGCAAACATCATTATCTAATGAGTTTATGTATCTACAGTAAAAATTTGAAAAGTGATAGCGGGCAAAATTTGGATAAAAAGAGTGTAACGCATTGTACTATAAGTTGATCTATTCATTTCCTCACCCTTTTTCGGTGCGTAACTTTTGGGTAGCGGATCGACTAGATCTATGTACATTATCTTATTTGGTTGCATAACGTTTGTATTTCAAGCCTAAGAACTAAGTCTTGTTTATTGAACACAGCCCGCACTTGTATGGTCATGATTCTTCTCGAATCTCCGACTTAGTTCTAGCATAGTAATGATCTCGTCACCCCTTGTTTATCTTTGTTTTGATTGGTTGCTAATTGCTTATGACGTGTACCAAGAATATTCTCTTACGATTTATGAAATTCTTTTTCTGGATGATTCGACGAGATTTTGCATAAATAAGAATCGAAATTATGTTTAGTCAACAACATTGAGTCTACAGTGAGTCAACATCATCGAGTCTACAGTGAGTGATTGTTTTAGGTCTGCCTACAGTGAGTGCTTATTGAGTCAACCTACAGATATTGTACAGTCTAGCTCTTATGTTGGATTAAACAGTTTGCAAATTTTACTTGCGGACTTTGGACTTTTTTCTACCGACGAGTCGTGTGATTGGCTGTAAATATTTATATTATATATTAACCCCTAGACAAACAGAGCCTAACAGATCACCCCCATCAACAAAATCTGTTACAAAGAGACTTACGATATTTTTTTTTAAACATTCTGATTCTGGAATAGATGTGAATCTTGTAAAACGCTGCTTTTATGTAAAGAGACAGAACACAAGCAAAACGACAGGATCTGCTATCGCTTGTTGGTTTATTCAATATCTTCGATGGTAAGCAGAACAGTCGTGTAGATTATAAGGAATGAGATAAGAGGACAAAACGGTGTTGCCCGCTGTTTTGGAACTGTTCAAAATCAATGCAAAGACCACGCTAGGTATAGGTCTCTTCATAAACGTCCAAAAGCATTAATGCTCATAGCAGTACCAGGTCTATAAATTCAATTCGCAAAAATAACATAAAACACCTCACTAATTGTAAAAGGCCCTTTTTATGCTTCTAAATGTTAGACACAGCGTTTGACTTCTTATTATATTGCAATATTGTTTAGTGAGATCGCATTTATTCGATGTACAAGTTTGACGTTAAGTTAGATCCGGGTATTTGATAATAGCCAGGCGTCATGTTCAAGGGTGCCTACACACCGAATAATTTCTAGTTAACACTCTAGATGTATAAGTAAAACCTTTGTTTTCTGATACGCACTACGCTTTTAAACATCTAGATTTAAAAAAGGTCTGATTGCTTGGTATCAATGTAGAATTCTAAACCTTATTTTAGGCCTATAAATTATAATAATCTAGTCCAAGATTTAGAACGCAAAATAACTATTGGAAAAAAAAAAAATGGAGCCGTGGTTAGATTCATCTCACATTTTCGTGGCATGCTGCCCGACATTGGACTGTATAAGAATAACAAAATTTTGTGTGCCTCTATTCATACAATTAAGACAGAACCTCTTAACCTGATAGGACTAATGGTAAATGAAACTATCTACAAAAATATCTTTGTGCAGCAAAAGAGTTCGAGTTGTTATAGAACAGAGTCTACTGAATCTGTGTCTCCCAAGATGGTCGCGCGTCCGGTTTCCACGGGTAATGGTGGAAGGACAACAGATCCATTTATTTATATAAGATCGTAACTATTTTTTTTCTATTGGTCGGGGAAAGGAGAGAGAGAGAGAGAGAGAGAGAGAGAGAGAGAGAGAGAGAGAGAGAGAGAGAGAGAGCAAGAGAAAGAGACAGACAGACAGACAGAGAAGGTAGCAAGCATTCAGCATTCAATTGTTTCTACAAGGCTTGACCATGGAAGCGTTTTCTAACATTAAAGCTAGGGACCAAGGAACTGGAAGGCCCAGCTAAACATCGTTACTATGCAATCATTGCTGCGTGACTTTCGCAAAAAAGTCGAGTTCTTGTATGAAAGCTAAGAGGCATCGTGATCAATACGTTTGTGAGAACTAATGTTTGTGGAGCCCGAAATGCCTTAATGTTAAGAAAACGCTCTGAAAATGTGTATTACCGGAATTTCCTAACTGAAATTTGCAGCATATGAAAATAAAAAAAAACCAATAGATACAAAGAAAACAAATTGTTTTAAAGACTCTTACTTAAGATAGCGATTAAGAGAGTGGAAGTTAATATCAAGCGATAGAGGTGAAGGAAGAAAGAAGCTCTGTGTGTGTGTGTGTGTGTGTGGTAGAGCGAGAGAAAAAAAAACAGAGATAGATCGTGGCGCGTGAGTGGAAAGAAAAGAGATGAAAAAAAAAATCTGCAATAAAAGTTATTCGTTTCTATGCATTAATATTCAGTTGTATTTCAAATTTAGGACGATATAAAGGACAAGAGCGAGGTGTCGTTTTTTTTTTTTTTTGTCAATCTTGTGATGGCTTGAAAAAGATACTGAAATCGATAAAGATTGGAAGATCTTAAATCGATCAATAATGTAGACTAAAAAAGACATTTAATATTGAAAGAATGCACATTTATCCCAACAAACAGGGATGAAAAGGGGAGCTTATTCTGTTGGTACTGCAGGACAAAACTCTTATTTTAACATATTTCCAACTTCAATTCATCAAATTCGTCACCGCAGCAGATGATCGGACGAAAAGAAATGAGGTGAAATCAGTAAAAGATAAATTTGAGCATATGACATAATTATATTCGGCAGAAAAGAAAGGACTTTAGAATAGAATAACGAGGAAACGTCTACTGCAGACGATCAACTATGATCCACATGTTAGGCGATAGAATTAGAAATGAACGTCTCAAAGACATGGCTATGAGCAGAGAGCAGACTCACCGATGTTGTGCTGCTGTTTCTTCCGGCGCTTGGAGGGTGATGGTTTCACGTGGTTGAATATCTCGCCGTGATGCTGTTGCTGCTGCTGCTCCAGCTGCTGCCGGAAGTGACGTAGAACGTGGGCAGTCTGCGTCCACGAGCTTAACGAACATTCCCACTGATCCAGTCTGCAGGGATGAAAGGAAAGGTGAAAGTAGTTTAGAGAAAAAAAAATTATAATTCAAGGAAAATGTCCAAAAAAAAATAGCGGTTCAATAGGATGAAAATGACAAAAAATCCAGGCTGTTATATAGACTAAATATAAAATAGACATAAAGGAGAATTAATCGTTGCATGATTCTACTTTTCCCCAGAGTTTTATGAAAAACAAACTCAAGAAGGCGACAAAGGGAACATCTCGTAATAAAGGAACTAAAAGCACTAGCAGCAAGCAGCCGAAGTCAGAGAGCAAGGGAGCGGGCTATAAGAAAACCGTGCATAAACATTTCAACACAATTGGATAAACAAAAAAAAACAAAAAAAAAAAAAAATACAGGGATAAATCAAAAAGAATAAAAATCAACTTCGATAGCGAGGGGAAGAAGATATTAACAAAAAAGGGAAAAATGATGCTTGGAAATCGTGACTGTGTAAAAATCCATGAACCGAAATAGGCATCTAGCTGCAAACAGCATGCTAATTTTGTTGGTCGAGAAACGTATTAAGAACACAGTGCTTTTTGTCACACGCTGTGCAATGAATAAAGTTAACGTCCCTGTTTAAATATCGGTTGCTTTTTTTTTTTATTGTAATAAGGCCTAAATACTTTTAAACCACAACATATGGTTTAGTCCAATAACACCAAGAGAAAGTTCTGGCTTTTATTTTTTTTTTTTGACCGAAGTCACGAAAATATACTTTTTGTTTGAAAATAAATTCATAACAGATTCAAAACAATTGGACGACTTTTTGTTTCTTGTTTATAAACCAAATAGATTACTCCACTATTAAGAGCCATGCACTTTCTCTTTCAAAGTCCACAGAATCCTACTACTTGTTTTAAACTCACTTACACTCTCTCATATCACTTATTGTTTCAAACTAAATTTATATCTGTTGTTGCAAAGCTTACTGCTGGTTCGCTCTGGGTTTCTTTTTGTCTTAAAAATAAAGTCGAGAAAAAAAATTTCCTTTTGTTAAAAAAGAGGCTAAATTATCTTTTCAGAAACCCTTAATACATTTTTCTTTCGTATTATGACTCCTCTTCTTCTTCTTCTTCTTCTTCTTCTTCTTCTTATTATTATTATTATTATTATTATTATTATTATTATTATTATTATTATTATTATTATTATTATTATTATTATTATTATTATGGTAAGTATTCTTCGTAGTACAAAATGATATATCATATTTCGTTCAAAGTAACATTTTTAAAGAAATCAGAAATGGATTGTTTCCCTTTAAAAAAAACATTTCAGTTATCTTCAAATCAACTGAACTAATTAATTTTTCTTTGATGATAATCATCATTTTTTAACTTAATTCTTTATCTTCATATCAATTGATAAAAACAGGAGAATAAAAAAAATTAATCCTTTTAACTTTTTAATCACACTAATGATCCAATTATAGCATAAAATCAAATGAAAATGAATTGATTTTTTTTCATAACCCGCTCTAATAGTTCTTTTCTTTTTTTTAATCTGCTATGAATAGACGCACAAAGCGAAATCTAGAAATTTGCTATAATTTTTTTTTTTTTTTTAGAATATGCATATGTATGACCTTTGAGGTAATGCTACGCAGAGTCAATACATTCCTGTGAATCGCTTGCTTTGTTTGGTTTTTTCTTTTTTTTTTTTTTTCGGGAAAGACAGTGATTTACGTTTGCACAATTTTGGCTCTAAATCTTGAAAAAAAATTAACATTAATATTAATAATAATAATAATATAATAATAATAATAATAATAATAATAATAATAATAATAATAATAATAATAATAATAATAATAATAATAATAATAATAATAATAATAATAATAATAATTATAATAATAATAATAACTAGCGTGAAGTATCAGATTTTAACGCGCCTTAGGAAAGAAATATTTCTTTTTAAATCAATGCGACGAAATTCTCTTTCTAACAAGCAATGAATTTTTTATAAAATTACGTGGCACAGACAAGAAAATGTCAAGCAATTTGCACATCTAAAAACAAATCACGATGAAAAGTAAAATCTTAACATGCAAGCATTTCAACCACAGGTGTGTTATAATGTAGTTTATCTTTAAAATCAATACCAGTTTATAATCCAGAGCTCTTTAAAGTTGTTTACAAATGGGCATAACACCCATCCACCCACCCCTTTTTTTTCTCTATCCCTAAAACAATTGTTATCGTTTTTCCACGCGATAAGAGAGTCAATAATTCCCCTTCCATGTCTAAGATGACGGATACAGTCTGGCTGGACTACGCTGGGTTTCCTGAACGGGTTAGAAACTTTTTTTAAATCCAGGGAGCAGTCGTTGTCAGACATATGTCACTGATAATGCCCATGATTACCTTGGCGTAGATTTACGGATTTCAGATGATAGAAGTAAAGTCTATCATCCTCTTTCTTTCTTTTGTTTTGTTGTTTTGTCTTTTTTTTTTTCAGAGTCAGTCTATTTGCCTGTACGTGCCCGCGCATCTGCACGTTATAAACCTATGAGACTGAGAAATACTTTGAGTAATTTGTAAAGAATAAACTATTCGGCCGCATAGGATTGTGACACACACACACACTCTCTCTCTCTCTCTCTCTCTCTCTCTCTCTCTCTCTCTCTCTCTCTCTCTCTCTCTCTCTCTCTCTCTCTCTCTCTCTCTCTAGATATCTTTTTGCTCCTCCTCCGTGTCATTTTTTTTTATTCTTCGATAATTCTTCTACTATCATTATGACCACGCTCACCTTCTTAAACAATCCATTTTATGCAGCTGATCGTATTACAGCATCTGCTGATGTCAATTTTAAAAGGAGGTCATTAAATAGAGAGTTCATTTTAACTTGAAAATCTGTCTTGAAGATCCTGGTTTCTGAAGTCATTCAAAAAACAAGATGCATCTTACTTTCAAATTTATGTTTTCGAAACAGTTTGTTGGTGGATTAAAAAAAAATGAAAATAAATTAAGGCCCACGGTTTTAACTCTTGGTCATTGACGGACACATGACCGTGAGCTTTCTGGACAGAGGAACTAGAAATCAAAGAACCTGTTACAAGGCTCAATATTTTGTCTGCCACGGTACATTCTAAATTTGAGTTGGGCATCACCTCTTCATTCACGTGGATCAATATTGGGAGATGCGGAAGAAGTTCTGATGATGAAGTGACAGGGCTCTAACACTATTCATTATCCTAACCAGGATCAGCATGCTCGTAAAACTAACGAGTCCATAAAGGCGGAAGTTATTAGGGATTTGGCGGAAGCACATCGACAGGTCACCCCAGATTGATTTTGTCTCCATCAGCTGTGAGAGTGTTATCTCGCCAACTCTCGGGGCCCTCGAGAAATTCCTGAGTCGCTCGGTTTCGACGCACGCATTTGGGTTTACAATATCAAGATCACAGTGTAGTTGTCCCTACGATTTTCAAAAGGACATAAAAGACGCAAACCGAGAGAACTAAATCACCATTGGATGTGCAGTTTGATTTAGATCAAAATCTTAACTGCAATGAGATTCCGACAACTTGACAGTACCAAAGTTGGTTCCGACCATCAATCAAGATTAAAGAACCAGTTGCCATAGTGACCAGATTTCTAAACGCGACGCTTTCATGGCGATACAATAAAAAATCCGGCAGCAATGTTGGCCGTCGGTTTCATTATTTGACAATGGAGAATCGATCGTCACCAAAACAAAGCAAGGGTCACTAAAAAATGTTTCGCCCATACAGTACTGGTATGGTAGAAGAGACAGAGAGAGCAACAGCGTGAAAAAACACGCTGGGTGGGCGGTATTGATTCTAGTGATACTTAAAACAATACCATGAAGTGTTTAAACAGGTGCTGCGCCGTGACAAAACAGAAACAAGATAAAAGCTGAATGCAAGAGCAGAATCTGCTCGGAAAGTACTAGCCATTTTTTATTCGACGATGGAAGCCTTCCATACCCATGTTGCATCCCTTTCACAGAGTACTTAGTGATTCCAAATGAGTAAATGAACAGTTCTTCAAGTTTCTAAAATCGATAAAACAAAAAACTAAGAGCAACTACTGTATGCAATGCATTGAAGTGGTTATGAGTGTTAAGCCTACAAGTCTTAAATCTAGAGCTAGCATGAACTGATATCAAAATATTCCTGTCTCCAGACAATTACTTTTTGAGGTTCTTCATCCTTTTCTCAATAGCGTCTCTTGTGCATGCTGGTTTGTCCTTGTATAAGAATGAAGACGACTCAAGTGTTTAATTGAAATTGTACACAGGTATCTCTAAAGTGACTACAGACTCGAAAATGTTTGGACGCCATTTTTGTCCTGAGTTGCTCCGAAAAATCCATTTGTATAATGTAGAAGGAATGTATTGTATATCTTCTATAGGTTTGAATGATATATTCCTGGATCCTATAGATCCACGACTATTGCAGTGTAGTAGTTGTGCACTTTCACGCATTGTTTCTATGGTCTATCGCTTTATTTCAGCGACGTTCAATGGCAAGAGGTTTTAAGGGGAGGAATGTGGGAGGGGTCTAATTAATTAATACCCAAAACCTTTCTGATACCGATACCTCCATCCACTCATATTACGGGGCAAAGGTTAATGCAGTATCCCTAATTGAGTAGACATGCTGCCTTTAGTCGACAGCCAAATGAATGGCTGGAGCAAGCCCATATTTTTACATAACCTTATGAATGATTGATAAGGCTATGGGAAGCGGAGAGACTGCTGACGCTATGAGTATGAAGTCCTGTAGCGAGACATACCATACATGAAGAACCACAGTCGAGCCAGAGATGTACGTTTCCTACTGCGTTTTTTTATTATCATAGCTATCAACAATGGGTAGAGACAAGTTTGCATGATTATCCCTGATATTTAAAAAAGACGAAACCTGTTGCTAGCAATGGAGAACATTAGCTGGTTATGTTAGTTTATTCCTAATGATGCAAGAGGAACGACAGAAGTCTTATGTTTGGCAGAATCGTTAAATTTAAATTAATAAAATAGTAGTAACTAAAACATGCAAAAAAAAGCTTAATTTAAATCAAGCAAACTGTCCTCAACGGTTTTATTTACAGACTATAAAAGGCTGGAAGAGTAAGAATCAAATGAAGGCCGTGAATTTTACAACAGTCGTAAACACCGATGCTGCACATGTTCCTCGCGAAGCCTTATCTTGAAATGATTAATACTTAAACGATCAAATATAGGCTTTATTTTTTTTCCGAGAAGAGTGTATCAAAGCGGCATACCTTCATAATACTAAAAAGAGCTGGCAAAATGCTTCTCCGAGACAAATATACGTTGATACTACAGAACTAGCTGCCCAGATAATGTTGAAGCGGAGCCCTCGAGTATGAAAACTTCGAAGGCTTTCATCATTTGCAAAGGACAATTTTTTTGTACAGTGTAATACTCGTATCAGTTAAACCCATCCCTCTCCCTGAAGGTTTGCAGGCTTCAGTGACGACACATCAAACGACAGAAGTATCAGCTCTCCCTGAAGGTTAGCAGGCTTCAGTGACGACACATCAAACGACAGAAGTATCAGCTCTCCCTGAAGGTTAGCAGGCTTCAGTGACGACACATCAAACGACAGAAGTATCAGCTCTCCCTGAAGGTTTGCAGGCTTCAGTGACGACACATATTACGACAGAAGTATCAGCTCTCCCTGAAGGTTAGCAGGCTTCAGTGACGACACATCAAACGACAGAAGTATCAGCTCTCCCTGAAGGTTAGCAGGCTTCAGTGACGACACATCAAACGACAGAAGTATCAGCTCTCCCTGAAGGTTAGCAGGCTTCAGTGACGACATATCAAACGATAGAAGTATCAGCTCTCCCTGAAGGTTAGCAGGCTTCAGTGACGACACATCAAACGACAGAAGTATTAGCTCTCCCTGAAGGTTAGCAGGCTTCAGTGACGACACATCAAACGACAGAAGTATCAGCTCTCCCTGAAGGTTAGCAGGCTTCAGTGACGACACATCAAACGACAGAAGTATCAGCTCTCCCTGAAGGTTAGCAGGCTTCAGTGACGACACATCAAACGACAGAAGTATCAGCTCTCCCTGAAAGTTAAAAGGCTTCAGTGACGACACATCAAACGACAGAAGTATCAGCTCTCCCTGAAGGTTAGCAGGCTTCAGTGACGACACATCAAACGACAGAAGAATCAGCTCTCCCTGGAGGTTAGAAGGCTTCAGTGACGACACATCAAACGACAGAAGTATCAGCTCTCTCTGAAGGTTAGTAGGCTTCAGTGACGACACATCAAACGACAGAAGTATCAGCAGTTTATTTGCCACTGCAGCTTCATCAACATCAACATCTTCTGTATGTTATACTGCAACAGCATCACAGACCCTTAGTGTTTCAATCCCAATCACAACACCATCATTTAAGTGACAGCATCCTTTATCATAACTAACTCCGCAATAGAACAAAGTTTAACAAACAATTTATTTGACGACAGAAATTCATTATTGCCAACAAGTTGAAAAAGGCTTTTTAACAAACCGCAACAATTATCTGACGAACTGTTTCCTTATAAAGCACGTTATTCATAAAATGGCATGCGATTTTTTTTCCTTTCTTGAAAAAAAAACCTTTTACGATTTTTTTAAAAAATAAATTACGTATCGGTAACATACTTCAATAGTCTTTTGGTATCTTGGCCAATGCCCTTTTTCTCTTTCTTTTTTTTCTTTCTTTCTTTCTACCCTAATGATTGTGATATTTGACGAGAATATCACACGGGTAATTATTGAGATTGTTTTTTTGGAGTTTTTCTTTTTAGTTTTGTTTTGTTTTCTTTAATACCAGCGATTATTTTCGCTGAAGCTCTTAACTAGATTTCTTATTTAAGCCTTTCCTTGAAACTAGACGCGTGTCCCTTTTTTTTCAGCTTGTTGTTTACGGTTGTTCAAGCTCAATGACTCTTTATTTTATTTAGCCTGTCGTATGCATCAAATACTAAAATACAATTTTAATGAGCTTTCAAAAATTGCGTGTAAAAAGTTTGGAGTTTCAAAAGGATGAATGCGCGAAAAAAATTTAAATTTGCATCTAGAACTTATCTATAATCCAGTTGGACGAACAAAGAAGTTTTTAGATTTATATTTTTTACGATTTCAAGATTGAAAAAGATGGAATGATGGGAGCAGCATTCATTACGAAGCGGAGAAAAGAAGTAGAAACCCCATTATGTGTATTCTGGGCAATTCTGATGATATTACCGGATGCTGCGTGTCAACGAAAAACCTTGTTTCTATGCGACATGCACAGGCCTGCGGATAATAATGAATAATTTGAATTCAATTTATGGTCCTAACATAGAAAGTCATGCACGCTTACCTTCTTAAAATCCAGAGGACCTCAATACTTCTACTGCTGTCAAGGGAACGAGGGACAGCGGACCCTATTCGATAAGTCTTTAGAGCCAAGGACAAAGAATAATAATTGTACACGCCAATGGCAAAGACACGGGTTCTGCAGATGCGTGTAAGCTTGCAGACACTTGATCTTGATGGGCAAGATTCGTTTTGAAATGAATCTTCACAATCCTAAGTACAGGCTAGAAAACTGCCTGCTCACAGTGCAAGTAAAAGCAAGAGAATACTCAGGTTTTGCTTCTAAGTAAACAATTTCCTTGACACAAACAGCTCTTATAAATGTTTCTACACTAGACTAGGTCATAATACTAGCTTATATGAAGAGGATATAGAATAAGGCTGAGCTCAAAACGACGGGCTCAAACCAGGGCGTTTCTCAGTTTTGATATCCTCAAACGACTCAACTTCATCAGAAATGAGATCACCGACAGTATAATCAGATGGAGAATACTACTTCGCCAAATTTCAATACTTTTAATTTTTTAATAATTCAGACTTTCTTTTTCAGTGTAGGAAGAAACAATCCATTATGACCAGGGTATTAAGGTTAAAATCTTTACCATTGCAATTATCATTTGTTTAAGGGCAGTTTTGATTTTAGAACCTACACCTCTGCCATCATGACCAGTGATTTTTTCCTTTCTCTTTATAGCTATTCAGTTAAGTTTCGTATTATTTTGTAGAAATTCCGCTTGCTTGAATTTTTATTCCCCGATTATTATTACTACGTGTTTTGCTTAATATTCTTACAAATATACATGTGCTATTATAGCCAGTCGGGAACATTTACACACAGTTAATTTGATATAGCAATCGATTTCTCTCACTTTTCTCGCATTTGAGTAAATTTTTAAACTTTAAATATTTCTCATCTGAGGTAACGTAACAAAGCTCTTTTAAAATTCTTTCTTTCAATAAAGGATGTGTCCGGATAATTAAATCACGTTTTATGTCTGGTTATTTTCAACTCCAAATGTCTAGATTTTAAAGTAAAGCTAAGGAAATCTCAAAGGTCCACACAAGAACTAAGCTGGCTCCACTCTTCACTCTCCCAGTTCGTCTTTGTGTTCTCAGATGACTTTACAAACCTTTTATTTTGACTACTGATCTCTTAGCTCACGATTGACTAAAAATATGTCAATGGCGCCAGCAGCACAACTTACTGGGGCCGTGAAAGCAATTTGAATGGATCTTTAATATTTGACAATGTGATTAAACGCCTCCCACACAACGAAGACGACGATGAAAGTGACCTATTTGAGTGTGGAGGCCAAAATTAAGCGAAAAGTCGAAATCAGGCAGTGTTGTGTTTTTTTTTTTCAATATTTCACATTAACGTAAGGCTACATAATAATGCCTCCGCATGTGTCAAAATACCGTGGCAGGGGGTTACATTAGTTTATCATTTACATATTTTTTTTTTTTTACTTAAATTGATGTATAAAAAAATAGCGCTAATCAGTTGCCAGGTCATGCTTTACGGTGTAGATCGCGTGCAAACGATCTAATAAAATCAGCTTAAAAGGGTTATGAGAACTTTTAAATTGTCTAAGACAGCGTGGGAATTAGTAATTTACTTTGATTTCGTTCGCTTTGTTGTTCCTATTTTCTTTGAATTCAATAAGGGAAAGTCATTTTTATCGGACTTAATCTCTAGTGATGTCTCAAGACCAATCATGATTTACAGAATAATCCTTACATCTACAAGTCCATTCATTGCATGGAGACGAACTCGAATAGTGACAGAACATGAAATGTTGCGGCAAATGTTCAAAACGTGTTCCAAATAAATAAACTTGGAACAAAATATAGAAAAAAGTGAAAAAAAGGGGGATAAATATATAACATAATGCAGACCTATATAAAATGATGAAGAGAAGTAGGAAAACGACTTGAAACCTTGTGATAGCCTCAGGATAAGGAGTATTGTAGATCTAGCCATGGAACTCGATATAAGGATCTCATTATAATATGAGGCTTGTAAAGAGTGCGTCTGAGAGCCATTGAAGGTATGCCGCGTGGAATAGATCGTTCTGACTGCAATATTGATTTCTGGAACCCCCTTCGCTTGATGGAAATTGTCATGGATATTATCCATTTTGTTTATAAGTATTAGTAATATCTTCCTTACATATTTTGGCTGCAAAGTCTTTTTAGTGTCAAAATTTTTTGCAAATAACCCTCGACATAAGCAAACATTTTGAAATAAAGGCGTCCTATTTGATCGATAACACAATCACCTTCTCTTTGCTTGCTTCACTATAAACCATTTTGTCAGTTTTCAATATCACCGGTATTTTCTTACCTGGTACTGATAAACCAGCATTTTCTATATTAAATCCATGACATAAAAATGAGTAGTGCCCATATCAGTATTCGCAGCCTTGCGATCAAAAATATACAACATAAAAAAATTATTTCCTAGTGGAAAAATCAAGAGGATTTATTAGTATCTACTAAGTAAGTCCCCCGACGCAAACTTCAAATTGACGTTCAAATTATACTTAAAGAAAGCTCCTTGCAGATCCTAGAAACATTTTGCCAACTGTTTTTACCTTCCTCAGGATTTCAACGTCTGTCCATTAATTACGCCATTCAGATTAATAACAGGCTCGATTGCCTCTCACGCTGCACAACCGTTTCCTTTAACTACGTGCCCATTCATATACCGGTCTGTGCAAAGCTTTGAAAAATATCGATCATAATCTACCGAGTTCCGTCCGTTTGGAGGCCACTACTATCTATCAGGGTTTTTTTCTTTTAAAGTGGAGAAAAGAAATAGACACGAAAGACAGGAATGCATTCAAACTAAAAAATAAAACGATCCCTTGGGAACGGTCGACTCGATTGACAGATTTAATTTCCGTAGAAGTCACTCGTGGCTGCGCCTAGTCTAATGGCAGCAAGCATTGGCGGATTCATCTTGCGCTCTTTTCAAATGTTGTAAAGACAGACAAGTTAAACGGACTGGTTTTTTTTTCTAGTTCCAAAAAATTTTCTAACCACACCCCCTTTTTCTAACTTTTTCCTTAAATTATTGATATGATTTAGAAGTGCTCCATTGACTTCTTTTTTCCATGTACATCCATTTAATATCACTGCAACCTTTCCTTCTCCATTTGCCAATTCTGAAGTTTAAAAATTTTTACCAGTATGTGTAAATGAGTGTTTGTTCTTACTTTCTATGCCTTCCATTAAAATAAATTCAGATTAATTTTTTTTTATCAATTGAAGAATAACTTACTTCTCATTATTATCGCTTCGTGTGTTAGAGTTTTATCTTTCAATCTCATGATCGTTCCATAAGATTCTTCTCATTTGGAAAATAAAGCGTGTATTTTAAATATTTGTTCTTGGCGTCAAACCTCTAATAAAACCGTTGTTAAAGGCGACAGAGTCAGAAATGATTATTTCAGACAAGAAAAGAGATGGAATTCGATAATCATTAAAAAATATTTCGCCCGACACAGAGTATAGTAAATAGTTGATGTAAGTACTCGGTAAGACGAGAAACAGCTGATTTGAGTGGAACAATAATCACCATGTCTATTTGATCTTGCAAAAGAAAGAATCGTTTAGTACACTTATAATAAAAAGACAAGAATTGTCAACATTCGCATTTTTTCATGTTTGAAAAAAATAACTTTACACCTGAGTTGTTTAAGCATAGTTTTATCAACAGTTTTAGCATTTCAAGGTAAAGGACCTTTTCATTAAAATATGTCAGTCTGTGAACGTATTACATGTATGTAAGAGAGCATAATGATTGTGAAATCAATAGATTCAAACCCCAGTCACAGTGCGACTGCTGATATTATCCCACATATCAATGATGTCAAAGAGACACACAGGTTTATTTTCTATTTAACATTAAACCTAAAAGAAAAATGCAAATCCAACAGTCTAGATGGCATCGTGTTCATTCTCACTTAGCTCTACATGAATCTTAAAGTTTTGACCTGAGTATAAAGAGTGCTAGTCTTGCATGTTGGTGTTATCTTTTGATTCATTCACTCAAGATGGGACTATATCGATTATGCATTCTTCAAATCAAGAATCTCCACTAGAGGAATAGTTCCAACCAGAAACTGGACAGACATGTTGCTATCACAAAGACACACAACCACTTTCGATATAGTTTATGCATTAAAATAGAGAGGAACAATAATATATTATATCAGTGGGAATATCTGACAATTTTATGTTCTCCATATGTCTTCTCTATTATTGAGGTATCATACTTGCCACTGATTTATACATGTTCTACAAGAGAATTACATTGCCATTTGGCACATGCTCCTGTTCTCAAAACATAATGCAATTGTAGGAGATGTCAAAGCTTAAGAAAATATTGCCTCAAACACTAACCAAGGTGTTGAATAAAATATAAAATATCATAAATAACCAAGAAATGAGAGTTGTGCATACAGAAATATCCATCAAACATGTTCTCAGCCATACCATAAGAGGAGAGCAGGTGCTCAAGGAAACTCTGAAGTCACTAGACCAGAAAAGACATGGAATTGCAAAGTAAGAGTAACAAGAGTTTATGCGGACCAAAACTTCATTGATTGTACAAATCAAGTTCTATTACAAATGGGGATCACCTGATTCCTATTTCTTTGTTTACTTATGAGTCAAGCTACAACTGTGCAAGTCTACTTATCACTACCAAAATTCAAACAGACCTTTAACTATTCATTTCTAATTAAATATGAATCAAAACTATCAACTAACGATTTGCAATCAAAGGAGTTGAAAAGCTTCACCTGAGCTGACCTCAAACTTAGCTTCAAATATTCCGTCATCTCATAAATCTTGTCTCACTAAAAGAACTATTTTTATTGCAAATTAAAGGAATACCATTACTGCCTGACTTCATGAGCAACATTTGCAAAAACATGATCTTGCCTCCATGCAGAAATCGTGTTACTATTAAATAGCCATATCAATTGAAAAACCTTTTCCGCATGAGAACTATAAAAAACTTACTTGATCCAGTCTGAAGTTCTAAGAGCAAGTTTTAACATCTCACATCTATGCTTTGCAGGTAGGAGGTCCTAAATTAAAAACAGATTGAAGAAAAAATTAAATTCTCAATCATAGTAGAGCAACATGCAATGAAAAATTTTTTAGATAATTGTAGGTTGATAGAAATTCCTTTAATAACATAACGAGAAAAGCTCAGACTCTAAATTGCCTTTAAAATCATTTGAATACATAGAAAAAATTAACATTTTAATTCCTTGAAACAAAAACATTTGCATAGACTATCCATACAAATATAGTGGCAATTATTTTGATTTAATTAAGGAAATTTTAACAAGTATCATAGGTGGGTTGAAAGTTGATATTTTTGGATGATTTTTCTTCACATTAACTTTGAGAATTATTATTAAAATTTTCATACCATATTTATATATTAAAGAAGATAATAACCATGGGTCTGCTGGGCAAAGGAGTTAGAACAAAACATAGCTGATCTATTTAAGATTTTAGAGATATCTGTTGTAACAGAGAATCATTCCGGAAAAGAATAAACAAAGGATTAGGAAATAGAGAACAGTGTACATGTATCAAGAGTTTGTGTTTGATGACAAAATGCTATAAGTGGCATTTGAAAATAATTGTTTTAGATCCACCCGAGATCATTTTGTGTGTCTCGAGTAGTGTGGTTAACTATGCTTATGGGCAGATACAATTTGAATTTGATTTAAAACAACAAAGTTGATGAATTTAAAAGCACTCAAGCATATTTGAACATAAATTCATTATTTGCTTTGTGGGTAGTTTTATTCAGTGACAACTTGAAAAGGAAGAGAATTTCAATTTATGATTTGTCCCAGCACTGTTTGAGACTTTTCAGGTTGAGGGAAAATTATCAGTTGCATTGGTAATTTGAAGTCTTTATCTCCAAATTTAATGGAATGATGGCTTGATTTGTTTTCAACGAAAAAGATCTTTGGCCACACAAGTCAACCAAATTTAACTTATTCTGCCTCTTGTTATCAAGTTATAATTGCTACATGGAAGAGCCACCTAGTTGTATCAAATGAACTTGGACTTATTGCTTTCAGCTGTCTGTAGAGAGAGGGAGGCAGGGAGAGAGAGAGAGAGAGAGAGAGAGAGAGAGAGAGAGAGAGAGACAGACAGACAGACAGACAGACAGACAGACAGACAGACAGACAAACAGGCGGACAGACAGACAGACAGACAGATAGACACAGAGAGAGAAGGAGAGAGAAAGAAACAGAAGGGGCATAATGCAAAGACAATGACATAGAAAGAAAAACAAGCTGGCAGAAAGACAGAAAACTATGAACACAGCCAAAAAATCAAACTATGAAGGAGAGAGGAGAGGACAGCAATTTTTGCTCACCTTCTTTTTGTAGCCATCACTGACTGGAGACATTATGCCAGATATCACTTGATACCTTCCTGTTTTGTTCAGTGCATCTCTTGCTATTTCTGTAAAGGTATGTTGACAAGTTTAAATAAAATAATATCTCTACTTCATTAAAATAAAGTTAAGGAAATTGAGATAACATAATAAGATGCTAAAAATTTGGATCCTTGATAGTTGATTGCTTTTTTTTAAGTTTATATGTGCAAAGCAGCCTAGTATGATTGGCCTATATCTGAAGATGCTTGTTTCATACTGATTTTCAAATATTGTCAAGATTATTAGCTCATACGATAAAATCTTTAATTAATTGCATTATTCCAAAAGACAATTAAAAATAATTTTTATTTCTAAAGCATCATCATGCATGTATCATTGTATGCATTTCTTTTAACTTCAGGGTGGCATTCTTTGAATGCAGTTGATTGGAAAAATTTATTGCTTGCATATATATATGTTAGCAGTCTAACACTAACAGTCTAACTTCTATGATGGAACATAAAAATTCTACACTCCTTATTGGGTCTATGTAAATGTAATCTATGTGTCAGCCTTGCAAAAATAGACATATTAACAGTAAGAATATCATAAATTGTGGACTAAAGACCAGGAAAGTGCAAATTTGGTTTCATTTAAGAAGATATGAATTTATTGTGGACACCAATCACAGCAACTGATGCTTTATGGATCAACTCTAGCTCTATTAACACCAAGTTAACATCTTTGGTCCTATTGTGAGAGCTAAATAAATTTAGATTTTAACTCATCTAGCCTAAGAGTAAGAAATAAAAAATTAAATAGAACAGAGAAAATGACAGCAAATTTAATAGTATAAAGTTTATAGGACTAGCATAAAGTTTGGTTAAGATGAAGTCTAAATACGTAAACTTGATTGATGTCAAACACACTACATGCAAACTAAACAGAGTCCTGAATCAATGAGAAATATTTTGTCTACAGGACTAATATCTGCTACAACTGGTGGGGGAGGGAATGGGTGGGAGTAAGGGTCTGATTGATATTCCCTTTACCCTTCAAATTTCACTTGTACGAATAATAAGAAAAAAATCTTGTACTTTTATTTTAATTTTACAATTTGATTTGTATGTAATTTAATATGTATCGCACAAGGTAAAGAGAGGCATGGTAGTATTTGCACCATTTAGTTAAAAATCTGGAAGGATTTTGGTTTTTGGGTTTTTTAATTTAAAAAAAAAAAGATTCTGATTCTTACATCTCAATCCATTTTTCAATACTTTAGTAACTACATGTGAATTATAAGAATTCAACTTTCATAGGTAGGTCTCATCCAGTCTCCTTGGCATTTTCATGTAAAATGTTGTCTATTATCTGGAATCTCCATTTAGCTATGACTGTCCACATTGTTCCAAAAATAGATTTTGGTTTCTCAGAATTATAAAGGCAATCTAATAAACATAAATTTGTTGGCCTCGTAGTCGAACTGAAAGTAAATATGGCACCATATAATCAACTTACTCATAGATCAATTGTATTTAAAAAAAAAAAAGAGTCTTAATTATAATGTCGACTAGGTAAATGTGATCTACCTAATTTAAACATTGGTTTCTACGAAATTGTTAACATTATCTCTATTTACAAGTAAAGAAGCTAGGAAAGGATAGATTATAATCAAGACCTGGATTTCGATGCAGATGCCACAAAATGCGAAACAACAATACGAAAGAGTTCACAATAGGGTTGAATCTTAGATTAAATATGCCGTAAGTATCATACCAAACATCCGCAAATGCATATTCGTCACTGGGTTATACGATCCACAGGCTAAAAGCACCACTTTAGAAGGGGATGCCATGGTTTGGCTTTTCCAGCAGAACATCTTGGCTGAGCATAATATACCAGATTCCAGTTACCAGAGTGAGAAAGAGTGCTAAAGTCAAATCTAAAAACCCGCAATTTAAATTCATTTTCTTTTTTTTTTTTTAACAAAATGTCCCATTTATCTTATTGTTTTGATCTCATGATAAAATGATACATTTTATAAAGGGATAATTTTGTAGCGGTTATAAATGTTTTCAATAGCATATTTAAACATAATAATTAATAAATGCTTTGCCATTTTATTTGGTGACAAATTGGTATTATTACATAGGTATGGCCTAAATACAACAAAGGTTGACATTATTATTATTATTATTATTATTATTATTATTATTATTATTATTATTATTATTATTATTATTATTATTATTATTATTATTATTATCATTATCATTATTATTATTATTATTATTATTATTATTATTATTATTATCATCATCATCATCATCATCATCATCACCATCATCATCAACATCATCATCATCATCATCATCATCATCATCATCATCTACTTATCTTTCTTTGCTTCAGCACCCACCGCCTTGCCATTTTGATTAAGAATGGCTTATATAAAAACAAAATTAGAAAAAAAAACACAACTAATTCGTCTAAGAGAGAGTTTCACAGCGAAAATAGTTAGTAAACCTCCTCTACTGACTTGCAAACAGTTGGAAAATAATTTTACAATAAAGGCGATCTTTACAATTTAGAAACAAAGCATATTAGGAAAAGACAAACAGAAACGCAAAAACAGCTTGGAAGATCACCAACATTATATGCCTTGCTGTTACTATAATTTCTAAAGTAGATTGTGAAGATAAATTGAAAAAATGTAAGTAAGTATTACAAAGAGCTTACGTTTTAGTTATTGTTCTACAGTGGTTGGAAATTAGCTGTCAGTGAAAATGGATTTTAAAATTTTGCTCTTTGTGGGGACAGTAATCTTCGCATTTTAGTTAGTAAGTAAGAATATTAGACTTCTCGGTCGGCTGTATCTGTAACTATCTGGAAAGGCCGGAAGCTTTTGATTAACCAAGCATTTTTTTTTCGGAGTGTTTGCAATTGACTTAGTGACTTCCCGTGGCTATGAAGGCTCATTGGGTTTTTGTATAATTTTTTTTTCCTCAAAGCGTTTCCGTTACATTACACGTACCTGATCAATTTGACTCAACACAACTAGGGGTCAATGAGTTCAAATTTATGTATATAGTTTAATACTTAATATAAATTTAAAAAAACACATCTGTCATCTCCTTTTATTTGAGAGAGGAGGTTAAGCAAAATGAAATATTAAAAATATACATGAGTAGCAAACGACAAAAATCTAGATTGAAATGTTCCTTCTATGGCTATTTGAAAAAAAAATATGCTTGCGTTTAGTTTTTAAAGAAAGCAAGTAATTTTTTGCTTATTGGCAATATGCTCTTTGTTTTCTTTGACAAAGCGAGACTGCTGCCTGATTTTTTTTCGCTTTTTTTTTTTTTTTTTTTTGTTTCCTTTTTGTTTTTGTTTTTCTTGTTGTTGTTTTTTTTTCCTCGAGAGAGAATTTCAATAAACCCATGCCAAACTTGATAAATGAAATCAAGACCATACTATTCAACAAAATCGGTATACCTGGCTAGATCTTCCTTAGTGCTGAAAGTAAAATATTACACTTTTATATATGTCAAAGTAGAAGAATCTCGACTTTTTTTTTTTTAAGATAAAAATCATTTATTCTATAACCAATTGAGCTTTTTCCCATCGCTTAGAAAAGGCATTTAATATAAATTCAGACTTGAGAGTAATAGAGGATCAATACTGCCAAGTGCTTCTACTTTTCGTTACGGTTTTCTTTTCTTGTCTATTATCCCGTCTATAATGTGACTGTATAAGAAGAGTATACGCAGAATTGTTGGTTAAATTTCGTATTTTGTAATCGCTGTGCTGCCTATGTAACCTTAAAAATGTGGTGCTTGTGGACAGTTGTATTTAATCGTGTCTTATTTCAGCAAATGGTGTTAAATGAGAAAAGTGGTTATATGCAATAACAGTTAGATAGCAAAATTCTATGATCAATATTTTTTACGGGTCATGCAAGATATTATTCATCCTGTACGTGCTCTAGCTGTTTCCTAGATGCAATTGACATGATTCTATTTATAGAATATTTATGTCCTAAGAGAGTGGTTCCCCTTCGAATGTATTGTAATGGCTGCTTCCATCAACAACATGGCTAGTTCCAGCTTTGAGGAAACACAACAAAGAGACCTCAACAATTTACCTAGAATTGACCCAACTACTGCTCATCAATATCCTTTTGATGTCTATGCAGGATGTGTTACTGGCTATTTAAAGGGATGTTACATACTTTCTAGATCCCATCATAATCTAAATGAATTACAGAATGTCCACCCGAATTGGGAAATCAGATGTATGTGCTGGAAAAACTACAATGAGGCTGAAATTCTTACTGGTCAGCGCGATAACTGTATAATCAGCTACTCTATGACGAATGGTAAATCATATTCTTTGCCTATTGAATTACCGGATGAAACTGGTATCATTAGGAACATAAAAAGCCATGACCATCTCCTTATTGCAGCCTTTTCAAAAGGTCTTGTGAAATGTCAAACTGTTAACGCAGATGAAATCACATTTGTGAGAGATCAAGATGGAAAAACTCATGAAGACATCGAATCGGGATCAGATCTATTTTGCATGGATCATAACAGGTGTCATCCGTCATTAATACTTACAGGTGGCAAGGAAAACCCATTGAAAATCTGGGATATTTCATCCCCCAAAGCCCCTGTCTTTACTGCAAAGAATGTTCGAAATGATTGGTTAAATTTGACAGTGCCAATATGGGTTACCAAAGCAGAATTCTTCTCGCAAAGTAATAAAGTTGTAACAGGGACAGCTAAAGCACACATTCGTCTTTATGATCCGTCTTCTGCACAAAGACGTCCTGTTATGGATATAGATTCGAAAGAATCAAGTCCCATTACTGCTTTAGCAGTTAGGCCGAATTCTGAGTTTGAGGTAGTAGCAGGAACAGGGAAGGGCACATTATTTTTAGTGGATCTTCGCAAGAAAAGTGTTGTAAGAAATTATAAAAGTGTGAAAGGTGGTGTTACAGACATAAAATTTCATCCATCAATACCATATTTTGCTACCTCAAGCATTGACAGGCATGTGTATTGTTTTAAGCTAGATGCCGCAAAGCAAACCAAGTGCTCATCAATTTATATGCTTTCCCAAATAAATTGTATTCTCTTCTCTTCTCTATGGACATCTGATAAAACTGAAGTGGAAAAGTCAAAAGAAAGTGCTGACAAAATTGCAGAAAATAGTGAGCAACCATCTATCTCAGATAGATCTGATGAGGAAGAAGGTGAAGGACTTTGGGATTCCATGAGTGTTGTAAAGACCAAAAGAAAAGTTTCATCAGCCAAAGTAACTCAGAAAAAGCGTAAACGCGAGTGATTTTAGGTAAAATTGTGGACCTTTATAAATGCCCTTCTACACTTGTGAAGCAGATTGAACTTGGTGTTTTGTTAACTTTGATTAAAAAACAAAGGGGGAGACAAATTTGAAGAGTAGGCCTACATAGAATTAGAAATTGAAAAAACAGATACTTGTTCGCTTGCTTTTGATGAAAACAAAATACAAATTTGTTTTTAAAGAAATTGATAGCTTTTAAGTCATTATTCTTTTATCCTTGTCCTTATTTTGACTCTACAAGATTGCAAATTGAAATTAAATTTACAACCAAATTTGGAAGAAATTTTACAGCAATTGTGACCAAGTTTGTTTATACTATAGAAAAAAGGTAAAGAAATAGTGAAGGAGTGAATATAGTTTTAACAATATACTTTTTGCTTTCATTATTACTCCAGCACAATTTTATACTGGAGAAAGATTTTTTTTTAATTAATCGTGTCTTTTGGCCAAAAGTTCAAATAAAAACTGCTTCATCACCAGAGTTCATGAATTCTGCATTAAGAAAGTGAAATGTTTTAACTTTGAGTTTGATGAGAATTTTTTTTACTGATTTTAATTTTATCATTTAGGTGCAGTGGAAACCTCAAAAACCAAAGTCTAAATTTGAATTTCTCATAAACCGAATTTTGCAAGATGATAGGTTATTTTTTTTCTCTTTGGCTTTGTTAAAAGTGGACTCGTATTTCGAAGTCTTATTTATTCGTTTCTCTTAATTCGAAGTCAATACCACCCCATAACACATCACATGAATCTCTCTGGCAGCAAGCAATGATAATCACTGCCCAAGAAAGGCTGATCAGTGCGCTAACAAAGCGGAAAAGAGCGGATACACTAACAATTAAGTTCCTGTAGCAATATTGTACTGATACTGATAGCAACGTGGGACAGGGGAAGGGGAGGGTTGCTTGTTGCAGGCATAGTACACACTCACTCAATGAGTCATAGATTCTGTTATACCCATTGTTGTAATTCGAATACAGTGTGGTGTACTCTTAATTCAAAGATTTAATTCTAAGTCCTGACTCATCCCAATGACTTCGAAATAACTGGACTTGACTGTATATATATATATATATATATATATATATATATATATATATATATTTGACTTTGTTAAAAGGGGATTTATTATTTCAGCAACGTTTTTCTTCGAATATTCTCCTTGAATTATCATTTGTTTTCACTGCCGGTATCACCCAGACGCCATTTCCTTTTCACAGATTGAAAGATTTCTTAAAGCTGTTTCTTTCCTCGAAAATTTGCTTTTCTACACATCATCAAACACAAATTTATGCTAAATAGTACATGTATGTAGGAAAGTGGTCAATGCTGCATTATTATTGGCATGTTGTCAAATTGATTTAATTATATTATTGTGAATCAGGAGAATAACCTTCTGATTAATCAGAAGAGCAGAAAAAGTGCTGGAAAAATTCTCATGAAACCACTTGATGAGTTATTCACTTAATTTTTAATTTAGAATATGTTCAAGCATATGTGTATAATGTGAATGAATATGCAACCAAAAACTTTTAAGTCATAATTACATATAAGGTACATATCAGCAGACCTTTTACATAGACCTTTTTTAGAGTAGGTAGTGACCATGGCTATGATGAAGACTCATGCCAAGCCAAAGGTATAGCTAGTTAGGTGGAATCTGATGCAACAAATCACAATATTCAAGACCGTGATTTAACATCTTTATTGATAGCCTAACACTCTACCATCTGAACTATTTGGCATCCAACAAGCATACATGTATTATTGTAATTTGATATGCTTGTTTAAATTTAGTATCAATTACCATTACCATGAATATTGTATGCAGTATGATTATAACAAAAAACAACATTATATGAATACCCTATATTTATGAACTTTTTGTATCTTCACTGTTCACTTTCATCATCCCATGTCCATACTTTATCTGATGTTAAGTAGGCCTACCTGTGGCTCAGAATTTATCAATCATGTGAACAAATGAATTGCGAAATGCTATCCAAGCATGAGAAATAAGCCTAAATAATCACTTCAGCCACCATTATGATGGTTAAAAAAACTTATCTCCCAATGGAGCAGGTACTTGAGTTAGTTTAATGTAATTTTTAAGTCAGGGATTTTGTTTGTTTTGTTGTTTTTTTTACAAATTTTATAGAATGGGAAAGCTTTACCAGAAAATCATATATACTGTTAATCTGGTTTGCAAAGCATGTAGAGTTTGCTCCTAATTCAACTTACATGCATGTATGTATGTACTTTTTAAAGTCCCTTTATATACTATAATTTATACTGTTGAGTCCAAATATTTTGAATTTTTGGCAAATTTATATATAAAAAAATGTACATGTATATATTTATATATATATATACATTGTACAATGTATATATATAAATATATACATGTACATTTTTTTTAATGGATGCATTGTTGGATTGATTCTGAAGCATGTTTGAAATTAATTTACCAATATATGTTATTGGATGGATAATAAAAAAGAAAATGAGTTACTACAATTAAGCTTTGTCAAATTATTGATTCTGGACATTTGTTCCCAAAGGGTATGAGGAATGTTAGTGTACGTTTATGCTTATTTGAAACTTTGTAAAGTATGTTGGCTCACAAAAAGGAAGACCACGTATATGTTTGTATTACTTCATTTCCCAGCACCATCAAATTATTTTGGCAAAGGCATTACAATTATCATAGAAAGTGAGTAAGTAAGGTACATGGAGCTTTAGTTTTCAAGAATGTTTCTTTTCCCTCTTTTTTAAATGTATTGAATGTCGAACACTGATTATAATTATTCATGAAATGGCTGTTGCTCGGCAAATGATCAAAATCTTTCAGAATTACCTTTTTTTGTTTTTTTGCCTTTGCAGCCGTCTTTGGGCTTTAGGAATTTAGACAACAAATTAAATGCATGCAATTTAATGATAAGTTATTATCAAGTTTAAAATAATATTAACTTATTAAGGCTTCAAAGATATTTTAATTAAAATATAAATAGTGTGAACAATGAGCTGACATTGTCAAAGTTAACCATGAATTATTTTAAAAAGAAAGGGAGGCATTTATATTTTTATTTATCCAGATTAAAAAATTATAGTTTTATACCTTTGACTTAACAAGTATTGCACTTCCTTTGGTTTTGCTCATTGGAAGCTGTAAAAAATGTGTTTCAAAGAATTTAGTCCTAGGCTCCATAATTTTACTCTCTACAGTCTATAAGTATAACAGTTTCTTGCACACTTGTACATCAGCACTCTCGATCTCAAATATTATCCCATACTTAAACTAGGGACAATTTACTTTACATTGCATGTGATCCAAAAAATGTTAAATCAACAGCTACTGTAAAAATATCCATTTTCATTTCAAATCAAGAACGTTGTGCATTTCTATGATGCCTCAAATGCCAAATAAAATTTCATGGTGTCAATTAAATTGTCAAAGTTTGACAATTGCAACAGTTCATTAATCAATAATAAATTCAATTAGGACCGACATAGGTAAGCTAAACCCGCTCAAGGAGCAGCACACTGTATGGGAAAACACCTAATATTGCGCAACTTTCCTGACACAAATCTCTACAACAAAATGAACAACCTTTTTAGAATGGGTATCAAAAAAGAGAGGAGCTTCTTATATAGTCAGAACTGTCATAACCTGTACGCAAAAATTAAAACAGGATTTTTTACAATGCATTTAGTGATTTACAGTATTGCCTAGGGACTGAGGGCATGTTTTTTTGTTTGTTTGGGTTTTTTTTCTCAATGGTCGACAGCTTTTATTCAGATGGATTCAAAACTCATGGTTTTGACATTATGATTAAAGTTAAAACGAGTTTGTACATATAATGCAAATGCTTTATATTGAGAAAGTATTTTTTTTTTAAATCAAAAGGGTGATGGGTGTGTGTGTGATTGAAATTCGTGTACATGTATTTATCTATTATGTAGACATATTTTTCGTATTGATGAACATCTCTTTTCTTTCAAAAAAACAAAACAAAAATGTTTTTAAGATGTATTAGGCACATAGAGCGCAATCTAGCGGTTGTAGATTATACATTGTTATTATTATTACTTCTATTGTTATTATTCTTGTTGCTCTTATTATCATTATTATTACAAATACTATAATATTATTATTGTTATGTAGTGAAGGCAAATTTCCTAACTCCAAAGCCTTGTTGATTTTTTTAATTTAGTTTGCTGCTTAGCCAGTCACATTTATTCCCTTTGCTTATTCTCATGCAAAGCATCTAAACCTTCTCTATCTCATAGTATACAACAAAGTATCCAGGTGTACTCTGTATCAGTTAAAATACATATAAGTAATAATTTTAAAATGGATTACAGCAGAAGTCAGCTATGAGGAGACCGGTTAAAGGAATAACCTCTGGGATAAAGACACTTTTTGTCCTTTTTTTTAATTATTTAAGCTGTAAAAAGGCAATAACGAGACTTTTAAACAAATTCTTGTTATAGCCAGATTGTTTACTCATAGTTTTAGATCCTTTCACACAATGTGCATCATTCATGTATCCACACTCACATTATATCATTCTTTGTAACCCTAAAGGGATATACCACATAAAATTAGTGCATGTAGGCATTCCTCGATTACACTGACTTTTTCTCTCTTTTTCATGCCATTTCCTGGATGTCAAGTAACCTTGTAAATTATCATTATGAATATGAGAAAATTGAGTTCAGCAAGAGTCGTTATTATCAAGTTTTACTAAAAACACTGATTTAAAACACCATCAAAGCTTGAGAGAAAAGCACTTCTGTGGCCTTATGTGTGGAAATATATGTTTATCACATGATGGAATAAAAAAAAAAACAACACAAAAACTCTCACCTTTGTTTTATTGCCAGAACATAGAACCTGACTCAAGGGTTTTGGACATATCTTGATATAAAAAGGAGTGCACCATCTCATTTTTTCACCTCTGCGGTCCTTTATAATGACCTAATCATAACGTCATGACAATTGTCACGTAGAGATTATGTATAACTATAAGACAGCGTTCAGATTTTATTTAACTAAAGGGAAAAAAATACAAAGGCAGGAATTTAACTCTTCATTTGTTTATTTTGATCACACTCAGCACTGCAAACACATTCAGGGGTACATGTATTGTCCTTTCGTTGAGCAACCAAGTAAAGATTAACTGTCAAAATTCGATACAACTTGGAAAAGATCGTTTTCAACATAGAGCTTTAGAGATATTTATTAATAATTTTTTTCTTTACTCACAAAAGTAGATTATGTTGGATAGATTTTAATACAAAAATTTCAAACAGCCGTTTTCTCACCAAGAACATAACTGCATGTACAACACATGGATGTGCCAATGATGTAAAAAAAAATTGCACATCTCCCTGAGCCTGACTTCGCAAGCTAACACATGTCTGTATCATAAGTGCACAGTGGCAGTGAGACTTTGTTATCAGATACAACAATTAAAAATAACAAGTTGCTCTAAAGATAGATCTAGGCTTACCGAAAATTTTCTTTTCATTTTACTGTATACTGTTTATCTGTAATTGAGCTTGAATTGTAAAATTAAAGTATTTGCTCATTAATTGAACAAAAAAAGCAGCATGATGAAAATTTAAAGGCACAGAATTTGTTATTATAATACTTGAACATTATTTGCAAAGCAACATACAACAAAATGAAAAGAAAAAAAAAGGCAAGAGTGGTGTTTTGAATCATCAACAAATGGATGAGGTACTGGGTATGTTTGAGAGAGGAGAATAAATATTTTATTTTTAAATTAATTGACCTTCTCCAAAAGATCATGTGGCTGCATGTATTATTCATTCAGTGGAACAAATATACAGTGGAAACCTCAAAAACCGAAGTCTGATTATTCGAATTTCTTATAAACCGAATTTGGCAAGATGATAGGTTTTTTTTTTTTTGGCTTTGTTAGAATCGCACTTGTATTTCGAAGTATTTTTGATTTGATTCTCTGAATTCGAAGTCGATACCACCTCATAAGGCATCACAAAAGTGCTACATGCATCTGTCAAGCAGCAAACAATGCCAATCACTGCCCAAGAAAGGCTGATCAGTGGGCTAACAAACCAAGAAGGGAGCAGACGCATTAACAATTTAGTACCAGTAGCAAATCCGCACTGATACTGATAGCAACGTGGCAGGGGGGAAGGGGAGGTTGCTCATTGCAGGCTCAGTACGCACTCACTCAATGAGTCTTAGAATCTGTCACACTCATTTTTGTAATTCAAATACTCTTAATTCGAAGATTCAATCCATTCCCATACAATTCAAATTATGAGGTTTCCACTGTAATATTGTTCCATAGAGAAAGATATAGATCTATTCAGACCAGACACAACTATAAATTTTTAAAATATGTATAAACATGAAAATACATTTAACAAAAGAAAAGAGTTCAGACTCTGTGGGTCATCAAGCTTATTCTATTTGTACTTCTGTTTTAATTTAATCAGACTGGAATTTGGAGAATGGTCATAATCAGAAAGATCTAGGCCTGAGTTAACTCAAAACATTTTTATGGATTATGTATCTGGATCTAGAAAGGTTGGTAATCTACCTTCTAGGGTTGAACTCTAAACTTATCAAGGTACAATAGGTTATATATATATATATAAGGAGAAAGAATGAAAAGAGAAAAGAAGACAATTAAGATAAGATTGACTTTCTTCAACCCTCTTGGGGAAATTCAAAATTGAAATGCCCATTAACTCACTCAGCACAAATACCTAGTATACTCTGCTGCCCTTTTACTTCCGTTGCATACGAAAACTGAAAATACTCGGTTTTAACTTTGAACGTCTCTTTTACTTTCCAAATCAACATTTAGTAGTCCAAATCAAGTTTCTAGGGAAAGGAAACAACCTTCTTTTTTCACGTTTGCTCGTTTGCATATCTAGATCTAAATAAGCCTTTGTTTGGCTATTAAAAATGTTAGATCTAAACTAGATCTAGATCTGGCATTGAAAGTGTAAAAATTAATAAAATTAATGGCTACTCCAACCTCTCTCTTTTTTGTCTTAATGTTATATTTAATAAATTTGAACACATACATTTTCTCTTCTTCTCTTTTTTTTTTTATATCTAAATTATGTGTATTAGTATTCTTACAATGGGGAATTTTTTTTTCTTTTTTCAAAATTGACCTGTCACTAGAAAATACATAAAAATACAAACTAATCAAAATTTGTATGTCAAACTTTGGAGACTGGGGTAAGTTGAGCAGTGGGGTAAGATGATCAACCCATGTTAACTCTCTTCATTTACATTTTTTTAAGTTATCTCTCCTGCAGGAAGTTGTTCTTAAATGATGTTATGATCTATTTTTAGTTTCCTAGGTCTTTCCCTTTCTGTTTTGAAAATACAAGCACGTTGTCGAATTCTAAAGTGTGAAGTGAAATCAGTAAATTTCAGGTAAGTTTCTTGGTTTTATGATGTGCTTCTGTTGATATGAATTTGAATTATATCAAAAGGTACTTCATCCATTATCTCATTATTATATTAATTTGTTGTAAAATGAGGGGGGTTTGGCCTACTGCAGGTAATCTTTGTACATGTATGGGCGGGGTAAGTTGATCATCTAAATCTGGGGCAAGTTGATCAGATGATCAACTTACCCCATCACTTTTTAGAATTAAATAATTGAATATTTCTCCAATATTTTGCAGATTGAGCAGAGAATTGAAGCATTTATGTGTGTATGCCTCTCCTTCTTTTGCTTTAGACTCTCTCTCTCTCTCTCTCTCTCTCTCTCTCTCTCTCTCTCTCTCTCTCTCTCTCTCTCTCTCTCTCTCTCTCTCTCTCTCTCTCTCTCTCTCTCTCTCTCTCTCTCTTTCTCTCTCTTTCTCTCTCTCTCTCTCTCTATCTCTCTCTCTCTCTCTCTCTCTCTCTCTCTCTCTCTCTCTCTCTATCTATCTATCTATCTTTCTTCATACTTATCATCTGTAAACTGTGTAACTGAATACTCTTTTTTGTTGTTCTCTCTCTTCCTTCAAGTCAGCACAAAGCTCTGGGTTTTTTTATATCTTTCCCCAAATCCAGAATGAGAAATTACACAAGAAAGACTGATCGTGGTGCTCCACCAGATATATTGATGCGAGCGGCACAAGAAGTCCTCAGAAACAACAAGAGTAAGGCGGCAGCTGCTAAGGATTTCAATGTAGACAGAATGACACTCAGTCGTTTCATCAAGAAAATCCAGCAGTCAGAGGATGCAATTACAGGCTATAAAGCTGTTGCTGCAGCAAAGACTATTATTCCAGAAACTATGGAAAAAGACTTGGCGATTCATCTTGTCACCCTGTGTGACATATTCCATGGACTGTCACAGAAGAGTTGCCGTGTCTTGGCCTTTGAATTCTGTTCAAGAAACAACGTCAACATGCCACGCTCTTGGTCTGAACATGGACTAGCAGGACAAGATTGGTGGTTAAAGTTTGCTGAACGACATCAACTGACTCTCAGAGCTCCTGAAAGCACATCACTTGCTAGGGCGAGCGCCTTTAACAAGCCTGTCGTCAATAAGTTTTTTAGTAATCTTGCCAAAGTCATGGACGAGCATAAGTTTTCACCCAACCAGATTTTTAACTGCGACGAAACAGGGCTCACGACTGTTCAGAAACCCAAGGCAGTCGTGGCTAAACGTGGCACAAAACAAGTAGGGTCCATCACAAGTCAAGAGAGAGGTGAATTGGTAACTGTCATGTATGCCGTAAGTGCCTCGGGGAACTCCATCCCTCCCATGATGATCTTCCCGAGAGTGAACTATCGGGACCATTTCATTCGCGGGGCTCCACCTGGAACAATAGGCTGTGCAAATCCATCCGGGTAGATGACGAAGGGACTTTTCATCAAGTTTTTGGATCATTTAATCCAACAGACAAACTGCTCGTTGGACAGGAAAGTTCTTCTTGTCATGGACAACCACGAAACGCATATGTCGTTAGAGGCTGTGGACTTAGCCAGGGCGAATGGAATCATCATGCTTACCATTCCGCCACACACTTCACATCGGCTACAGCCACTGGACAGAACTGTGTATGGGCCTCTGAAGACAGCATACAACATTGCCATGGACAGCTGGATGCGATCCAATCCTGGGAAAAATGTCACAATTTATGACATTCCAGAGCTATTACGCATTGCGCACAATGAAGCATTGACTCCAAAAAACATCTCATCAGGCTTTGCTTGCACTGGAATGTTTCCGTTTAACCAAACTGTCTTCTCGGACACAGACTTTGCACCTTCAGCCACAACAGACAACATTGCTACTGTTAGTGGTGCAGCTGATGATGGGAGAGGAGAAGAGGAGCCAGGGCCATCTGATCGACATGATGAGCCAGGGCCATCTGTTAGTGTTAGACACAACGAACAAGGGCCATCTGATCGACGTGATGAGCCAGGGCCATCACCAAGACCATATGTTTCCCCTGCAGACATTCGACCATTTCCCAAAGCAATTAAACCAGCAAAACCAACTCAGCGGGGCAGAAAGAAACGCTCAACAACGATCCTCACAAGCTCCCCAGCAAGAGCGGCACTTTTTCAGGAAAGTGAAATAAAAAAAGCAAAGTTGGGCAAACCCAAAAGGGAGGCTAAGAGTAAGAAGTCATTATTTCAAAGTGTAGCAAAAGATGTTTCCTCATCATCGGAGTCAGAGTTTGAGTTCAGTGATTCGTCTGCTGACGATATCGATGACACTGACGAAGATGTCATTGAAGGAGATTTTGTTGTTGTTAAGGTGGCAGGCAAATCACGCATTGTGAACTTTATTGCCAGGGTCGATACAATTGACAATGACGAATATGAAGGTGTGTTCCTTCGCAAGGTCTTAAGTAGAATGACAGGCAAACCATCCTTTGTCATTGACAATAATGATGAAGCATTATTCAAGAAACAAGATATTCTTGCCAAACTTCCCATCCCCAGTGTTGTTGGAGGATCAGCAAGACGGGAAAACCAATTCACATTTTCCTGTAACCTTGAGCTATGGAACATAAACTGATCAATAATTAAGCTGATTATTGTTCAAGACATAAGGTGTATACATAATTTGTTTGGCTCATGTGTTTATATTTTAATCTTAGGAATATTTTTTGTGTTCTGAAAGCTCTTTCTAACATTTTGAGATGGAAATATCAAAATAAATAAAATTAATTAGTTCACTGAACTAAAATTGAATTTTTTGTTGTTTGTATTTGTTTTGGTTTTAAAAATGTGTAAGATTATACCTAAACAGTTGTGTAAATTGAGTCCCATAATTATGATCAACTTAACCCAGCATGATGATCAACTTACCCCGGTGACGGGGCAAGTTGAGCTTTTTTACATCGGTGCAGGGATGTGATTCTGTGTGAAATGTTTTATGTTGATATTTGATATTGCAGGGTAATATGTTCACCAATAAATCTTTGAAAGAGTAGGTGAAAAAATCATAAGGAAAATAAAAAAATTAAGACCTCTGTAAATGCAAATGTAAAAAACTGATCAACTTACCCCAGTCTCCCCTATAGTGCAGATAAGATAAGATAATCTACTAAGACAAGAGATTTTGTTTTCCCAATTATAACTTCATGAAATATGAATCTTTAAAATTGCCTAAAAATGGCCAATGGCTCAGAGCATTTTTAGAGATGGGACCCAGTGCTGAGTGAACTAACATAAAAAAAGACAAATACATATGATAAAATTCAGGTATACATGAAAAAAAAATACATAGATAAGTATGTAAGCTAGATGCATTCATGTTTCTATATAGAGCTAATTTATTACATGTATGTAATATACATGTTTAGAGACACAGAGAACATTCAGGGATTAAAAAATTAAAGTGTCAAGTGTCATATAGAGTTACCTAAAAATTGTTTACCTTGTAAATATTATAATGAAGCGTATAATAATGGCATTTTTTAAAATCATAAAGCAAAGAGAATAATGAATTGAACTTATAATATTATACATAATATATGAAAGAGATATTGCACTTAGTTTTCCGTAGGCCTAGAATAGTAGTAGTATTTACACATGACGTGATTAAAGAGTTGCACAAAATTCTAAGACAAAAGGAGACAATCATCTGAACATTAAAGAAAAAAAAAATAAGTACATAGACCAGATATATGATTCAGAGAAAACACTGGTTGTCATACCCCAGTAATCCTAATTGCTATAAAACAGGTAAATAAAAATTTTGCTTGTCAATAGTTTTTCATGTTATACTGGAGTTAGTTTATGATAAATCTTTTGTTCTTACTTATAGTTTCATATTTCCTTTTGTACATGTTACAAGTATATGTGATTCACAATCTAATTCCCTTTTATGCATGACCAGGAAGATCAGCTGACATTTAAAATGATATTCAGCAAAACAATATAGCTACTTACAATATCAAAATTTTGGGCAAATGCATTACACTTCTATACAAAGATGAATAGATGACTTCATGTAAGATAATACATGTACCACCACTGCACCCTTAGCCAAATTCCTTACCATTTTCAAAAAGAGAAAGTTAATGAAATTTTATAATTCCCTTTGTTAACACATATGAATGCTCTTTTCTCTAAAATGGGAACCAAATATAAAATCTGTACTGTTCATGTACATAATTAATCAGAGAGCAAGTTGCAAAAGCAATGACTTGAATGAATCTCCTCGGAGGATTATAAAAACATTTCACTCATTTAGTATTTTAAATTTTAAATGCAATTAGTAGGTTTAAAAGAGCTTTGCTATAAATTGTGCAATATCAGCAGGTGATCTATGGGTAGGCCTTTAATACTGTTGAGACCCTAGTCATAATCATATTCAGTACCAGTAGTGCAGAAACAAATACCGGTAATTGATGAAAGTCGCATCACATTAGGCTTTAAAATAAGCAAACTTTTGTTTATCACAGTCAGGGAAAAAAATACATATAAAAAGGTAAAGGTTTTATGGCACTATTAGTTAGTATTACATGTGTATAAGAGACAAAAAAACAGTAGAAAGGAAAAATAGCACCAAATTCAAATAAAAAGATTGAACCTCTAGGCTTTATTGTTGAAGATGGGTAACGAGGGGCTTAAAAAGAAGCCAACAAGTAAAGTATCTCTTAAAAAACAAAAACACTCAAACACAGATACCATTTATAACAGACTATTTCCTCCTTAACACCCACATGGTTGGACTGAAAAGTAATAGCATTCCTGATTGCATACAGCCTTGAAATCCCAGAGGCCTAAATGGCATTTTCCACTTTCCATGCGATCATGTTGCCTATAGAAAGAATGCTTGAAAAGATATTGTATGACCTTTTTCTATAGAGGAGTGACATTGAAAATTTAAAATGATTTTGGCAAAGTGAAAATTAATGCCAAAGAAAAGGAAAAATCATGGTAGGAAAATATCCCGTGAGAAAATGAAAATAGTGCAAAAAAAATGTTTAAAAGCATCTTTTTCTCTCATTTGAAAATTGCATTAGATAGCTTTCACCTAGTAACTCAATTTCAAAACCCACTCCATCTGTGAACTCAATACATGTATTTTCTCTTCATTTTGCAGCTCTATGATAATCATGTTTAAACTGTCTAAGGGGGGAGGCGGGGAATTCCACCCATAACTTTGTAAGGCTTCGTTTGTTTATCTGATGAGTTGAGTGCCTCTTTCCTAACTAAAAGTAAACTGTCTAGGGAGTGAAATTGACCAAAAATCCCAGAGATCTTCTAATGTTCTATACTCAGTGTCTTTCTTTTTGTGCAATGACACTGACAGAGGCACAACTATGCCTGTCTGGACAGTTTGAAACTGTGTGTGGAGGACATCAATTGGCTATCCAACCATTGTTTGTGGCTCAAGAGATTTTGTTTTCCCATTTATAACTTCATGAAATATGATCCTTTAAAATTATCTAAAAATGGCCAGTGGCTCAGAGCATTTTTAGAGATGGGACCCAGTGCTGAGTGAACTAACATAAAAAAAGACATAAATACATACAATAAAAATTCAGGTATACATAAAAAAAAAATAGATAGATAAGCATGTAAGCTAGATGCATTCATGTTTCTACATAGAGCCAATTTATTACTATGCCATAAAGAAATGCTGCTCACAAGTATGTCTCATTATTGAGTATCTGGGTATAAATACAAGATGAAAAGGCAGTAACTAAGTGATGAATATAATGAGATCATTAAATAGCAATTTATACGAGGGCCCATTGATAAGTTTTGCCTCCAAGTCCATAACTTTGGAAATAATGAAGACAAACAAATGATACTTACACCAAATGAAAGGTCATTTTATTTAGCACCAGATGACATATCATTTTTCAACATAATCACCGTCCCGTTCGATACAGAGCCGCCACCGACGGACGACCTGTTGGATGCCGTCACGGCGTCAGCGAAGAAGTCAGCAGTCTTGTCTCTGCACCAAGAAAGAACAGCATTCTTCACATCTTCGTCTGTCTCGTAACGGTTGCCCTTGAGGTAATCCTTGAGTTTTGGAAAAAGGAAGAAATCGCTCGGAGCAAGATCTGGGCTATAAGGCGGGTGCGGTAATGTCCGGAGGCCTAAACGATCTAAAGCCGTGCGAGTTTCCAAACTTGTGTGAGGGCGAGCGTTGTCGTGATGGATGATGGTGCTTCTCACGATCTTTTGGGACAGTGAGGGTGTGGTTCACACAGAATTTTTGGAACAAGGCAACACCGTGAATTCTACGAAATATGTGAACACACTGGAGAAACTGAAAGCGAGGTTGCGACGGGTAAGGAGTGAGAAAGTTTCCATCATCCATCACGACAACGCTCGCCCTCACACAAGTTTGGACACTCGCACGGCTTTAGATCGTTTAGGCCTCCGGACATTACCGCACCCGCCTTATAGCCCAGATCTTGCTCCGAGCGATTTCTTCTTTTTTCCAAAACTCAAGGATTACCTCAAGGGCAACCGTTACGAGACAGACGAAGATGTGAAGAATGCTGTTCTTTCTTGGTGCAGAGACAAGACTGCTGACTTCTTCGCTGACGGCATCCAACAGGTCGTCCGTCGGTGGTGGCTCTGTATCGAACGGGACGGTGATTATGTTGAAAAATGATATGTCATCTGGTGCTAAATAAAATGACCTTTCATTTGGTGTAAGTATCATTTGTTTGTCTTCATTATTTCCAAAGTTATGGACTTGGAGGCAAAACTTATCAATATGCCCTCGTATAAAAAAAGAATCATCTCCCTCCAATTTATTTTACAAAAACCTAGCACCGCAATTTCATTGGATATTCATCATTTATCCAATAATCAGATATACTTGTGAGGTTCATTTCTTTATTATTTTGGAAAAGAGAAGTCATTCCTGGCAGAAATTTTTTTTTATTTTCATTTTGAATTCAATAGAAAATTGATTTTAATAAACAATATTAGAAATACCGATCCATTATAAATCTCTCAGACCACAAAGGAGCTCTTTTTTCACGTGAAATTTTACAAGAATGTGCTTTTGATTAATTCTTTTATTTCATTTTTAATATAAACCATGACGCACTCAAAACTTAATTTGCCTTAAGTAGACACTACTTCATCTTCACTTTCCTTCAAGAATTTGCAATTCACAGAAGCATACGTACAAGTAAAGCTGGAGCCTTGCCCCACAATACGAGTTAATTTCACCCATTCATCTTGATTAATGTCATATTTGTACAAATCTTTCATTTCCACACTTCTACTTGCCCTGAGCGATCCTGGTCTAACTGAGGACAGTCTCACACCACCGCACACAAACAGGCAACCGTCTCCTTGACAAATTGATGTGAATTTGCGCTCCTCTGGAAAGTCTGAAGCAAAAGACCAGCGTAGCCTGTCTACATTGAATATGTTGACGCTCATGATTCCTCCTGTGTTGTTACTGCCCCCCAAAATAATAATATTATTTTCATTTACAAAAGCAGATGCCTCAGCTCTTGGAACGGGCATCTCAGAAGAAATCAAAGTCCACTTGTCCTGGGTAAAATGATACTGTAAGACAGTATTTAAGTATTGTCCATCACCATCAATGCCTCCAAATAGAAAAGCAGAGTTTCTGAAAACTGTGGTTGCTTGATGAGCAATACCTATTGGCATGTTGTCACGATTTTCCCATACATCGAAACATGTGTCATATGCTGCAACATGATCAAGAGGCAGATGACTAGGATAAACTGTGTATCCTCCAAAAGCATATATTTTTCCTTCAAAGTAACATGCCCCAAAAGCACATTTCGGTACATCCATTGATGCACAATCTTGCCACTTGCCATTTTGTTGACTATAAACAAGTACATTTCCTTTCGCAGTGCCTCCACCTGATTCAAAGTGGTAATCATCATAAAAAATGCCTCCTAAAATATAAATTTCATTGTTTTCAGTCACCAAGAGCCTATAAAAATCCAGCTTGAATTTAAAATCAAAAGTAGGGTGATGCTTAATGCTGTAGAAACTTTGAAGAGTTACTGGATCAAAGCAACAAAAAGATCTGTCACGAGGTGAATAAGCCCCGCCTGAAAAAACAATCATCTTTCTACTGTGCATTCCCAATCTCGGCATATTACAAAACATTTCTTTGCATGGATCATGACCTTCAGATGATACAGCCTGTATAAACTTACATATCAATTGGTGGCAAAAGACATTATTTGCAATTAACTCATCTCCTGCAACTTTGCAAATAATAAAAGAAATGTCGAGGAATGAAAATCTCACACAAAAGAGCAATAACATGAGATCATTTTTTCTACCAGCTAAATCATGTCTTATCCACAGCATCATTGCTTCATACACAATTTCTTCTTTAGAAACATTTAAATCATCTGAACTCAACAGTAATTTTACATGGCTCATGCTCAAAGATAAAAAGGCATTAGACTTGCAAATTTCTTCAAAATTGTTCAGGGCAAAAGATTTTGCAATCTCTTTCAAGTTACTAAGATTTTGAAAATCAGCAAAACCAAGCACATCAAGGCAATTCTCAGCACATAAAGATGAAGACATAAATTCTTCACATCGTTGAACAAGCCCTTGAATCTGAAAAAGTAAAATAAAGAATATGCAGTTCAATTTTTTTCTGGAGCTTGCAAAAACTTGGCCGAAGTCCTTTTTAAATAATACACAATATTGAGTTAAGACACATTTGCTTTTTATTTAATACTTGCAATTTTAGTCAAAACTCTATCTAAAGTAGGTCAGCAGCATCTTCCAGTATCATGGGTGCTCCAGAATTGACAATGCCAAAAGTATCAGAAGTAATAAAATGATCTACTATAATTTTGATTCTGAATAAAAGTCTGAAGTGGACTCATAATAAATCTTCGACCTTGGTACTTGGCACATACTTTAGAGGCATAATAATTTTACCTTCAAAGCATTGATTTTCAATATAAATTAAAAAAAAAATAGTATTAAAAGACAACAGTTTGGACAACTTCTAGAACACATGGCTTCCTTTATCAGTTACAGTGGCAAATCCCAAGGAGACAGCCTTAGTTCAGTCCTGTTTGCAGTATAATTAAAGCATGTACTGTTAGATCCATCTTTTCATATCCTTTGACTGACCTTGAAAAAGCATTCTTCAGTGATTCAGGATGTGCAAACAACATCACTTTCACCTCCTTCTTAACATATCAACATCATAGAAGTGCAGAAAACCAAAAAATAATTTTTAACCACTACAGAACGGAGATTACAACAATAGAAAGAAGTGAAATCATCTTGAAAGACACCAAGAAAGCCAGACCACAAATAGATGACACCAATGGAAGAAAACAATTCACCACAGCATCACTTGTAAAGTTTACTAATCTTTGGTTCACCGGGTAACAAAATAAATCAAAGACAAAAATTACATCCTACAAGGAGCTAGTAAAAATCTATGTTCAAATGTGCAAGTGTGGTGCAGAAGAACTCAATGAGAAAAAAATGTTAATGCATCCTCAAGAAATAACTGAAAAGTACATGTACTTGGTTTAAGATATAAATGGTAACGATCACAAATAATGGACACCTCATAAAATGCAACAAATACCCTCTATTATCAATCATTTTGAAAAGCCACTAGAGCCTATTGGGACACATACTGAGAGTGAGAAGAGGCAGAGATCCCCGCCAATAGGGCAATGAAAGGATTATTTGCCCTTTAAGAAAAAAAAACTTCAAATGAAGGCCAAAAGACTCCCAGTCATCTTAAGAGAGACCTTTCCCATTAATCAGAGGGGCAAATAAAAACAAAACTGTTACAGCGATCATAACAAACTCTGACCCTTTGCCCAAAAAACAGAAAGTAGAGTAACTCATTACTTAGAATACAAGAGGCAGCACAGGTGGTCAAAGATTTAAGAGAAATAAGAGCATGTTAAGAACTCAAAAATGTATTTTAATCATTCTATGAAGGATACAAAAGGGAAATTAGTTATAAAAGAAGACATCTTGTTTAAGAGTGTAAGAAATGTAGACAGTTTAGAGTTTAGGATGCAGTTATCAAAAAAAAACAATGGATTATTATTCATTACATATTATAATTATAATTTTCAAGAGTTCACTGAATTTTGAGGCAAAAAGTATGAGAAGCACATCTGAGGCAAATTCTGCGAAAATGCCCCATAAAGCTAAATTGCAGAATGTTATTGTTACATTGGCTTGTAATAAAAAGTAGCATTTTTGTTAAAAATTTGATTAATAGCCTTTATATACTCATCAGTTGTTTCTTTCCATTGTCTTCTATGTCATATAGTTAGGTTTTAAAAGAATTTTTTTATGCCAGAATAAACTAAAAATTAGAGAAGTTTTAAAAAACTAGTGAACAGAGTTTACAAGAGATAGAGAGATAGAGATAGAGAGAGATAGAGAGAGAGAGAGAGAGAGAGAGAGAGAGAGAGAGAGAGAGAGAGAGAGAGAGAGAGAGAGAGAGAGAGAGAGAGAGAGAGAGAGAGAGAGAGAGAGAGAGAGAGATGACAGTTTTGAAATTGAATGGCAATGCTTTTATTTAGAGTACAATCAAGAATTAAAAAGGCTTGAAATAAGGCAAGAGAATGAAATACCTGTAACATGTCAGCTGCTACCAACAGTGACTGAACATTGGTGCTGCTTACTGAAACTTTCCCTGTGTAAATAAACTTTACAAGATCATGGAGTACCACACTGTCAACATTTTGTAGCTGGACTGTGCGTTTTGTGCTTTCAAAAGTGTCTTGTGTAAGCATAGCTCTGAGGGATATATTAAAATAAGCATTTTGGATTTAAGTACAAGAGAAACAAATGTAGGGTGAGGAAAAATAGAAGCCAGCGAGTGAGAATAAGAGAAACAAAGGTATTTGGTGAGATAAGGAGGGACATAATATAGAGAGAAAATATGTCTCTTGATACATCTAAATGATTATAATAGAAGATCCACTAGAATTCTAGCAAAAGAAAGAAAATGTTCATCTTGATCATGACTTTGAAGTTAACCAATCTTATGAGGGAATAAAGGAAACCTGTTTTTCTATTAAATTGAATACATTAAATGTACTGCAAGGAGATTTCAGACATCTTTGATGACACCCTAAACTGATAATGGATCACTAATACTACAGCAATAATAAGGTTGCATATCAGGTTAATCTTCTGACAAAATTTTTATTATCCTACACAGGAGAGAGATTCTCTGAGAGGATTTGATTTCACTGTCCCAAGATTCTTTGGCGAAAACTAAAAGCTGACAGCCTGAAGTGACAATATTCAGGTTAGGTTGTGTTTTGCTGGTTTAATGAACCCAATCTTTCAAGTCTATCGCAGACAAATAACTTGCTCACACTTCCCTGTTTGTAAGATCGTACACAAAATTAGTTTTAGCAATATTAGCTTTCAATTTCATCCAATCTATTCATGTAATCCTTCATTCTTTTGAATTGTTATTTTTATGTTAAATAATGTAAGTTAAGCAAACAGATCTTTTTTCACTTTCTCTTTGGTTTCGTGTAATTTTGTAAACCACACACCAAACACTTTTCATCACTCTAAAACTATAATTTTCATTACTTGAAAATTTAATATCGAAGGTAAGAATCCTACAACTTACTTGAAATAGGGACTGCAGGCAGCCAAAATACATCTGTGAACATCAACACACTTCTCTCCGGCTTGAATAGTAAAATCACACAAAATACTTTCAGAGTATAACTGATTTAAGCCTTCCAAGAGTATCTCCTGGTGCGTGTTAATTTGACAGGAAGACATTTCCACGGCCATGACTGGTTGGTTTTCTGCAGAGCAAGTCAAATCTATTATAACTTCATGGTACCTTTGATATTTAGGCCTTTCCAAGTATCACGTTTCAGCATGAGGATTAAACCATGGAAAAAAAATTTACATGCTGCTCATTTTAAAGAGCCTCAATATGGCTTGAGATGAAGCAGTAAAAAGTTTATTCACCGCTCCCTCTGGGACAGACAAATTTCCTTTACTCCAACCTGTCTTCTGTCAGTCATTTGAGTTCATTTATTATTCCTATTTTTTTTCAAATCTTTTATAATTTCTGAGTGCCCTTCATTTCCTAAGAAAGCCTATATTTAAAAAAAATTAAATTTGGTTACCAGTGGATAATATACTACCACTTAACACCATTCAACTGTTTAGTGTTCAAACCAGAAAAAAAAAACAATCTTGGCATTTTATTGATTCGAAGGACAAAAAATTCTTCATAAAACCAATCAGATCTATTCATTTAACACAGATTACTGTACCTAAGTGTTTCCAGCAACCAATAGCGCTGAGTTAGACAAATATATGACTATTTCAATGCCCTCAGTTCTACTGTAAAACTTGAAAAAATGTTGACAATGGTGGCTGAGATTTTCAGGTTAACAAAGGAAACTAACTTTGTTACATTTTTTCAGAAATTTTTTCATAATTTTTGTTTTCTTATTTTCTTATGTTTATTGTCAAATTTTCTTATTTTTTATACATCTAATTCATCTCAAGAATTCAGTTAACTAATTTAATAATATATTATTGGGGAATTTTATTTATAACTTTGATTATACAAGGAAATTCAGTTAATACATTATAAGATCAAGGAGATAGCTCATCTTGTCAGTCGGTATGTTCTAATGTAGTTGGCTAAGCCCTCAATCTGCCACTGATCAAAGTTAATGAACTGAGCTCACTAAACCTTTTTTGCTGACCTGTATAATTTAAAATCTCTAGTCACTGTGCAAAAACGACAACTAGTTTAAATATAATATTTGTTTTTAAACTATCTTGTTTAGTTAAAAAAAAAAAAACATTTGACAAAAGAGCTTTTGTTTAATTGGCAAACAAATAATAATGATTCTGTGGTTCAATTTGCAAAACAGATATTAATTAAAAAATAAAACCTATCTTAACGACTCAAATTATATCATTTTGCAAACTACAGTAAACCACGAATAGATCGAACAAGGATCCTTTGAAATCACAAATTCCTCGAACTCATCTGTTTTCCCCATCTGATTCTCTCTTTATTTCCTCTATATTTCTACATTTTCGCCTCCTAAGAAATTTGACCGATTGTGACTTTCATCCCATTGGTAGATCTCCAATTTCGATCAAATGCTCTACACAGCTGCTGTTATTCTTCAAACAAGCATGCCTTCCTCTTCCTTTCACTGTGTAGAAACAATTTGTGGACAAGCATCCTAGCCTTTTATGCCTAGTTTCCATCGACAGAGACATTCCCTCTCCTGCCCCACCTTACTGTAGCCTAGTCCGATGATTTTGACGCCAGCTGCCTCTCTCCACCTTTGCTAGGTCTACCTGTAGCTAAGATTTTAAGGGGGCCAACTGTAACCAAGATTTGCTTATTACACGTGCGCAGGGGTAACGGTGATAGGTAAATCTGTCTGGGCCCATTCTTTGCTCAATCAATCAGTACATGGGTTAGAAAAAAAAGTTGGCGGGAAAGATTTCTTTATTGACGGTGAGGACCCCGATAGCTCAAAGGTAGAATGTTGGCCTGACAATAGTGAGTTTCGCATTCAATCCTTTGTCGGATCCTCTGGTGGGATTAGGCTTAGCTCTGACTTGAAAGACAGCCCTTGTCTGGGTTAAAGATTATTGAGGAACAAGAACATTATTGTATTTGAAAGACAACTGTAGAATGAATGTAGCTCTAGCTCGAAGGAAATTTTTTACCGCAATCTGAATGTAGACCTAAAATTTAGATCTAAATCCAGCATCAAGAGCTCAAGATCCGATAAGCGCTGGGGTTTTGAAAAATTTTTTTTTAACTAAAACAAGTTGGGAATGACAGATCGGCTTGTTTGGAGGTATCTGTTTTTCATCCGCTTTTTGAAATACTAAAAGTAGGGATAATATAGCAAAAAGGCTTTGAATTGTATGGAAGAAGCAAAGAAAACAGGAAGCCTCTATATGCTGTTAGCGTACTTCAAAATATTCACGAAAACTGTCCTAAATGCAAATCCAGGCCCCAAGTGCTAAAGAATTGTCCAACATGAGCATTTGTAAAAATGCCTCCAATGAATTCGAGGAATGTTCCAATATAACTTGTTTGAGGGATAAAATTTATTATCGTTCAAATCTTCTAAAGAATGCTGTCTGAGTTACATGTTTTGCAAGCATAAATAGTTGGTGTTTCACATGCTACTGTCACGGAGTAGGCACACCAAGTAATTGTGATGCAGCATTCTTTTCACAGGAAAATATTTCTGACCTATCATGCATGTTTTCTCACTCACTAGTAGGGCAATGGTCATTGGCGTTCAATAGAAAAGACCTTATCAGCTAGAAATATTATATCATGTATTCTAGGCCACAAAATTCAATGTAGGAAGATTTCGGGGCATCACCTGTTTCTACGATTTTGCGATATTGTTGCTATTGAAAACATCCTCTAAAATAATCTTAGCATAAAATTAAGAGTCTTGAATGATAAAATAATAATAATGCCTGGTTCATTTTCTTACGTGTAGCTCTTGGTAAACAAGTGCAGTTCAGAGTCTAGTAGAGTTTAGGGGGGAGGGTAAAATTTAATGTACTTTTTTCTCCTGCCTTTAGTCATACTCATACACTGTCTTCCTCCAATTAACTTTCTGTTACCTCGACCATTTCAAACTTTTAAAGAGATTTCATGCAATTCATTGTCATTTTTGTTGCTTCAACAATGACTTTTCATTACTGAAACAGCTCTGTTATTAACCGTCTTATAAAATACTGATTACAGAAAAAAAAATAGTTCTCTGGGAAATTGTGGATCAAAATCTTAGCTGTTCTTCTTTGTGTTTGCCACTGTTCTTTTTTTTTTTCGTCTTTAAAGTACCCCACCAAAATGGTGAATTCAGAAATCGGATTTTAAATCTAATCTAGAATCTAGATCTAGACAACTCTTCAACACCTTTTTCGGGGTAGATCTATTCTATTCTATACAGCCTCTCCTGAATGATGCATAATTTCTGTATCATCAAGATCTAGACAAACGTCTATATTTGGATTCACAGATATTTCAAATCAGAAGATTAAGATCAACATATGCACCTAAACGTGGATTAACAGTCGATCTTAAATGATCCTGATATATCTAGACTCGAGTATTACTATTAACGTTACCCTGTTTTGGACTGACTGCCAGAAAACCAAATTCAGAAGGGAAAAAAATGGGAAAACCCATAATAAACCCTATTTCCGGTTTCGCTTTTGCTTTAGTAGTACCCATATTCTCTTGATTTTGGTTTAAGCTTTTTATGTCTCTAGATCGAGTCTTGGTCTGAAAATTGTTTTATTTCTTCGATTGCTAGCTGTAGTCTAAACCAAATGTAGATTTAGATAACTATAGCCTAAATCTAGTGAGCTTAGGCCTTGATTATAAGATCTAATCTAGGCCTGTATTGCTTCGTTCGAACGACTTGCTATCCGTTTTGCAAACTTTGCGGGTATCATCGCATCATTCACTGGCATTACAACTTAGTTATTGTAGATTTACATTCTAAAGATGCCATGAGTAGGCCTATAGGCTCTTTTTTGTCGATTCAATATTTTGTTTAAGCGTGGGTTTTTAGTGATTACAAATTATGTTGAGAATGACATGTTTTATTCAGAAAATATGGTGATTTTCTTTCAATAATATATAGATCTATATATATATATATATATATATATATATATATATATATATATAATATATTATATATTTCTCTGTAGATGTAATTTATAAAAGTTTTTAATTTTAGTTGAATGAACGGAGCATTCCTCCAACTCTGTTGGGATTATTTAATTTGCAAAGGCTTAAACTTGTGTAAGTATTTTTTTTATTGATTTATCTCCTTGTATTTCATGTAGGCCTAATGAATGTTTTGTTTTTTGTTTTTACTTAGTCAGTGTTTTTTTTTTCAGCTGCTTCTAATACAGGAAAATCGATAAATACACAGTGTGGCAAGTTTTTGATCTCCAAGTGACCACTTGAAAAACAGCCAAGTAAATCAACTTATTGACGTTGCCCTCCATACCGTCAAAAATGCCAAACCACCAATCAAAAGCGTACAAACCAACAAATGGTGTCAGAACAGATTTTAAACATTTGATGAATATTTTCTTATCGTCAGCCACAGTGAGATTTGAACAATTTAGTGAGGTATGGAGAGCTTTGAACATGTCGTACCTCTGTGCAGGCAGAAACTCTGATCGGGAAGCAAGAGAGGTAAAGTATAGTGATACAACCTTTTTTTTTCTTATGGGATATAATTTCAACTTTTTTTGTTTGTTATATACAACATTATTTATGTTTCTCAAGCCTTTAGTAATAAAAATTGATAAGCTGGCTAGCGTAAGACCTATGGTCATTAAAACCAAGAGTGCAATCTTCTTCAGCTTGAATTTGTAAAGAACATTATAAAGAGATCAAGTTATCAACACTTTTTCTTACTTAGACTGTTTAAAATTTTACTGCTCAAAATTAGTTTTGAGCTATACATCAAAGTTATGTATAAGAAAAAGAGATTTAAAGTTTCAATTTTGTTACAAAAGTATCATTCATAACTGAACTACTAAAAATTAAGCAGAAACAATATACCAGTATTGCATCCCTTTAGTTTGCAGATAAATCTTTTTCATTTATCCTACCTATTTTGAAAATATGTGAAAGCTTCAGAACTTATATCCTTGTTTGTACTTCAAGCTGTGTTTTCAACTGGGTTATGGATAATAACAAATTTTTTAAAAACATTTGTTCAACCATAAATCATAGCTTGTTTATTATTGTATGGCAACACAGCTTATCTTATGCTAGCATCAATCTCCAATTAAGCAATTTGTATCAGAACGGCAGCTAAGACGTTTAGTAATGCAGTGATAAAATATATGAGAACGTTACGGGTAGATAAGTTTATTTGAATATTGTCACATACTAATTTTAAAAATGTAGGGCATGAAAAATAACTTCTCTAAAAAGTATATGGTCAATATAATCTAACTTGTTGTTTAAGTAAGAGTCATTTTAATTTGTAATCTTACAATTAAGCCATATGTACATATATTTTGTCATTTCCTCTTTTTTAGTTTATTGAAAAGGTTTTAGTAATTGCTCGAGAGTACTTCCTGCCACCTTATCAATTTCAAGCCCGTGTGGGTGGACTTTATCTCCTCTATGCTATTTATCAGATTCAACCAATTTCACCCAAAGTGAAGGTAATGGACCTATATATATATATATATATAATTATCTATGCTTATAATAAAATGCAATTTTATTTATTGCATTTTTGACTTATATTTATATTTGTATTATTTCCTTCGATAACTTCAGAACAACTCATATCTAACTCAAATTTTGTTGCAATATTCATAATTTTAAATTCTCAAATATAATAGTAAGTAATTCTTCTCAATCTGGGATTGTAACAAACTACTCGGATTTGAGAACCATTGACATAAGGTTCTATCATTGTACCATTCTACATGTGCCCTGGTAGTAAGTACTGGTAGTTGTGTCCAAGTTCTAGTAGACAGCATAGAATATAAAAGTCAAGTGGGTGTTAAAGAAATGAAAACTCTTGTAGACATAGGTCCAAAAAATAGCAACAACACAACATCTTCCAGTGGAAAGAGAGACAGAAACATCGTTACATGGCAGCCCTCACATCTACGGAAAGTTAGGACCATTCTCCTTGATGAAACTATATGTATAGCTAAGGATATCCTGCCCACAATTCTTAGACAATGTGGCGCAGCCTCAATACAAAAAAACTGTAAAACATCCATGCATTCACTGATAGATCTGCATTTAAGGAAACAAAAAATACTCAATATGGAATCTGTCTTATGTCTCCCAGTGGGAGCCCATCTGAGAAGTGCAACAGTCATAAAATAAATTTCTCATAAAGTATAAAGTATGAAGTAGACAAAATTGCAATCAGGAAAATAGTTCATCTGATGTATAAAAACAATTGTGACTTAAAATGAAAAATCAATATATCTTTTTTTTTTGCAATTCAAAATCTGCATTCAAAGCCTCCAAACAAAACCCCACATAATTGATAATATCACAATGAAATTTCAAAAATTGCTCAGGAAATCAGTGACTTATTTACTGCACATGAAACCCCTGAAAGACACACCTTGCTTGCTGAAAACAGTAACTGAATTTATTGAACGAGAGCAGTAGTTAAATAGATGGGCATACATCGATGATGTCATGTTTCAAGAAATACCACAACCTAAGCAACGGCAATGTGATGTCATCAATAAACATAGTGGATAAGCCTGATTTTTCCAATTTAGAAAGCATTATTATGTAAAAGCATCTTAACAGAATAAATCCTCAGCAACACTGCTGACATTGCGGTAAACTTTCTGATTGAATAGAATTTTTTTTCTCTTAATTTATATATATATATACAATTTGTGTGTGTGTGTGTATATATATATATATACGACTTGCCCATGACATTTTGAAATTGAGGCTCATTGTAAGGTCCAAGAAAGGAATTTGTCTGGTTAACACAAGCTATTGAAGTGAATTAGGTAAAATAAGTATCTTAATTGCCTTATTTTTTATAATCTTCCTTTCAGATTCGCTTGACACCTCAACAATGGGATGATTCATTACATTTTCAGCTGCAAGCTAAACAGCAAAGTCATCTGGATGTGGTGTACATATTCAACAGGCTCATTCAGGAGCAAGCTTTTCAATTTTGCTTCACTCCTCAAGAGGTGATGCTAAAAAGAACAAAATCAGCTTAGTTCTAATTTTTGCGATATCACTTCTTTCAACATTTTGTATACAATCATGGCTGAGGAACAATGGTAGGATATGTTAACATTGCTTGTTATATGGGAGGCTAAATAACTTTTTAATAGAACATAGCTTTAGAATGGCTGACAGCAAAATGTCATTGAATTTCTTCCATATGTTTCTACAATACTTATTGTTTTGTGAATTTTATTTTTCCCTATTGTTAACAGATTGGGACTCACTCTAATTCTTGGGAAAGTGAGGATGCAGAGGTTGACCTTGCTGATGAAATGAAAGAAGAAAAATGCATTATTAACAAGCTCTTCAATTATGAAAGTTTAGAGGTATGTGATGAATTGTATTTTATTCTGGACAATTAAATTATTTTTTTTATAACTGTTTGAACATAAAGGTATAAAGGTTGCAAGAAAACAGATGTTTTGTTTTGTATCATGAGCACCTTTCTTTTACAAGAGATTTAATTCTTTTTTGTTCTTTTTTATATGCTGTTTGGGTCACAAAATAAATGATCCTATTGAAGAGAAGAAGAGATTGGGTATATTTTCGTAATTTCAATATATTTTGCAACAATTGCAAAGCTTGATTGTTTTGTGTGTAGAAAGTCTTTTTTACATGATCTGTGATAATTATACCTCCTTGCATAATTTTGAAATATAATATTCCTTTCAAGTTACCCAAAGTCTGCTTTCTGCTGCAGTCCCCAAGAAAAAGAATAGATCTTTCATTTAGACTACTATTCCTTATCTATAATTAATTATGTCATGCGCAGAAACAACAGAAGCCAATTTTATGTAATTTCAAGTTTAGCGTGCAATAAACTTCCTGTCAATGGTTGATTAGAGGTAATGAGCCAATAGTTGAGTCTACATGATACTGTCAGCAATTTTCATGCAAATCGAAACAAACTTTTTAAAATTTTTCATGCATTCTATTTCACAGCAATTGTCTTATCTGCAAGATCAATATCAGAGAATGAAAGTGGCATTAGCTGGACCTCATGCAACAAAGCCTGACAAGTCCTTGAATGTTGTGAAAGAAGAGCTTGTAGAGGACATTGTTCTGTAAGTAAGATCAAAATGCAGATCTATCACAGCTGTTAAAGAGCGGCATTTTAGTTTGCCTGCCGCACCCGTGAAGCAGTCTGTAACCCAATCCGGTCATGGGGTCAACCATCCCGGTGGAACAGGGATTCCCCTTTCCTCGCAACCTTAGTTTTTAGATCTAATTTTCACACTAAAACAATGGAGATTTTAAGCTTATACAAGAGAGGAAGAAGTACAGAAATCATATAATTTGTTACATCTATATTTAAGCGATACGAGGATATATTTTTTCCCCTTCTTTTCATTTAATTGATGGAGTTATTGAGCGTTCTAACAAGTTCATGAATCTGGAATAATCATTGGGTAGTGACATTTTTATGGGACATTTCTCAAAAAGTGAAACAAATTTTGGGGATGAAATTTTTACAGCATTTCATATATATGTTGAACTTAACACCCACCAAAGGGCATTAGCGAAGAGTTCTCTGTTTTCAAGTTATGCAGGCTTGAGTTATCATAGTCCACTTCTTACAGCGCTGGTACAGCGTTTTGATATAATTTAATAAATCTAAACAACAATAGAACATCGTAGTTCAAGCTGTAGAGCTTCAATATATCAGTTATAAACACGCTCTAAGAAGAAAATGAAACTTATGTAGGGTTGCACTTTGTCTTACTTTATAGGTAGGTCATATATTTACTTTGCCTTACGTTCTTCAATCAACGGGGCGTGTGCCAAGAGCTCTGTCTTTCCGTAATATTTTCAAGCTTTTATAACTTTCTTCAAACCTCTGACGCCTAAGTGCTTTGAGTTTAATTACGTCAAAATATTAATAGGATATTGTAAAAATCTTTTTTTTTTCATTACCGGAAATGATTGTGAACACCAAAAGTAAGTAACGAGCCGTTGATAAAGTCTGCACAGAGAAACTTTTGATTGTTTCCTCTATTTGCTACTTAACGATCTATCACCACAAGGTCTACACACTTCATGGAGCTCTTGATTGTGTTCAGATTCTAAGAGCTGCTCCATATTTAACAGTTTTGGTTTGAGGCTACTAAGGTAGATCTATAATAATGCAGAGTGTTATTTGCAGGTAGTTCGTGCAGACCCGAGCGTGTGGAACTGTTTTAAAAAATCATATAAAATCACTGAAAAACTCTTCGCACTTGGTACTCTCACAAGTTTTTTATATTAACCTTTTGAATATTGGGAAACAAAAATCGTTTAAAAATTGTTTCACTTTTGAAATATTCCTATTAAACTGAGGTGTTGTGAACATCATGACTTTTTTCAGTTCTTTTACTAGAAGTGTGAAGATTCACCTGCACCATGTAAACACTTTATAATTGAGAGATAAAAAAGTATAGCGTTGTACTCAGGACAGTTTCAGCTTTAAAATGATTATATGTTTGATATACTTGGTGTTAATGTGGCCAGATTTATTGCAATGCAAAAACAAGTAAAAAATCCCAATATTAGATTTAACAACAGTGAACCGTCACGCACAGGCACACACGGTTGTAGCCTGCCTGACAGGTGATTGATCACCGATCCGCCCACTAACTGCGGGCGTCTGAGGTAGGGCCTGGAAGCAAACTAAGTTTCCGCTTTTTGGTCTCTTTTAACAGCTGTGCTACCTGATGTAGAAAAGCTAGGTTTTTCTTGGGGTTTTTTTTTTCACATAAAGGGTTTTATTTTTTACAAAATCCTCTGTAATGTTGTTGCTGTTTATGTTCTTGCTCATATTGTTTCTTAAGTTGTCCTTTTTTTTTCTTATATTCTTCCTCTTCTTTATAATCTTTATTCTGAGATTAGCATTTCCAGATTTGGCGTTCTAAGTGCTGGTGGGTGAGCTTGACGCCTTATCTTTTTTAGCTATACTTTCAATTGGAAATTTTCTTTTTTAACATTTGTGAAGTCCTGCAAAGTATTAAACCAAAAATATGCATATATGTATATATGCAATATTTATAGATTCCATAAAGCACCTGATAAATTATGACAGTCTTTCAGTTAAGACATTTTTTTCTTTTTTTTTTTTCCTCTTGCTTCTATTGTGTATGCACAACAAACTGAGGGCTTTTATAACTTTCTAGTTAATATGAGTACAGATCTCACAATAGTGGTTGCAATTGAAAGATTCCAAATAATCTTTTCGTTAGTGTCTTGAGTTAGATGAGCATGAAAAAAGATAGCAGTACCAATTTTATTCATCTTTTTATATATATATATTCAAGCTTTCTTGTTTTATTTTCTATTTCAGATCTCTTCAGAGTTTCAAGGAAAATGTTGCTAATATGTCAAAACGTGTTGTAAGTAAGCTTTTTCTTTCAAATTCAAAGTTAACTTTGCACCTATATCTCAGTTTTAATTTATTTACTATAAACTGTGTGTCTTATACTTCAGTTCACTTATATTTGCAGGCTTAATTTCATATTCGTTACTTTATCTACCTCGCTTACTTTGCATCGTTGCTTTTTTTTTTTGGAGGTCTTGACTTTATTTTTTCAAAAGTTGCGTTTTTCACAAAATTTAGATTTGCTCAAATCAAACTGTGCTAATTGCTAAAATTGAACTCATTCTTTTGATTTTTTTCCTCTTCCTTGTAATAAAATATATAAATTTTCTCCTCCCCTTTTCTACTCCATTTCTAAGCATCAGCTTTGGCATGAGCTATCTGTAAGCTTAAGAAATCTCAAGAAAAAAATAATTACCAAGCATGTAACAATAAAGCTGTAAAAGTTAAATATTAGTAAAGAGAGTGTTCGAAAATAAAAAGGGCATGTCCAGAAAATAATTTCCTAACAAAATGGTTTGTTTAGAATTATATACTGTCAATAGTTTTAAAATGAAGATGATTTTTCAATTCTGATGGAATATTTGTAAAGCTATATTTTCCACTGATGTGTAGGATTTGCTAATTAGTTTTTCTGAACTATTCTTTGATATTTCAGGGAAACTCAAAGCAAAAAGCTGAGGAAGAGTTAAGAACTACGGTATGTTGGTAAATAAAACTGTATTTGATTGTGATAAATTAAGTTATGTCTTTATGTCTGTCCCTTTATTTTGGCATTTCAAAAAAAAAGTAATGTGCAAAACAAAATTTTTTTGCACAGACATATAGACAAAGAACTCAATTTCTACCCTTTTTTTTTGTGTGTGTGTGGGGAGTGGGGAAGGAATAAATGTCTATCTTTTCTTTATCACAATTAAACAATAATTTCAAGCATGTTAAAACTGTCCTGGGTAATGTAATGGACAATAATAATAACAATAATAATAAATTATATTTTTATAACACATTTCTGTGACAAAGCTTGCTAAATGTGCTTTGCATCCAGATGAGCCACATCCATGATAGCTATATAAAAGTGTTTCTTTAAAAAAAAAATGAAAGAAATATAATAGAAGTGACTTTAAAATTTGACACACACATAAAAATTTACATGTTATCACTGTTTCTGAGTAGGTGCTTTTGAAGCATATGCTTAAAGATTTTTAAAATGATGCTTCCCTAGTCATACAGCTTTTCCTAATGTGGAATTCAGGTAGAAGGTTTAAAAATAATTATATTGCTGTACAAAATATTATTTATTAAATGTTGTTGCTTAAAGAATACTGTTTTGCTTTTGTTTTTGTTTCAGCCACAAACCGTTGGAAGTCGTAGACAGGCTTTAAAGAATCAGGCGTATGGTGGATCTCCTTCAACAAGAAATCAAAGATTGAATTCAGCATCACCTGAAAAAAATTTAGCTATTGATCGAGGTTAGTCATTTTACCTTTTAATGACCGATTCTCATTTTATTGCATCATAAGTTGATGTGACTCTCTATCTCTCCCTCACTCTCTCTATCTCTGCTTCTGCCTCTGATTCTCTGTCTGACTGTCTCTGTCTCTGTCTCTCTCTCTCTCTCTCTCTCTCTCTCTCTCTCTCTCTCTCTCTCTCTCTCTCTCTCTCTCTCTCTCTCTCTCTCTCTCTCTCTCTCTCTCTCTCTCTCTCTCTCTCTCTCTCTCTCTCTATTTCTCTTTCTCTCTCTCACTCTCCCTCTTCCTTTCCTTCTCACTGTCTGTCTCTTTTTATCAGTACAGTTTCTGTGGTTATGTGTATTAAATCATTTTACAATTGCTTTTTCTTGTCTATATCTTATTTTCATTTCAAGATGTTCTTTCCAATGCTGTTTCAAGAGGTTTTCATATGATGCACTAAAGTCAGTGATATTCTAGGTATTTGTCTTTCTTTAAAGCTCATTTTTTTTCTTTACGCATAGGTCCAAGTCGCATGAAAGGAAGCAAACTTATGTAGTATAAAGTTTTTACAGACTATGATTAGTTGATTGCAAGGAATTTGAGTAACGAGACACAAGTTTTTAATTTGGCGGTTTGAGACATCACATTTAAATAATCTCCTCTTTCATAACATTTTTTTACCTGATGTACTTTTAAAAAGGCATTGTTGAGGATTCATCAAAATTTGTTGTTGTAACTCCAGCCAACAGAGCTGCTCAAAGAGCTTTGACAAAATTGAAGGCAAATGATGATCAGTTTGACGATGCAGAATCTGATGTGTGTGAAGTCAGTCTTACTTCCACAACTAGGTCACAAGCCGAAGGTAAGCTCATAACTTTTGCGTTTTGAAAATCAATTTTATATTTTCTGCTGGATTTATGTAGTAAATAAATTTACATTCAGTGAGTATCATATGCAAAAATTTTGGATATAGATATTGTTTTTTCTCTGCAAGGGTATCATTTGGTTTTACTTTTTTTAAGATATTTATCTGCTAAGCTCTTGTTAACTTTATACATAAGACAATCTCAGTCTCAATGTTTTTCCTGCCATTACATTATTTTTCCAAGGTTATTAATCAGGTCTGAATGCTGTACAGGCTTTGATTAGTATAAATTTTTTTTAAATAATCTGTAACCTGTCAATTATTAAATGTTTTTATAATGCCATTGCATATAACTTGAGTGCAGTTTATTTCAAATTTTATCAGTTTGAGACACTTTGCTAAGATTCATTAAAATATTTTTTTTGTTCTGCACTGACCTAAAAGTTTAAACATCTTTTTCATGCAGCTTGCTCAGCTGTATCTTTACATAAAAAGAATCTCAGCGTGCCACAGATGGTGCCAGATGATGAGGAACTTTCTAGTGGAGATGGATCAGATGATGACTATGTGCCACCTTCAAAGAGGGCCAAAGGTGACCTTATTATATGGATAAGTATCTAGTTTTCTATCATTTTAGCCTATATATGTGCCTATCATGCCATTCAAAATAAAATTGCAAAATTTACTGCAGCACTTGTATTTAGGGTACGAATTTGAAAAAAATATTAAGAATAAACAAGGTGATGAACATGTTTTTAGTTGTAAAAAATTCTATCATTTTAAGATTTTAGAATATGTTAAAAAAAAATTTTCTTCTCTGCCACTGCAGAGTTTGAAAAAAAAAATATAATTTGTCTGTCAAATATTAATCATTGCTAATATTCAAGAAAATTTGAAGGATTCTTAGTTTTCCTTTTTTCTTGAATTCATAGGATGCAAAACTTATTAAATATTATAAGTTCAAGAGAATTTTCCAAACCTTACATCATATTTTTTTTGAGCACTAGAGTAATTCTTGTTCATTTTTGTTCTTTTTTTTTTTGATTACATTTAATCCAATTATCTGAAAATGGTTGTGAAATTGAGAGTTTGCTTGATTATCAAAGAGTTATTTTGGGTTGAAGTATTTGCCAGCACTGCATTATCAATATAAAATCTGACAGAAACTGGTCAGCAATAGTTTTTCTGTGTCAGAATCTTATTCAAAGCGAATTTATTTTGGAATGGTTCAAACTCATGTGCAACACTTGCAACTCAAATGTGTGGCACATAGTACTAACGGTCCATCAATGAAGTTATCACATTTCAACAAAATTATTTTAAAACTGTATTTGGGCAATAGTTGCTCCATTGTTTAAAAAGATTTAAAAATGAGAATTTGCACAAAATATAAATCTAAAGGTTTGGACTCACTTCTAAGGGTCTATTCGGAGTGGATGACAAGCTGAAAAAGTTTTAATTTTACACCTACTTAATCTAAGATAGTGGTTCAGGTAGATCCAGGTTTTCATGTTTTACACATGAGCGCTTTCAATAGCTTCAAGCAACACCCTGCACAAAATCTAGATATGTACTTTCCTTGTTCTTATCCCGCATAGATGTTATACTTTACAAACTAGTTCAGAGTTCTGTTCCAAGTAAAAAGTAAGTTAAATAATCTCTAGTATCAAAGAATATTCTTAAAAACAATGTTACAATCTCAAGTTCAGACAAACTTTTATTGATTTCAGGTTTCTCCTTTAAAGACTAAAATCGAATCTCACTAAAGAATTTAGATTCATATAATTAATGGACAAAGAGGAAAAGTAATGATTTTGATAGTTATGTTTATTAGTAATTATTTGAAAGAAATTTTTGTTAAAGGCAGAAGAAGTTTTCCAAGTATTCAAAGATCATGTCAAGATATGAAATTACAAAGAGTGAAGTTTCTGTGACTGAATCACTCAGCTTAAACTCACAAAGATTAGAAAAAGGCAAAAAAAAAAAAGCAAATGTTTCTGTCACATTAAGCATAAGACTTCAGATCTGTTATATCAGAGAAAATAATTTATCATCAGGTTGTTGCATTTTTGAGGTATTTGAACTTTAGCTAACTTGGAAAAATAAGGTTTCTTACCCTATTTACAAATAGTAGATTGAAGATAAAATATTTTTCTTCAGTTAAAATTCATATATTTTTTTTAAAACATCAATTACAATAACGATGACACAAGTGCATTAGTTAAATAATATCTGAACTGTATAAATATCCCCAATAACAAAAAGATTCATTTCAGCACCTAAGCTGCTCTCATTTGAATCAAAATATTTATTTAAACTTTCTTATTCTGTATGTTTCTGCTTATGATATTTTATCTTACATTTTCCAGGCAAGAAACTTTGTCGGCAAAAAGTTGCATCAAGAAAAAACCTACAACTGAAGAAGACTAAATCATCTTCGTCATGCAATTCTTTGCAAACTGGATATGGAGAGGCAGCATCCAGCCCAATTGCATCAAGTTCAAAACATAATGAATGGTCAGCAGCGGCATCTTCATCACCTGTGGATTCCCAGTTAGCTACAGAAGACATCTGCTCAAAACAAAGAGCTGCAACAAGAAGTTGTGAAACCAAAGGGGGTTTAAGAAATAAAAGTGTTTCAGAAAAGGCTGGATTTAGGATAACTTGGAACCCTGTGATAAATTTACGCACAAGAGAGGATCTTACAGCAACGAGCAGGAAGAGAAAAAAAGGTCGACCCTCAAAAAACTTGCAGGTCTTTATTGATAGCAGAGAAGCACTTGACCAAGAAATTTGTGATCATGATAAGTCAAAGTGTATTGATAGGAGTGAGTCAGAAGTATCTCAGCCTTCTTCCCAAAACAAAATAACTTACAAAAGTAAACAAGTCAGAGTTTCAAATGGTCAAGATGCTGGTACAAATACCAATTTAAGTAAAGAAAAGATAAATATTTCTGGAAATGACAATCATTCAAATTTAACTTCAGTAAATGGTGTGAAACATCATGGGGATAGTACTTTATTGACTGAAAGGGTGCAAGAGTTATCAAAGACAAAGATGAGAGATGAAACTACATGTTCACATTCTGAACTGAAAGCTAAACAGAAATCTCAGTCAACCTATGAGGTTGTCATGGCACCAATGATACGAGGGTTCAAATCAAATATCTTTAAGAACACAAAGTCTTCAAAAGCTTTGAATCTCGAGCCAGTAATCACAGAGGGATGCAACTCTTCAAAGCCTCCATTAAATTCTGATATACCTCAGATAATTATTTATCCAAAAAATAAAGATATTTCAAAGACTAACAAAGTGACGAACCCACAATATGGTGAGACCTCAAAAGATTTAGGAAAAAATGAGAGACAGCAAAATGCTCAAACAGCAAAGCAATTGAATAATGAAAAAATGGATGAAGCTGAAGTGCAGTCAAGTTATAAGATTGTTTTCGCTCCCACTGCTAGTCAGAGCTATGCAGACATTGGCGATAATTCTAGCGCACTTGCCCTGAAATTAAAATTTCCAAATGCTCAATTCTCTCACAGCATGCAAGGTAAAAAGATAAAATGTTCAAATCAACAGAAGCCATTCCCCTTTCATCAAAACTTTTCCAAAGACTGCAGTACTTCTGAGTCGGCTCAGTCATGTCATAGAGATAATGATGCCAACACATCAAAAACTTCACCAAATCTTATTGGTGGTGACAAACAGTCATCCACTTCACAATTAAATAATATTATCTCCAATGTACAAAATGAGTGTGGTTTCATGATTAAGCCATCAAACTTAACTGAAAAAGGAAGGATGAATAATGCTCCAAAAGGCCAGATGTCAGTAAGACAAGCAGATTGTGTAGATTTGATGCCAGATACATCTTGCCAAGGAAAGATAATACAGAAACCTCGAAAATCTAGATACTATACAGTCCCCTCAGCATTCAGAGAAAAAGCTTTGCAAAAGTCATCAGATAAATTAGTTATACATCGGGACAATTTGACCAAAGTTTTTAATAGCATGACTGAAAGTAAGAAAGAAAAGCCTGTCAAGCCTGAGTCTGCGGCTTTAAAAGCGATGCGTCTTTTCAGAGAGAGGCTTTTAGGAAAATCTGAGGAGGCAGCAGATGGAGCAGCTTCAGACAAGGCAGGAGGTAAATCTGGAAAATCTTCAAAGGTAGTCTTGGATTCTGTAAAATTTTTATGAGATATTTGCAGTTTCCCAACTTTGAAAATACAAAATATCAGTTTAGGCAAACAGTTATAATTTTTATTAAATCCAACAAACAAATATAATTGACTTTGTTTGCCATAATGTAACTGTCGCATTAGATACAAATCTTGCCCAGTGAGGGTTAACAAAACTTCACAATGAAATAAAAGCTGATGTTTTCAGGCAGTTGGGTACAAATGTTAAGTGTAGCATTTCCTGACAAATATCGATATCATCAGATTGTAAATTTATGTATCTTTGAGTCAAGTTTCGGATGTCTCAGTTTAAAACATTTTATGGACTAACGAAAAAAAAAGAATAAAAACTGTTTGGTCATATATTAGGCTTTGCAACTTCAGCAAGCATTTGGTTAAATTTTGATTTCATGTTACAAGTTCACAAATGTGAAAATCACTCCAAGTGCTCCACATAAATCCATTTAAACCTCTGTGCTATGCAAACTCATTTGGCTGAGCTCATAAATTCTATTTGTTCAAGGAATATTTTCCAGCAAGACAAAGTGAGTTTTAATACATTATATTGTTACAAAGAGGTAAAATGTTGGATCTCTTATGTTTTATTTAATAGGGATAAATTAATATTCCACTTCACACCTTTATCAGTTGCATAACAGCCTGCACCTTTTTCCCTGTTGCCTTGCCTCTTGATTTAAGCTAAGATTAGATCTAGACCTGGATCTTTTTCAGTAGCATCATCACTCAAAGATTCATGATTCCCACAGATAAATCTTGCAATCAAAATTATTTGCTGCTGCAGAGAATATGTTTTGGGAGTGCTTCTTGAGGATGACATTTTTAGTTTTTATATTTGAAAACTTTAAAATTGATGATGCAAATAGGGAAATTCAGCTGATTTATATAGATTAAATTTACTATGTTGTTGCTCTTGCAGGTCTCACATTCTTGTCTTTTTGTACTTTTCTTAATATGAAGGGAAAGAGGGAGTAAGGGTTGTGTAGACATTGGTGAAATCTGTGCATTACATTTCTTTTTATGTCTTGAGTCAGACCAGTTAGATGAGAGCAATACCAAATAGATTTGGAAATTATAGCTATCTCTTAAGAGAACTGTGCAATCTCTTTATTTAGGATATGAAATGGTATTCCATTTATAATTATTGCATGAATTTAAAATGTTGAAGAAGATTATGGGGAAAAAACGAGTTTCTGTATATATATGCAGAATAAGCAAATCCAAATGGTCAAGGTATAGATAAACATTGTTTGGATATTTCAACTTGTCATAGATACCATGTTGAGATGAATTTAAAGTCAAGTTTTGTATGGTTTAGACATGATTTTTTTAAAAGAATTTCTTGTCAAAACTCTCAAACTTTGAAGCCTATTTATCAAATTTAATCTCAAGTATGATTTTGAAAACTCACCTTGCTTAAGGTTGATATTATTTTATATTTTTGTAGGAATGAGAGTTGGAATTTTAACATTTGCTAATGTAATAATGTAATGAAGGTGCATTTGTTGTTAATGCCGTTTGTTTATATAATCATTATATTAAAAAGTCAATGTAAATTAGGATAACTAATTTTATGAGCAGTGGAAGGCTGTCTTTCAGTTACTTTTGTTGTATCTTTTTTATGTATTTGATACTATTACCAATTTGTACAAATTTATTTTGCAAACTCAACTGACTTTATGATTTTTACAAAAGCTGATCCTGATTCACTGCTTAAAAACTGTTGATGTTTTAGTCAAGGTCACATAAAATCCTTGCAGTCATATTTTAAAATCTGTTAATATACAGGTCAATGGAAAATGAAATGTGCCTTCTGTGTGTGGGCATTATAGAGCTCTTTATAATATTAATCAATCAAATGTGTGAATTTTGGTGAGGAAAAAAAAATTCCATTTTCAATTCTGACTTTTTTTTTTATTTCACTTGATATGTGCTCCTTTCATATAATGAGCAAATGTACATATCTTTTTTTGTTTTAACCTTGGGGAAAATGTTGCAGTAGAACCCTTCAAAGGAAGACTGAAACTCTTGAAATGCAAAACTTTTAGATAAAAATGCTGGTTGTTTTTTAATGCATATAAGGTAGGACTAAGACAACACCCTTGAAACAAGTGTAGCTTGGAGGGAGTTTTATTTTTAAGTTGAGATTGTCTACAACTTTTGAAAAGTTCCATTATTCAAATTAATTTTCAAACTGTTTATTTACATACAGTTTATATATATAAATGCTATTATCACTTAATCATGAAATAGGGGAAAAATCAAAATGAATGATTAAGAAGTGAAGAATTGAAAATCAATCCTTTTTTTTTTTAAGAAACAATGAAACACGGCAAAAAACAAAACAAAACAGTGACCGCTGTTGTACCAATATTATGAAGGATGTTAATATAAGTTTTAATGAAGCCTATTTTGTCAATCAAACAAACGGTATTGAATACACATGTAGCTGTTGTGAGCTCCTGCACACATTTAAGCACTTCACATGTACATGTACATGAAGTAACTCACTATTGATGAATGAATTTCATTCCTTATACCAGATATTGTACCTAGTGAGGGAAAAAATTAAAAAAAAATAGATACAGTCAAGAAAATCAATTTAAAAATGATGATGAAATAAAAATTGAAAACAAAAGCAGAAAGTAGTCGATTATTGGCCAAATGCAAAAAAAAAAAAAGAAGTTATGAAAAATTAGGAAGTACAGACGTTGAATGGTGTTAAACTATTGTAAGTTGGAAATGCGGGGTTACAAAAAGATATTAAGTCATAAAGGTCTAATATATATGAAATAGGAATAAAAAGTATACACTCATTTTTTTTCTGCTTTCTGTTACTCGCATAGATCTAAAAGATTAAAATTTTATTTTAATTTATAGATGTGAAAAGTGTCCTTTTTAAATTTGACCTTCAGTGAAAGACACTATTGTTTATGACTGGGAAAAAACCACTGAGCTTGCTATATTCACCCCGACATCATGTGCTTGCAAGACAGGGGCAGGCTTTTTACTGAACCCTCAGGAGGCCTTTTTTCTCCATAAGGTGCTGATAGTAATAATATTAATATATCAAGAAGTATTTGAATCGATAAACGATATAATAAATCCAGAGTGATAGGTTATAGAACAAAGGACATCAGATTGTTCCTGACAATTTTGAATTATGTACATAATTTGTCTCGAAAGTATTAAAAATAAAACCATGATTACAGTGCACGTGTGGATTTATTTAGGGGAACATTGTTGATTTTGTTTAATTTACGAAGGTATTGGCCTAAATGGAAGCAACTTGTAAACTTAAAGCTTCTGATCCTGTGTAATGTCATTCAAAAGCAATGTAGGCTCATTCGTTCTTAGCAATTGCCACATTTTGTAATATAATAATAAAAGCAGCGTAGCAGATTTAATTGCGAAACCTACACAGACCTACAGAAAGTTGAGCTCGTTGAGTGAAACTCCTCAGTTATGTTGAACTTTTGAGGAGATCCTATATATATGTATATCTGTAGGTCTCTGTAGGTTTCGCTTTTAAATCTGTTAAGCTGCTCTTATTATAATATTACAATATATATATATATATATATATATATATATATATATATATTGTAATGAAGATAATAACATTATAGTGGTGTACCCAATATATAATTTGTTTCATTGCTTAATGCATCCTCAAATATTGTTAGAGCTAACAACTGAAGGGTGTTGTCACAAAACAACTTATTTGCTGTAAATATATATTTTTAGAAAAAGTCAGTAGCTATTTATATGCATTATACCTCTTTAGGTTACCTTTATTGATTTTGCTGTCAAATATATCAAGAATCACAAAGAAGACAGTGTTTTTTAATCAATAGGAATCCTAAAACAAATTGAGTCAAAATAAAGCTGTTGATGCTCAAGCTTGAAGCCACCAAAGATCAAAAGCAAAAATATCAGAAATCAGGTACCGGTATTGAAACAAAGGTTCGACGCAGAGCGATAGACAGAGAAAATAACTTCTTTTAATTAAGAAGTGATAAAAAAAACAGTAAAAGAAAATAAAAGCAAAAAACAAAACTGTAACTGCTAATTATATAAAATAAAACATACTTCCTTCTGTTTGCTTCACTCAGCTGCTGATGAAGATTTAAATCTTTCAGTTTAATCACTATAATTCTATGGTACATGTGTTGAAAAGAACGTTTAAAAAGTCCTCTAAGAAGAACTGACTTTATAATAGTAATTAGCTCTTTTTTCACTTCTCAAGTTCTGTAGATTTTTAAACTTTTGTACCCATCCTTTATGATTTTCTTGTTCTCCGTTAATTGACGTGGTTACGAATCTTCACCAGAAAGAGAATAAATCATCATCTCGATTCTTAACCAATCACAGCTATGTCTTCATAACAGTCCGAGCTTGTCAGGCTTGATTTTTTTCTTAAAAGTAGTAGTTGTAGAGTAATATACGATTTTAATTTATTTTTACCTTTCTGCAGGAAAGCTACATATTTTTGACTTGAGAAGAAAAAGGCGTAGGAAAATGAATGCTGTGATAATAAACAGATACAGTGTATGTTCTTTGCGTTGACAAAAATCAAAAGAAAGCTTCTTCAGGTTTACTGCGCTCAATTTCAATGGTTTTGAATATTTTAAAAGCCCCAGCTGTTTTGTTTAAAGTTTTTCAAAATTAGCTAGGGCATTTTAAAATCATTGAAATTTAAAAATTATTTTAATTTACGTAGGTAAATTGCTTGATGAAGCATTTTTAGTTCGGATTATAGGATCAATGCCTTGAATGAAGCGAAGAGTCAGTATGGATTTCATAACATTAGCAATTGGAACTCTGACATGAGAGATCATCGTGTTACATTTGAAATATCACACATTAAATATTCGGATTGATTCACCAAGATCGCAATACCTATGAAAACCACGATACAAGAACGTTCCTGAATGGAATTCAGAAAGTCATGTAACTTGCAAATAGTAAAAGTTACGATGTACCAATATGAGCACATAATCATCTCTGGGTAGAGGCTGATGCGCTTAGCTCTATTCCCCGGCCATAAACGTAAACATGTGTATACAATCGTGTGTGCGTGTGTGTATAAACTAAGGATCAATCGACCTTCTTTTCATCCTTATTTTTTCACAAGTCCTTTAAGGTTTGAAAAGAATTGAGTCATTTTTGCTTGCGAGGAGTAAACCGTGAATAAGGGCTGTTTGACCTTATTAATATTGTGATCGCCTCTCAGACTAAATGAATTCTTACTCAACAAATGAAATGAAGAAAGCACATGCATAGGGCGTCGAAGATCACCAATACATTTAAAAGTTGTTGTTCTTGTTTTTTTTTAATTAAAAGATATTCGTCCAGTAAGCTATACAAGGGCAGGAGTTTATAGTGGATCAATAACCCAAAGGTTGAAAGGTCATTGTGCTCCAGTTTATTTCGTCATCAGGGTACTAATCGGTTTTTTACTCTATCCGAATACATGGCGGATCATTTTTTTAATCATCATTGTACTGTAGTTTTGTAGAGTTATAATTTATAGCTAATGGACAAAATGATCTGAATTTGATTTTTCTATTCAGAAGAGTCTACCTCAGCACCCATTTAGGGATGTGTTGCTTACAAAAAAAAAAAAATTCTGCCTGTAGATCAATAGTTTTGAGCAATGAATTTAGCATTAGTTTACCATGGTGCTGTTTTTCTCAATTATCAGCATCTGCAGATAAAATTTCGCTTTCTTAAATAAGAGTCTACTCATTTTTTTAACCTATCAAACGTTGTTCAGCTTAATTATAACATTGCCATGAGTTCATGAAGAATCCTTGGATCTGCCAGATCTTCTCCGCTATTTATTTTGCTTTGGGTACAAGTCTACAACTACAAGTGCAACCGAGAACCTCCCTAAGAACCACGCCGCGAGAAAAACTATCTGTCGTTTTATACCATAGTAAGCGTCTCTTAAAGTCTAACATTACATGCCCCAGTTTCATAAAATGTAAATTTATAGTGGTGCAATTATTCAATTGTTTTAGACATTTCCTTCCCGCATTCTTATGTCCCACACCGAGTACATTGATTTCGGGATCAAGAACCGGATTATTACTTAATCGTATTTACTTATAACCGGTATCAGCCGAATATCTGGTACGGCAGCAAAAGTTTTTCCTAACCTGCAGGTCAAGTTCAACAAGCACAAGTCATGCTGTGCTCTTGCTGTGTGCCATGAAGGAAATTCAGTTTTCACGGAATTACTGTAAAGTCGAATCAAAGGAGATGTATTTTGGTAAGTCTACGTCGAGACTTATTCTAAACAGTGTAACCCAATGCCACAGTTTACGTTAGAGTAGATTTAAATGTTAAAAGCTGCCACACTGTGCTTTTCTTGAGTAGATCATCCATCATGAGAGAAGCGGTTAAGCGAGCAAAGCTGAATGTACAGCATGTTGATTTTGCTCGGGTGTTTCTTCCCACGACAATTTCTTTATTTTGTCACTTTTAAATGCTGTGGTCTCTCTAACTGTTTTTTTTTTTTTTTACTCTAACAGTGATCTGATGTAATTATGCTTACACCCGCCGGTAATTCCTTAAACAGTGAGGAGGGGGAAAAGTTGCAATCAACTGTACAGAGCTTGTTTAGATGGTAAAGTCTAATCAGTTTCAAGATACGAGTTGTTTTTTTTAAATTTCTTCCTCAGAGGGCTACGATTGACCTATATGTCATGCTCACTCACTCTCTCTCTCTCTCTCTCTCTCTCTCTCTCTCTCTCTCTCTCTCTCTCTCTCTCTCTCTCTCTCTCTCTCTCTCTCTCTCTCTCTCTCTCTCTCTCTCTCTCTCTCTTCCCCCTCCCTCTATGCCCCCCTCCTCTCTCATATTGTTTTCGATTTACATTTTTATCAGATTCATTTATCCGATATTTGTTTCATTTCTGCCCAGGAGTGAGTGCAATTTTACAGTTCGATTCTATTTTTCTGAGTCACTTTCTCTTTCTCAATCCTTTTCTTTATCGTTTCCGCTGACTTGTCTCTCCCCGTGGTTTCTTTTTTATACTTTAATATTCTCTCATTCAAAATCTTACGGCTTCGCTCAATCTTTCCATATAAATTATCTGTACACTGTCTTTCTTTCTTTCTTCTTTGTGATTCTCTTGATGATGGTTTTGATTTATTTAAGGGCCCCTTAGTTTCCCATAGAGTCTTATATAGAGACGGAATGTTTTTCTTCAAGCTAGGGATACGACTGGTGAGATGGGATCTGGTCCTGCTACCAGAAGCACCAAAAATGAATCGAATCTAGACCTCCTGTCAGCCCAGTCCTTTGCTAATGTGTTATATGGCATCCCCGTTCTCGTGATAATAATCTGTATATCTTTTTATTTATTTCAATTTACTAGAACACAGAGAATCAAGTCTTCCAGACTATAGAGAGGAGTTGATCTTGTCATTTATGTTTAAACAAGTTAAGTTTTACCCTGTCTGAGTCTGGTCTGCCACAAATGTGGGGGGTCGTTGCATAATGCTCAACACATGAAACCCATTTTGAGGAAGAATCTCCTAAGTGAAGTCATAATTAGGTGTTCAAAATTAGGATCCAGGCTAAAGTCTCAAGAAACTTTTTCTTTTCGCCATTTCTTACCTATCTCATAGTGCTTACTGTTAACCTTTTTTTTGTTCTACTTCTTGAGCTATACGTGCTAGTTTTATGCGAACAAGCACATTAATTTTTTGGATTTTGTTTATCTTCGTTTCTTTGTGTGGCACATTCCACCCTTTTTTTTAAGTTGCACACTACATTTCTCATCGCTGTGTACTTTGCAGTGCAGTTATCTCTAAGATAGATGAACTACTTAATTAGATTTTGATGGGATTTTTTGGTCCTATTCTGTGTGTTTCCGTTACCCTGTGCAACTATTGCACTATGATTATCTAGAACTGTATAGCGAAGAATCAGCCAATCAAATCATGAGCTCAAACTGTGTGACACGGATGAGAATAGTGAACAGAAGGCAGTTTGTACTAATTTTTTTTTTTACATTAAAGAAAGGATAGAAAAAGAAAGATTACTAGTGTGTGTCAAACGGCATAAGAGAGAGAGACAGACAGACAGAAGTCATAGGGGAAAAAAACGCTCTCAACGTTTGGAAGAGAGGTAAGGCGAATGTTTTGACAGTTCATAAAAGAATGCATCTTTAGGTTTTCGTTTGTTTGTTTGTTGTTATTTTTTTGGGTTTTTTTGTTTTTTTGTTTTTTACAAATCCTATGAGTTGGCTCTATATTCTTATAAAACACTGTGGAGAAAATATCATGTTTAATTCATTATCTTAACTCTAATGTTCGCTTTTTTTTTTTAATGCTAAGAATTAAGAAAAATACAAGGACTTCTTGAATATTTTTTCGTCCGTATTCATATGTTATGGAAGCCATAATTTCGACTACTTAGAGCCGAGATAATGGACTCGTATTTCACTTTACCTGCTCCCTACTTCTCTGTGGTCTTTAATTGTTGGCACAAAAACTCTTTGTCATTGAACAGTGTGCAGCTTTCAAAATATCCTTGTGTAGATTCACAGCGGTTCCTTATCTCCAACACACGGTTCGACGTGATCATAGTTGTAAATTTCGCCTCAGTTCAACATTACCAAAGAATGATGGTGAAATGACGATTTGGACAGTGGGAAGGGTGATCGGTTGAAATGTTATGATTAGGCCTTATCTTTCCATTAGTGATTGCGTTTATTAGTGTCAACACAGATGAAGCATTGATTGAAGCAGTGGAAAAGCGACAATCGCTTTTTGACCAAAGTTAAAAAGACTGTTCTCACAGAATATTCCTTCGTAAATTAGCCTCGACATTTCGTGTGGTCCTCTCAACACCTTTTCAAGAAGGTAGTGATATTCACCTACATATTTATAGGCCTTCTTTTGAACATATTGTGGCCCTAAACCTGCAAAATTTCCCTCTTTTTAGTCAATAAGGCATCTTATGTCTCAAACCACGGCCATCTTGAACGAAATGATTCTCAACGAGGCAGTGTCGAGACAAGCAGCTAGTGACAACTCACTGAGATTTCACATCGCATCGGTTTCATTGTGGAGTGAGGTGTGAACCATGATAGAAGTATAACATGTGATTGTAGGTCTATATATACTATGTTTCGAGCTTTGTTTAACTATCGTCGCGCATTGAAGTGAGAAAAAGAGAAAGAGAGAGAGAGGGAGTGAGAGACAGAGAGAGAGAGAGAGTATTTTTAATATGATTTGTATTCTAAAATTTCATTAATTTTTTTTTAATTTGGTGGCCGCGATAGAGAGGTGATGGCATGAATAAGAAAAGAGACAAAGAGCAAGTTTACAATGTTAAATTTTGAGTTTGCTCCTAGTTTAATCTGATTAGCGTCATGATAAATAAACTCACCGAGCATAATTATAGCCGTTTATTTATAGGTCAGACTGCTGCAACGACTGGCCCCGTTCAGTGGTGGAGAGTGGATATTACACTTCACTCGTAGTGTAATAGGCATCATGGATAGTGATGAAGGAAAATAGCAGCAACCTAGCAGCAACAGTTTCACATTTGCATTTCACAATAGAAATTTTTTTTTAATTTTGAAAGAATAAGCGCTGTGTCAAGATCCTGTCGGCATTTAGTTGTTGTTGAGGTTAATATCGATTTTTAAAAAGATATCTGTTTCGAGACATGATCCAGAATCGAGAGCTAGATCCAGCTATGAGTGAAATTGGAGAAAGAAGAGATGGACCCTATATATATATATAGTGACAGCGCCAACATTTCGGTACGGCGATAAACCAAAAGTAAACTGTGACCATCTGCATGTTTTGTGTTGGAGGTCTTTTTTTCTAATGCTACTGCTGGGATCGAGTTTAGGAGGCCGTTTAAACAGTGTTTATAGACCATGATGTTGCTCTACAATCTTGGTCTCTCGCTCTCACTTGAATGTGTCCTCACATGTAAACTGAATATTTATCTATCTCCATGGGTTGTAAGGGTTAGCAGAGAATGCAATTTCAGAAAAAAAGTACCTTTGAGTTGAAGTTATATGTGCATTTCAGCATCCATAAGCATTTCGAAGATCTCAATGGTCCTATTTTGTTGTCAATATTTTTCTGCTTGCGCGGGGTAACTTCTTGTGCAATCATATTCCCATTTGATGTGTGGTGCCCCTGCCCTTTAATTAGTACAAAGATAAAGCATCGTTATAAATTTCCTGGACAGATCATGGCCATGCGGCACACGTGCTTCTTAGTCGTATTTATTCACACATTATGATCTCTCGTTGCTGTTACTGTTAGTCACTCTTTTCATGTTTACTGGTAAAAAGTATATCATTCTCTACGATTTTTACCTCCACACACGATCTCCATCTGACTTTCGTTTTACTATTTCAAAATTATTATGCATTTGTCTTTCTCTCCACATGACATACGCAATAGTAAATGGGCGTGCATGTTTTTAGATGAAAATCTTAATCATGAATATATATATATATATATATATATATATATATATATATATATATATAACTAATTTTCTCTTTTATTATGGAAGTTGAACATAAGTTTAAACCAAATTAAGATTTTTCAAGCACTGAGCGAAGATCCATGTTGTCTTTTTTTTTTTTTCAGACCAGCTTTCATTCGACGCATGCTTTAAAAACAACGATTGCACGTCTCGATTTACCTGACAGCTGATATCAGAATGTCTCTGGGCAAGCCACCATTACCCGTTGACAAGGGTTGGGCATGGCTCATCATGATTGGCTCCTTTATCAACATCACGATTGTGATCAGCTTTAACCGGGCCTCGGGGCTCTTTGTTACGGAACTCCTCGACCAATTCCAAGAATCTGCCACCTCGACCACAATAGCATTTGGCGCTGCTCCTTTCATGTTCAGTTTATGCAACATCCTGCTTCCCATTGCCTTGCTTCCAAGGTTTTGCCCACGAGTATTGATTTTTACGGGTGGTGTGTTTTCTGGCATCAGTGTCACCTCCATGGCATTTGCTCGATCTATGCTGACAATGACATTCTTATTCGGCATTATGGGCTTTTCGCATGGGCTCATTTTTGTACCCCAGACTGTCCTCATAGGATCTTACTTTAAGAAACGTTTAGCATTCGCTAACGCCTTTGCATATATGGGAATGGCTGCGGCGGCCATTTTTAGCCCCATAGTTGGAAGGTTTCTATTAGATATTTATGGTCTCCAAGGAACTTTGCTGTTATATGGTGCGTTTACATTTAATATTCTTACATCTGCACTCTTGCTAAGACCCATTTCCTCTTACAGAACAGAGCCAGCTGACAAAGTTTCACTACCTGACATTGACAAGTCTCTTAATGAGAAAGCTTTACCTCTGCTGAAAAAGGAATCAAGCCAATCCCTAGAACATGTCGAAACACCCTCCTCTATTCATTACGAAAAATGTCATTTATCAGACAGCTCTTGCAAGTCTGATTATGCAACATATCATAAAACTGGGAACAATTTTCACCAGGTACCGGAAAACACGAACGAAATTGAACGGTACCAAGGCAACGATGAGGGTAAAACTACACAGCAAACACCAAATGCTCAAGAGCCGAAAGATCCTTCGCATGATTGTGAATGTGTTAAGCAAAGGGATAGCTTGAATTTTGAAGTCTCATCTGATGATCTCTTGGAGGAGGACAAATGTCTTTCGCATGACAACGAGCCAAATAACCCCAAATGTGGCGAAAATACTCAAAAAACTTGCATTTTAAATGCAGCGATTCTGCAAAGTTCTGGTGATCCAGACGAGCCCTCAGTTTCATATGCCGAAAGCCACCAAATCGACCCTCCCCATATAAACCCAAAGAAGTCTTTGAACCGCTGCTTTGGTGGTGTGCGGGCTCGGGTTCGTGGATCTGTTTACAGCAACTCTTTAGCGATTTTGTTGTTACTGGCAGCAGGTTTTTGCGTACATACTCAGCCAAGTTTGACTTACCTTCCTTCTTTGGGGGAGGAAAATGGACTTTCACAAAGTCAGGTGCCCTATCTCCTCACTGTTGCAGGCATCTTCAACCTTCTGGGCAAGCTAATCATTGGGTTTGTGGCAGACCTGAGTCTCTGTAATACCAACAGGCTGTACATCGTTGCAGCTGTAAACATGACCCTCGGTGGAGTCTTTCACTTTATCAGGTACATTACATGCTTTTTATGCCTTTTTTCTGTTATTTTTGCTATGATGTTCTTTATCATGAAACTTCTGAAGGTCTAAGAGATATGTTTTGTTGAATAATTTAAACACCCACTCATACAAAGCGAAATAAAACAATGTTCATTTATGTGGGTCTGATTTTGATTGTTTTGCACTTGCCAGTGAATCATAACTAAAAATCATGCACAAGCAAGTTGCAGGAATCAACTAAGTGTTCCAGTCATTTTTAAGGCAACATGAGACGTGTTTAATTTGTTTTAGTTCACTTCATGGAGCCCGCATGATGTTTTACATTTTAAGTGCTGTTATTACATGCATACAGTTTTCACCTGTTATTCCTTTATCCACATTCGATGCTTAGGGTTGTAACATCAATGGAACATGCAATTTCTCTGCCTTAATTATCTTTTCAGCAATTTCTCGCACGGATCATTCTGACCCGTCTAACTACAGACCAATAATGTTATCAAGCTGTCTGTCTAAGCTGCTTTCACTCGTTTTAATTCTCGCCTCACAAAGTTTGTTCTCAGGAATAACGTATTAAACATCAACGAGGGAGCTTTTTGCCAGGGTCATCTATCACAAGCCTCATTTTATCACCCCATTGCCTTCTTAACATATTGCAAACAAGAAACAAACTCTTTTCTGTGTATTTTTAGACTTAACCAAAGCTTGCGATACAGTCTGCAGAGGTGGTATACTAGCCAAGCTTATTAAACAAAACGTATCAGGCAAATTCTTAGATTTAGTCAAGTCAATATAGAGAGACAAAGGAATATATCCGTTGTAATGGTCATGGATCGGAAACTTTTGTATGTAATATTGGCATACAATTTGTCATGTTTACTTTTTGCTTTATATCTCAATGGTCTTGAAAGCTTGATGCGCAGCCAAAATTGTAAAGGTGTTAACATCAACGATCCACTTACTATGACAAACTACTACTATTATTGTTGTATGCTGATGATACAACCATATTTAGTGAAAACGAAAGAGACATTTAATGTTCCCTAGACACCTTTGCAGAATGCTGCATGCTCTGGAAACTAACAATCAATGCAAATAAGTCTAAAATACTTATCTTTGGAAGAGAAAAAAAAAGCAATACATATTTCATCTGAATGGAGAAATATTAGAAAAGGTCAAAGCGTTCAAATACTGATGCGTTATGTTCATAAAAAATGGCCGCTACGTTACTTCCATGAAACATAACGTCACCCAAGCCCTCAAAGCAGCATATAGTATTGCAAAACGGTCGAGAGAATAAATCCTCTCACCATCCTTTGAGATTCATGTGATGAACAATGTGGTCAAATCCATCCTCCTTTACGGATGCAAAATTTATTGTTTTGAAAATCTGACTATGATAGAACAATTTTACATTCAATGCTGAAAGCGCGTTTTGAAGGTAAACAAAAACACACTGTGAAATATTCCCAATCTCTTATGCTACAAAGCGCAACTGAGCACAACAAGGTTCCTTATTTTAACGCAAAATATCTTAACCACATCCATCAAGCATTGAACTCACCGGGGCTCGGTTTTCTATATCAAAGAGAAGTGCATAATTATATAACTTAAAGTCAAACTATCAGTACAATAACTCAAACGCTAATAGACCAGTGTATTCAGAGCCGTAGCACAACATTAAACACAACATCAAAGTATCGGTTTTTTTTTTTTCAGATTAATCAATAACGATTTCCAAATACCACCGTATCGCAATCTCTTGCCTCTAAAGTCTAGAATAGTCATAACAAATTTCAAATTAAGTAACCACAAACATCCTATCGAGAGAGGCAGGTGGACAGATATAGATTTTTTTGAAAGATTTTGTCACTCCTGCGAAACCTTAGATTTGGGTGATGAATTCCATTATTTATTTGTATGTAAGAAATTATTATTGAAAAAGAAATTTCACCACCATCCGAATAAGTTAAGATGAATAATCTATTTAATTCCAAAAACCCAACTGAGCAAAGAAACCTTAGCAAATTTATTGAACTAATCAATAGCTTGTTCCTGGCTGAGTGCCTTAGGTATTTTTGTGTATCTTGCCTTTTAATGTTACATTATTTAAATTTACTTAATTATTAATTTCTGCTGACTTTTTTCTGCACTTGTATGCCTATAAACTGTTAATAATATGTCTACAAGTTATTTTTTGCTAGTGGAAGTCATTTGTTATATATTACCTTTCACCCATATTCGTGTACTACGGTACATGAATGGGTTGTAATAAAGTTGAAATTGAAATTGGAAAGAAATTTTGTTTAATTTTCTGTTTTTATAGCTTTTGATATTTGAGGTCTTGCATTAATGCTTTTCACTGTATTTCTTGTTTGTGCAGGTTGTGTCAAAGTTTTGGACTGATGCTGTGTCTGAGCGTGGCCCTGGGCACACTGTCAGGTGTGGTTGACTTCATGTTTCCTGTGCTAGTGTCCGACATCCTTGGCAAGGAACACATTGGCCACATGATGTCAGGTTTCCTGCTTGCTAACGGCGTGTTCATGTCCACTGATCACGTTATAGTGGGAGCCCTCAAAGATGCCACTGGCTTTTTCTACATCAGTTATCATTACATGGGCGCTCTCGTTTTGCTTGGATCTGTTTGCTTCATGATTGTGCCTATTGTTGCCAGGTTAAAAGGAAAGAAAGTTAAAGGACAGGTTGTTCATGTTACCATTTGATTGTTAATTAAGAAATTTTATAGTTATTAAACACAATCCTGCAACTTTCAAAGAATAAATAAAGAAACCTTTCAGAGTTGGTAATGCTTTTTATGCGAACCCACAATAAACATGACCTTGTTAATAACACCATTTGTTTCTGTAGCTACTATTTGCACTAAGATAGCCTATCAATGTTTGAAAAAAATACATTCTCTTGCTTTTTACAATTAGAACCCCTGTCCTTCGGTAAAAGAGATCATATTTTAAAGTCGTCAAACGATATTGCCTTGTACGCTTAATCCATATTTCTTTGTTTCTCAAATATGCGAGCCAATTTTTTTAAAAGACCACATGCTTTTCGTAGTAGTAGTAGTAGTAGTGGCAGCAGCAGCAGCAGCAGCAGCAGCAGTAGTAGTAGTAGTAGCAGTAGTAGTAGTAGTAGTAGTAGTAGTAGTAGTAGTAGTAGTAGTAGTATTAGCAGTAATACTACTACTACTACTACTACTACTACTACTACTACTACTACTACTACTACTACTACTACTACTACTACTACTACTACTGTTGCTGCTGCTGCTGCTGCTACTACTACTACTTCTTTAGTAGCCAAGTTTTTGAAGTGGTGAGAGAAGGAGAAAAAGAAAAGAACATGTATCACAGAAATTCCAATTATATTTAACACATTGAAAGTGAACACTGGCAAGAAGGATATAGTTTTATATGATGAAAATAACTTGCTTTGTAAAGTAATATTTATATGGCGTGATGCTAAATAGAAATCAGAAAAGTTAAGCCAAATTGCGATAGAACTTCAAGCTACTAGTCCTAGTTTAAGGCAAACACTGGTGCTTATATGACTGGTATGCAACTGCAACTTTTCAGTACATGTACTAAGAGCAGCCACTAAGTATTCATGTTTTTAATCTCCTTGAGTCTCTGAGATTTAGACGGTTCCACCAAACATTAAAATCGGGCTGGTTAGATAAAACGCGTCGCCACCAACAGATAACCCAAACCAGCTTCACCATGCGGGTTTTCTGTATGCTTAGTCCAACTCTCTACTCGTTAATCTATCAGATACATTCATAATTAAAAGTTTTAAGAGCCGGAATAAAACGAAGAAACTGCAACTCTGCGTCACTTTAGCAGTGGAGTATGTTCCAGTTACACCCCTTTTCTTTATACATCCATTAATTTAGCTTTTTGCTGTAGAAATACTGACATTACAGTCCTATGGGACCAATAGAGAGTTGTTCACTATATAGCAGTATAGAAATAATGAATGATATCTGCTTGTAACTTAAAAAATTGTTCATAAATTATTCATGTACTGGAAAAAAAAGAGGTGTTTTTTTCCTTCAAGAATCAAGAGTATGCATTTTCTACGAAACAAGAGTTCAGATTTTGTCGTAATAAGAGAGTCTTCATCAGGTTATATTGTCTTGCTTATCCACCTATAATGAGAGCTGTTTAACAATGATATTCGTGGCGATGCTTCTCTCAAGAGACTTTTACTGTTGGACTCTTTGAGACTGCCACGGGCAAGTGAAACCAACTTGCCATCCAAATCCAAGGACGGTTCATGTGTCAAATTTGGACCATTTTCAACACTAAAGCATATTATGAACACAAAATATAATCTGGAAGTTAATCAAGTCAAATATTTGATAACCAGTCGCCACCTAAGAATATTTTTTTCGGAGAGTGAGTTTATAAAGGAGAAAATTGATCCTTGTAAGAATGGTGACTTGCTAATGCCAGGATTCTACTTTTCTGACAAGGAATAAAAATCATCAATAGAAATAAAGGTAAAACAACGAAAAGATCCCAGGTCATTAAATATTAGAGACTGGCACATCGGGTAAAGTAGTTTTCAAACACTTCGAGCATCTAACGATCGAACTGAAAAAAAAATTAAAAGATATATATATATATATATATATATATATATATATATATATATATATATATATATATTAAGACTGAATCCAAAAAAGGAGGAAGCAAATGTAAACTAACAAAGAAAAAAAAGTAAAGGAATGAGGGAAGTCTACTGTGAAAGACTGAGTTATTCATATGGGGAAAGGTAAAACACCATGTGTTTAAATAGTGTTGTTGATTTACATTGTGTTTTCAATAAGTCGACAGTAAATAAGAGAAAACTTTCTGTGACGAAAGAAAGCCGTGATGTCACACGGTAATATTTCATAGCCGACTACTCGCAATAAATATGACTTGAGGCCGTTCCTAAAAAAGCAAGGATCTCTTCATATGTCAACTCACGTGTTGGGAAATGGTTGTACCTCCACTTGTAAATTTGTTTTGTTAGGGGATAAAATAGCTGCTCCTAAAATGGGTGGTACAAACCTTAAAGAATCAACGGTCCAAGGATAGTAAGGCCAGGGGGCTTTTTAATATCCTGCGATAGATCAGGCGTGCAAATCGGCCAGTAAATCGCATGACACTATGGCACTGGCAGAGGTCTTCTCGCCTGGCGCGTAGCATGGTCACACAGTAATTCAGTTGTGAATAACATGGACATTATCAGCTGGTGGATTTTGCTAGTTTTTTCAACAAGCCTTCACAGGGCAAATTTGTCATTAAGTGAATCACTGTACAGGTAGCATAGAACCACTCTGAAGAAATATCCAAGTTGTGACCATCCAATTATATAGGATTTATTATGTCTTCGTTTCAATCATGGTAAGTTGCAATGAATATTCTATGAGGGTATCATAAAAG
>JAWDGP010002185.1:590000-595000 GCA_033675545.1 Elysia crispata | reverse complement strand
CGTTCGCCGAGATTTGACTTGCAATGCACGAAAAATTTAAACCTTGTTTGCATCACATAGAGGGATGGAGGGATTTTCTTATATATTTTATTCAATACAGCATTTTGTCGTTGTTATTGTTTTAAATGACCTAGTTGAATCCTAGAAACGTTTTATGCAAGATAGATTAGAAAACAGTCGGATGCCACTATTCCATAAATCTCACTTCTATAGAACAGACTCACCTAGATCGATCCAGATCTGTACGTCACGTAGAATTATGCCAACAAGTTAAAAGCCATGAAATCTGTCCAATAACGTTTTAGAAAAATTTAAAAGACGTCCGAAGTATAACTTGTTGAAGAGTATCTTTTTTCTTCTTATTTTCGTATTTTATATACTTTGTATTTTTTTTTTTCAACTTTAACCTGCACCATAGCCAGCGCGTTTGAACTTATAGATTTATCAAATTAAAACTATGATACTAATGTGCTTGAAAATTATAGCACAATACAACGTTTGAACAATTCTTATTCGCAATCGGTATAAAAATAATGGGAAACTAGCCAATTGTCTATCGGTAAACCCCTTATCTGTTTCAAGATCTTTTAAATGCTCCCGTGGAATCTGCCTTAAGATGCACTTCCCTGCGGGAATTCAAAACTGCTCATCTATCATAACCGACATGACAATAGCTCTGAATAGATTAAGATTTTATTTTCATTAGGTAATAAGGCTTATTTCTATTGAGATTTTATGGTAAAAGTTAATTTTAGACCATTTATTACCCAGAAGAATCCCAGGTGCTCTCTCTCTTTGCACATATATTATTATTATTATTATAATAAATATATATAATATGTATAGTTCTAAATATATATATATATATATATATATATATATATATTAACGTAAGCTTATTATCTTCCTTTTTCTATTTGCCCTTCTCAATCCCTCATAAGCGCAACATAACGATACTCTTGAACTGGGTTCAAGAGCTATCTAAGGGGGGTCTTAAAAGACCTGTCAATATATTTTCACAGATTAAATTAACAACGCCGTTGTTCTGATACTTTGCTACGGTATCAAAGCGGAACCATGACGGGTTCTGTAAACTTATGATCGGTCAACTGTACGAACGAATTATGTAGCGAGACGCCGTTCTTTTAAACTTGCTGTGAAGGCTGTGAGTTTGCGGTGAAGGGAGCAAAGGGGCAACAATGTTCTCTTCGAGCCCAAAGAGCTGAAAGGGTTTAATAGACTGATCAAAGGTTTCGGTAGTTCAAATTGATATCCAACACAGGATTACAAGGATCAGAAGGTCTGAAAGCAATTCGAAATGATTGTCCCCCGCGAAGACAGGGAGAAAGAAGGAAAAAAAATTTCGTGCACACACTAGTGTGCCGTTCAGGTGTTGGCGCAGAATGTAGGCCGGAGGGGAGGGGGGAAAAGAAAGAGAGAGAGAGAGTGAGAGAGAGAGAGAGAGAGAGAGAGAGAGAGAGAGAGAGAGAGAGAGAGAGAGAGAGAGAGCAGAGCAGAGAGACAGACAGACAGACATGGGGAGAGAGAGACAGATAGACAGTTAGGCACACAGACAGAGACACACAGAAACACACAGAGATAAGTTGAGTAGAACTGAGGCAGATAGAAAGAGGCGAAAAGAGGTAGGAGAGAAGTTTAAGCAGAAGCCATGATAATTGATCCAGTCGGCCTTTCCCAGAGTATTTCCCATTAACAAGACTAAGTCCAGGGAGGGGCAATAAGTTTACCGACGTTCACGGGTTAGTGAAGGGTCGTTCGACGCAAGCAGATCCATAACTTTTTTGTTGTCATGGTCAAGTGAGCAAACAACATGAGTGATCACTAAAGTTTTGTTTGATGTAGCTAAGGTGTCAAACCTTGTTCCCTTCAATGCTCAGCTTTCCAAAATAGCTGTTTTACCCCCTTCTAACTTCAGCGCCTAAGCCCTATTTTTTTCACGAACCAAGAGCTAACTTGACCCCAAGAATCAATAATGAAAGAATTCCTATTCTAATATTGGAAACTTGTTCTATGAGGCTTTCATCATGAAGAAAACTAAACAAGGCAACAATGCACTGTCGTAACAATGAAGATCAGATTGAATGAACCCTGAATTGGCGCGCCTAAACAAACTCATTGTTGGTCACGGTATATTAGGGCTCACAGTGTTAAGAAATTTTATTATTAATTTTCAGAAAACCTTTTGACTTCATTGATATTTGGGAGTGTTCAAAAGCACGTCTATAGATTATGAATCAAGTATTATTGATTCTTCACACTTTGCACGCTTATAAACACTCGACTTCACACAAATTGCTCGGTGTTGATTGTTTGGGGTTCACTTGGTCTTTTGTTTCTATAAAGTTCTCTTAAAATTATTGAGCCCAAAATCTGTTTTTCGGCCACAATCGTGTTTTTATTTCTTCTATGTTTTTATACCAATGCGACGGCTTTTTGCAGGTAAGTTTAGCCAGAAAACCAAAACGAGCGTTTTAACGCCATCCACCTTAGAGTTGAAGTAGTAAAATTTAATCGTCATCCACATATTTATTGTGTTTTACTAATTCATGCTGAGCTCATAAGAAACTAAGGAACATTCTTAATCTTTATATTCTGTTTAGTGGCTTTCACTTTACTCAGACCGACTTAGACCCATATTTAGATCAATTTGGTCGATTTATTATTTTTTTTTTCTTCACTAAAGTGTCCACAACGAAAGCCAATTTTTAAAACCTCCTTAGTGGATACATTATCGTTCGGTTGTTTGGACTCCATAAAATCAGGTGGGCTTTAATTCAACAAATGGGACATTTTGTTGATCTCGAACCTCATTTCTTTTTCTTGTATCAGGCTCGCTGGTCCGATCAATGAATTATTGAAGAAAAGTGTTTCCTCAGTTCTAAACACATTGTAAATCAATAAACGCATCACCTTGTGATATCGAAACTAATTTTCACCTATTTTGATACTTGGAGCTTGATGAGCAACAGCAAAAAATGAAACTATTATATCAAGAAGCTCAACATATGCATATAGTTAATATCGTGGTGATACTGTTAACATACAGAAACTTCTTATATCCAACTCATTAGATGTTCATTTCTAAAGGCAACCTTATTACAGAAGGAAATCTTTCGAGTTGGCAACAGGATTTCGAGAAAACATGGATATCTTCACCGTGACTATATGTAGTAGAATTTTTTTTTTGAAACAGGTGATCATTATGATTTGTCATCTATGTAGGTGGTTTTCAATTTTCATATGTGATTAATACCTGTTCACTACCATAATGGAAAAAAGGATAGTAGATATATCGATTGATGACTCGGCCATTCCAATGGTTAATAAATTTGTTTGTTATTTAATAAGCCAGTCTACCACAATAAATTCTTTGTTGCCTCTGGTCACATAAAATTGTTACATTGCGATTCAAGATGCCTTCATTGCAGTGTTTTTCCCGTTACATTATTTATCTAAGGTAAGCGGGAGTATAATTTTGCCTATGTACCCCAAGAGTTTGCCACTGCTTGTAGACAATGCCAAGAACCAACACCTACTAATCTAATGGACCTGGCTCGGTTTGATTTGTCCAAGGCGGGAATCTTTGCTTACCAGACATTTGGAAAATCCAATGTGTGCTCGGTTATACTTCTGATGATCACTGGAAACAAAGAGTCATTATGATAACCACCAGGGTGGGAGAGAACAGCTTGTGCTTACATCCAACTTTTAAATGTAGGTTATGTTACTGAGACAAGTGACGATTACTTTTCTATTTCTCGCATGAAGAGAGCACAAAGATAATAAGGTTAGTATCGATGTATTAAACCAACACCGTAAGGTGATTGATATGCCTCTAGATCATTTAGAAAATTAAATTAACAGCAATGCATTTTTTGTTCTCAAAAGATGCTCGACATTGATCATTACTTTCTTACTTTTTGGGACATTTGTAACTTATATAAAAAGTACCCTTGTCTTTTGAACACTTTGTGATTCTAAAATTGTCGAGAAATTAAAATAAAGCATTTATAAGGCCTATAACATTGCTGACGTAAAAAAAATAAAGGTTTTACTTTAAACTTGAGTTTAAAAATCTCATTTCTGAATTTTTTTTTTTTTTTTTTTTTTTGGTTTGAACATAAATTTGTTTGGCTTCTCAATAACTGTTGAAGTTATTGCAATGTAGAATGCATCCAACAGATGTAAACGGCATAGTTAGATGAGTGAGCAGTAACGAAAGCGGTAGAAACCATATTAGTGATTTGACCAGTGGACTTGTATTGAAGCAAGCAATCTTCAGCAATCTAATAATCTCAAGATTATCCCACTCAAATTGGAATAGTCATAGTTATTTTGTCAACTTTAAGAAAGCTTCATTCTTCTTGTCTGTTTTAATGACTAACAGATGATAAATTCCATGAGCTATCTGTGAACACCAGGGTTTCGTTTGTACTTTAAAACTTCTTTGGGTTTTATCGTTTCCCTTTCCACCTTTCCTGCATCCAAACTAATATCTAGAAATAAAACTAGTGTACAAAGCAACGCACAGAGATCGAATATTGCATAGGCTATGACTGCTATTTTCATATGCTCATGCTATTTATTGGTACTCTTTCCCCTCTCTGCTCCTCTTAATATTACCACCACAACAATAATAGCAACAGCAACAATAATAACAACAGCAACAATAATAACAACAACAACTACTACTACTACTACTACTACTACTACTACTACTACTACTACTACTACTACTACTACTACTACTACTACTACTACTACTACTTCCCCTACTACCAGTACTACTACCACTACTTCCACTACTACCAATACTACTACTTCTACTACCACTACTTCTACTACTACTTCTACTACGATACTACTACTACTACTACTAGTACTACTACTACTACTACTACTACTACTACTACTACTACTACTACTACTACTACTACTACTACTACTACTACTACTACTATGACTACTACTACTACTAC